>VWZW01001429.1:51380-71424 GCA_013397115.1 Edolisoma coerulescens
TCCAACCCTTCCCAAAATATCCTTGTTCCCCCCCAAAACCTCCCCGGGACCCCCCAACTTCCGTGGGAGTCCCAAAAACCCCCAACCCCTCCTCCACTTTCTCAGAATCTCCTTGGGGCCCTCTAACCCCCTCCAAAATCCCCCTGGGAGCCTCAAAGGACTGAACCCCTTTCCTGCTGGCCCCTCACTGGCCCCTCAGTGGCCACACATTGTCCAGCCGTGGTGACCATCACCCTCCAGATGGCCGCAGGGGCCGGGGGCAGCCGGGGGCAGTTTGCCCGTTCCCATCCCTTCGTCCGTCGCATCCGTCCAGCATGACAGCCCAGCGCTGCCCAGGGCTGACCAGAGCCCTCCGGGGCTCCTGTGGGCACTCCGGTGTCTCCCTGCCGCCCGTGAGTGTGCAGAGGCCCCCGGTGCCGGTCCAGCGCTTCATCTCCCGGTGCCAGGAACACGCAGCGATCCCCAGCCTGCGGTGACACCGCTGTGCCCGGCCCGGGGTGGCCTGGCAGAGCCTGGCACAGCCTGCTCACCACCCCGCTCCGGGCACGGCTCCGGGCACGGCTCCTGCCGGAGCTGCAGCCTGGGAACGCTCCGGGCTCGCCTGCGGATGTGGGTTTGTTACCGGGGCTCTGCCACCGGCTGTCCCCACGGTGGCACCGCACCTGCAGCGGGCAGGGATGTGCTGGCAGAGAGGAGGGTGCTGCTCCCAGGCTGCTGGCAGGGAGATGCTCGGAGGACACACAGTTCTGGAGCGGGCCTGGGGCTCTGCTGCCAAAGGGAAACGCTGAAGGTGTCACCAGAATCTCACAGGAAAGGAAGGTTTTTCTCTTTAAATGAGTGAAATGAGTCCCCTGGCACTTGGTGCACCTCAGCTCAGTCTGCCAGGCCTTGGCAAACCTCAGCCTGTGCAGGGTGAGCTCAGTTCCTTTTGCTGTCTGTCGTGAGCGCTGGCCCATCCCACCCTGGCTCCCGGGGGTCCCAAAGGCCTGGCTGGGTCGGGACATCCCAGTAACCCCAGTCACGGTGCTTGGGAAGGGGCAGTCCCTGTCCTTTTGTAATGAGAGACAAAGGTGTTCCTGGGACTCGGCTCAGGAGGGCAGTGAGCCCAAAGGGGCCCGAACAGTGGGAATTGGTGATCTCAGGTTAAATCCTGCTCCTGAGCCCTAATTTTAGGGCCTGGAGCCTGGCTCACAGTGTTCAGATTGAGCTGCTAAACACGGACATTCCGTGGCTTTCCCAGTGCTGCGGTGGATAAACCCCCCAAACTGGAGGGTGTCTCCCTGCTGTGGCTCAGCACAGCACAGGGGCTGCTGGCACAGGAACATCACATCCCGCTCGGAGACGTGGCACAGGTACTAAAAATACCCTGAGACTCCCGATACGAAGGACAGTAAATCTCTGACAATTAATGGGGTCAAAAGCCACATAGATCCAGACAGAGCGTGAGCTCTGCTCTGGGAGTGGGTTAGAGCTGCACACAGTGGGAACATCGCCCTGGGGAGGCCTCCTGGGCCTGCTGGGCTGAGGATCCTTTATCTGGAGCTCCTCAGCTCCGTTTGGATCCCCTGCAGCCCCAGCTCCCTGGGAAGGTGTTCCTGCCCTGCTTCGGAGCCATCTCAGAAGCACGACGTGGGTTTGACAGGTTATTGGCAGCTGGGTGTGCTGCCATCTGCGGCGCTGGCAGACACCACGCAGGTCGGATGTTGCATCATTCTTGGGGCCTTTATTTAAGATAAAGGCAAACGATTTGTCTTGCACCGGGCAGAGGGAATTGTTTGCGTTGCTGTATTTGTGTCTCTCTGGTGTTTCTGAAGCATCTGTCTCTTCTGTGTGTGACAGATCAGCTGGAGAACTGGCTGAAATTTTTATTAGAATGTGAATTTGCTCCATGACCACCTTGGACAAGCAGATGGTTCTTCCCTCTCCTCTTTTTCTGATCAGATTTTCCTCCTCTCCCAGAGAAGGAGCCGTCTCCAGCAGCCGCACGGTGGAGTAGCCAGACAGGAGAAGCAATTAGAGGTTTGCACTCCATCTTTCTGCTGGAGGCATTTCCAAGTCCTCACTGCAGCCAAAGGGCTGCTTTTCATATTCAACACCAAACACTTGAGCAGAGCCATCGGTACCTTCAGTCTGATGTCAGCTCTGGGCAGACTGGCCTCGCTGCTGAGCCAGGATACCCCAGAGAATCGATTTATCCGTGTCACTTCAGATTTGCAGAGTCCACACAACACATCCTGGTTGTGTCCTCGCCGCTGGGCCCCCAGAGCCTTTGGTCCAACACCAGAAGAGGCGAGTGTGTGTCAGACACCAGAGCTGAACCCACCACTGGTGAGGGCTGAGCACTGTCCGGGAAGTGTTAACATCCGATTTTGTTCTGTGAGCAGGATTCAGAGCTGCCACCTGCAGTCATGAGTGGCTTCGGCTGGGCCCCGCGGCTGAGCCCCTGCACCCTCCTCCCCTCTGCCCGTCTTTGGGTGCTGGTCCCGACCCGTCCTGCCCGAGGAGGTGCCGCTCCCGGCTCCCCACGAGGTGGCAATGCCGCTCTCCTGCAGGAGCAGCTCGGCAGGCAGGCCCGAGCTGCTGCCGTCTCCTCGTGCCCAGCGCCTGCCAGGCAATCCTCTCTGTCCCCCCTCCTCTGTCCCTGTCCTCCGTGCACCGCAGCCCCGGTGGTGGGGCCGTGGCCGTGCCGGGGGAGCTGCCAGAGGCCGTTCAGGGGCAGCAGGAGGAACAGAGGGAGCCCAGAGCCACCTGTGCCCTGTGACACCTGTGCTGCCACTGCTCACTCGAAGGCATCCTAGTCGTGCTGGGGTCTGGGGGTGCTCCTGGGGACCACTGTGCTCCTTGGCAGCGAGTGGCACACGTGGCCCTGTGACAGGGAAATGTACTGGTGATGAGGACAGGGTCTACCCAGCACCTGCCAGTCCCGGGGATCTCATGGGGAAACGCTCCCGGGTACCCCTGCGTGTGTGCAGACAGCAGACCCAGAGACCCTGGTGTGGTGCAGCTCAAGGCTGTGTGTGGGGGTCCTGCAGCAGCGGCCCTGGGGCTCCTGGGGGCTCTTGGTGGGTGACCTGTGCTTACTGCAGGTCTGTCTCCCTGTTGGGTCCTGCAAGGCCATTTCACCCTGTGCTCTGAGGTGGAGGGGTCTTGGTGCCACCCCAGCCCACCTGGGAAGTGCAGCAGAATGAAAGGAATCATCCTGGCATTCAGCTTTACTGCTTCTCCCGCAGCTCAGCAATGCCCTCCGGGCTGGGACATTCCTAGAAACCAGCTTTTCTCCTCCAACATCCTTCCTGCAGGACGGGCATTCAGGATGAGCTGGATGTTTGATGGATATTTGATCCCATTAATCAGTGCGGGCAGCACTGACAGGCCTCAGCCCTGGTGATTAACCTGCTCCTGGAAAGAGCAGCAGGGTGAGCCAGGCTGTCACGGGGCCAGGGGCAGTGCAGGGATTCCCTGATCAAGTCCTACGTTCCCTTTCGTTACACAACTGTTCCTGGCATTCACATCTCAGACTTGCAGACCCCGGGGTGTTGCATGAACTGGCCACTGCTCCCCCACAGTCGGGGCCTGCGGGATGCTCGCTGTGGTCCCAGCTGTCGGACGCTGTGGATGGAGGCACTGAACATGGTGTGACACACATTCCGAGGGTCCCACACGCCTCTCCCCTGCGTGCACAGCAAGGGCCGGCCGTGGGCACATCCCGATTCCTGTCAACCCAGTGACCTCCGGCACTGACGTGGCCCCGGGTGTGTTACAACCGCTGCGTTTAATTCATTCACCCTCCCTCGCACTGCTCAGCTCCCGCCTCCCCTGGCAGGGCCCCCTCTCTCCCTCCCTCCTGTGACACCGCTGCTCTCCGCGAGGTGCCAGGAGAGCTCCAAGCACCGGCTGAGCCCGGCCGTGCTGCTGGTGCTGCGAGCAGGAACAGACCTGGGGCGGGTGAGCGGGCAGGGACCTGGCTCTGCCCGCGCAGCCCTCCCTGCCGGCACCTGTGCACGAGCGATGCAGCGACTCAGCTCTGTCCCTCCAGGCCGGTGCCGGGGAATTCTCTCAGGGAGGGTTCTCCAGGATCTTGGAGATCCCGTGGGTTTCCTGCAGAGAAGGGGTGTTGTGCCCCCCACTGCAGCCCCGGCCATTTCCTGAGCCATTCCCACGGGTTCTCTCCTCCACCCACGGGGATTCCCCTGGCCAATGTCGATGCCCCGTGCAGACATCACTCCGTGCTCACTTCGCAAGGAATGTATCGAATAAACATCCACCTTGTGGGGGTCACTGGGGTCCGACAGCCCCAGCCCTCAGCTGGGGACTTGGCACCAGCCTGGAGGAAACCTGACACGGGAACAGGGATCACAAAGACCAGGAAGGGTGGGAGTAGCTCAGGGCAACAGCTCCGCTCTCCATCAGACACCTGCAGAACCGCTGGGAGCCCCGGGAAGCGCTGGCCCCTGCCTAGTGACAGGGAGCAGGTCCAGAGGGTTTTCTGCAGTGGAAGGGCCCAGAGCAGGCATCGAGGGCACCTTGAGCAGCGGGGAGAGGGACAGGCACAGCCATGATAGGATTTTCATTCCGTATCTCCTGACGGATTCAGGAGCTGTCGGCTCCAGGCGCAGCGGGCGCGGGGCTGACTCAGAGCGTTGGCATCGGGCCGTGCCGGGAGCGCGGATCATCCCTGCCCGTCAGCCCCACGCCGTCTGTTTGCACATGCCAGTGAAGCTGCTCCTGCCAGACACGTCCTGCTTTGCTGCAGTTTGTCACACCTGGGCCGTGGGACGCAGAACTGCTCCAGTGCCACAGAAAGGGGCAAAGGTACCAGGCTCAGCTCCCACGGCTCCCTCGCTGCAGCACGGCCAAGGAGCAGACTGGGGTCCAGCTGGGGACATAACTCATCTCCCACTCTGCCCTGCATGGCTCCAGCCCTGCTCCATCCATTCTCAATGCCCCATCCCTGGAAGCGTTCAAGGCCAGGTTGAATGGGGCTTAGAGCAACCTCATCTAGTGGAAGGTGTCCCTGCCAATGGCAGGGGGTGGAACTGGATGAGCTTCAAGGTCCCTTTCAACCAAAACCCTTCTGGGATTCCATGATTCTGTGATCCATCTGGGCAGGGCAATGCAGCTGTCCTGCCCTGCAGCCCCCTGCTTTCATCTTGCCCTTCTGCTCTGCCTCAGCCAGGCAGCTCCCCTCCATTCTGGAGGGAATTCCCTGCTCCATGCCAGGGAGAGAATTTGGGCCATGGAGAGACCCTGAGATGAACCTTTGCTGGAATCTTGTGTGCCAGGCCGGGCCCTCCTGAGCTGGGCTCCTGGCATGTGCCAGCTCACCACCAGCACCAGCACTGGCAACATCTCTGGACACAGGATGGGTGCATCTGGGCCCTTTCCTGCCATGGTGGGTGCCCAGCAATGGGAATAACCTGAATGCACTGGGAAGCACAGTGACACCCTCCTCCCAGGTGCCCTGACCCCCGCCCCGTGCTGCCGATGCTGCCTGGCACAATGGAATCACAGCAGAGTCCTCTGTCATGGCACAGCGAGGGCAGAGGGGACGAGCCTTCCTGAGCAGCTCTCCATGTCCAGGGGGCTCCGAGGCCCATGAGAGGAGCAGTCCCAGTCCATGGGGAGAGCAGCCCCTGCCCTCCCCAGAGAATCAGTGCCCACTGTGCACTGCCCCCGTGCCCCTCAGCTCCTGCCAAGGGAGGAACCAGCCTGGCTGCCAAACAGCTCAGGCAATTGATCCTGCCCTGGTGTGACAGGGGTTGGGCACCAGGCTGAACCCACCTCCTGCTGATCCGGGGGTAAGGGCCAGGAGATTTTTGGGGTAACAGCAGCAGAAATGGCGAGCACAGGGCAGAGCTGTCCCCACTCTGCTGACTCGAGCAGAGAGAGGGGCAGGTCAGGCCGAACACCTTGGTCAGCACCTGCCTCACTCCAGTTCGTATTTCACTTACGAGGCAAAACCTGTGCGGGGTGTGAGCAGGTCCCCACGCAGCTCCAGCCGCAGCCCGGCCCCTTCCCTGCCCCGAGGCCAGGCACACTCATCCCCGCCTACACCAACTCCCCGAGGGCCAAACACTGGCCGTGGGCCAGCGCTCCTTCCCGCACGCTGCCAGCCCTGGCCCAGCCCAGCTGCCCGTCCCGGCATGATGCTGGCACAGCAGGGATTTGCCTCTTACAAAACACTTGGCCGTGGCACTCCCCTGCTAGGCCGGGAGCTGGAGCTGGGAGCGGGGGGCCGGGATGGCCACACTCAGGGGTCCCAGTGCCCCCGTCCCCAAAGCCCAGACAGGCACTGGGACAGGCTGGCCCAGGAAGGGCACAGGCTGCAGTGGCAGAGGGCACTCGAGGGGACACCAGCCCCTGGGGTGCTCAAGGTCCTTCAGAGCCACAGCTCGTGTTTGCTGCCATGTTGTGCAGCTGCCCAGCCCCCTGTGCCTGCCCACACTCCTGGGGCTCCCCTGGCACCCCGAAGGTGCAGGAGCAGTGTGTTTATCCCTTGCCCCTGGCCCCTTATCTCGGTATCCAGCGAGTGCCAGCCTGGCAGGGGGACAGGGAAACCTCAGCGGGCACTGCCTTGGGGGTGCAGCTGTAAAACCACTCGGCAACAGCCCCTTCTTTTGGTTATGAGATGTCAGGGACCCCTAGGCAGAGGCATTTCCATGCAACAACACTGCTCAGCTGCTGTGTGTGTGGCCATCCCGGCAGCCACTGCACTCCCCCCTGGCATGGAGCTTCCTGGGAGAACCAGGTCAAGATGGAGCCTTTCAGCTCTGCTGCAGGTTTTGCTGTGCTTGTGCCACAGGCTCAGTCCTGCACTTGCCAGAGGCAGAGACACAGTGGCTGAACCGGCGTGGGGCAGGAAGGGCTGGCAGATCAAGTGGGTTTTGGGGGCACAGGGAAGCCCAGGGTTGGGGTGCCAGGGCTAATATTGGCCCTGAACCCCCCAAACCTACAGCAGGTTCTTGCCAGGTTTTGCTTGAACCCTATAGGGTTGAGATCAGAGGTGGGCACTGCCCGGCTCCTGGGTCCCCAGCTGCCCCCCTGCCTCAGGGCAGACTCTGGCTGCATTTCTCCTTTTTCCTTCACTCCTGGACCAGGAGCAGGAATTAAACTCCCCACCACAGCCTTCCCTGCTCAGGGGCTCTTTCTGAGCCCGTCAGCCTCGCTGGAAACAAACACGGCACAGGGAACAGGGGCTGCCCAGCGGCCCCCAGCACACAGCCCCAGGGCAGGAGACCCCCAGGCTGGGGGTGCTGGGCTGAGCTGCAGGCGTGTCACCGGCGTTGTTTTGGCTGCCGGGGCCGCGTCCCTGCCGCGGCTTGTCCCCACGCCCAGCGCTGGGCTGTGATTAGCGAGGCGGGCCCTGCCCGCGTTCCCATCTCCGCGTCAGCGCCGCCGCCCTCGCGGGCGCTGCCAGGCGGTGCCCGCAGCCAGGTGTGCCCCAGCCAGGTGTGCCCCAGCCAGGTGTGCCCCAGCCAGGTGTGCCAAATAAGGAAACCGCCCGCTCCCTCCTGCTTGCAAAACACTTTGGACTTGGTGCTCTGCTGACGCCGCCTGTTCCCAGCAGCTCCTGGGATGTGCTGGAGGCTGAAATGGTCCCTCTTCCCCTTGCTGGGCTGCAGCCGAGAGCCCCGGGACCCTCCAAAGACGATGCTCTGGTGTCCCAGTGCCCTGTCAGCAATGCAAGGGACACGGAGAGGGGACACAGGCACGGACCCACAGCGTGAATGTGGGGCAGCCCTGGCCGTGGGACTCACACCCCGTGCATGGAGCTCAACTCCCAGGCCCAGGACATGAAGGAGCTGCTGCCCGGCTGGCAGTGCTGGTGCTGCCATGTGCCACGCTGGCCTGGGGGTGATCCGTGTCCCTGGTGCTGCCAGTGAGCCATGGGGCAGCACCAGGCACAGACCCGCACTGTGATCAAGGCTCACATCCTGCAGCACCCTCTGGCCAGGGCCAGCGGCAGGACAGCAGTTCCACCCTCCCAGCGATCCCACAGTGGGGTCACTGGCACAGGGTGGGAAACACGGCGGCGGCTGGAGGAGAAGGCAGGAGGCTCTGGCAAAGCAGGTTCAGGAACTGGCTGCCTGTGTCTCTCCGCGTTCATGGGCAACAGGGAGAGGCTCAGGGGACAGGGGGATCTCAGGTCCTTCCCCACTGGTAAACATTTGGGATGGACAGAATGTGTCCAAAGGGCTCAGTGGGTCCAGCCCTGTCTATAATTTGGGAAGGCTGTGTGCCGGCTGTGGGTGACAGGAGTGCTCTGAGCAGATATGGCCCCTCACCCAGTGAGTCTCATGTGTCCCCTGAGTCCCCCCAATTCCTCACAATGCCCTGAGTCAAAGCCCCAGGTCCTGGGCAGTCACTGGGGAGCTGTCCCCAGCCAAAGCGCTCACTCGGGACCTGACAAGGCTCCAACTGAAGGGCCTGACTGGCCACCCATGTGGCTCCAATCTCTTGGGGACACTGGTGCGAGCCCCCCCAGCTTCCAGTCACCACAACCACCCACTCTGACCCCCCAGGGAAGGGCGGTCAGACCCCAGCCGTGCTGGGCACTGAGCTGCACTGACCCCACACAAGAAAAGAAGGCACCAGCACCCTTGCCTGTGGGAGCTCTCAGGACAGCAGGAGAGGGGTCGGGGCTCTCTGCAGAGAGACAAAGCCAAAATGGGGCTGGCAGGAGCCCCCCCAGTCCCACTGGTCTCCCTGGGCAGGGCTGCGGCTGGGCCACGCAGGTGGAAAGTTATTTCTCAGGAACTGGCTGATGGTGAAAGTTCTTTCCCAGGTGTGGCCCAAAAGGAATGTAAATCCTCTGAAGTCCTCATCTCCCCTGTAATTACTGTCAGACAAGTTTCAGCTTGGAGCAGGGCCGCCCCGGCCCCGGGCGTGGGAGGGAGGGGATGACGCACCTGGCCTGTCCCTGCAGCGCACATGTCCCCTCCTGCCCCAGGAATGCATCCCATGACTCACGGGGACCTCGGGGGCAGTGAGGCGGACGAGGTGGAGGGGAGCACCCGCAGTCGGGGTGCTGGGTGGGTGCACACCACGGGGCTCATGCAGGTGTGGGGCCCTGTGTTCTCCAGCCTGGACATCCCATGGGGTGACGGAACACCTAGACACTGCTCTCCCCCAGGGCACAGAGCCTTGCCTGTGCTGGGATCCCAGCAGTGTCCCAGTCCCACGGTCTCAGCAGACCCAGACTAAAGGTGCCTCCCTGGCTCTGTGAGGGGTCTGACCATGCAGGGCATGGCTGGTCTGGTCTGTGCCCCCGGTGTCCCTCACCCTGACCAGTTCCACAGGGATCATCCCTGGGACATCATCACTGGGCCAGTGGACATATTCCTGGCAGCTGTGGGCCAGCAGATTCCAAAGGGTCTTGGCTCATGGGGCTGTCAAAACTGAGGGCCATTGCACAGGACTGACAAGGTTCGACCCATCTCAGCGGGGCCTGTGCAGCTGGAGCGGGAGCTGGAGCAGTGCACAGTGGCACCTCGGGGCCAGGGGCTGGGGGCATCCCCGGGGGGGCTCACTCGGGAAGGAGCCCGCATGTCACGGCCGGGGCTCTCACCCTTGTGCTGTGCACTCGGGTGTCGGTCACAGGCACGGGGCTGCAGCAGAGCAGGGTCCACACTGCCAAGGCCCGCGTTCCCCGGCAGTGCCCGGTGCCAGCGGGACTCTCCCCGCAGCCCGTGGGTGTGAGCAGCCCCGGGTGCGCGTCAGAACTGCGCACGCCAGGCGAGCACACGAGTGTGCTCACCTTACACACCCGCTCACGCTCTCCTCCTCCCCTCTCCGCCCCCGGCTCTGCGGCACCGACCCCGGGGGCCGCCCGCCCGGCTGGGGGGCTGAGGACCTGCCGGGGCGCGGGGAGCAGCGCTGCGGGATGCAGGCAGGGATCGGCTGCCCACAGGGCACCTGTGCACACCCCTGCACACCTCAGTACCCCCCCCCAGCGCACCCCGGAGCCTTCCTGCACCCCCCGCACACCGCAATACCCCCCGCACACCCCTGCACGCATGAGTACCCCCCAGCGCACCCCGGCAGCCCTGCACACCCCAGAACTGCCCCGCGCTCCTCGCTGCGCCCCCGCGCTCCCGCCCCGTCCCCGCCGCGCCCCGCGCCGCCAGCAGGGGGCGCCCGTGCGCAGCGATCGCGCCCCCGGGCNATCCCACCCGACTCCACCGGCACCCCCGGCTCCTCCCGCTCCCACCGGAACCCCTGCATCCTCCCGGCCCCACGGGGTACCCTCCTGATCCTCCGCTCCCACCGGGACTCCCGGCTCCTCCCGCTCCCACCGGGTACCCCCGGATCCTACACGCTCCCACCGGGTACCCCTGGATCCCAACTGGTCCCACCGGCTGCCTCCGGGACCCCCGGATCCCCACCGGTCCCCCAGTCTCACTGGGTCCTCTCGGATCCCCCCGCTCCTCAGGGGTCCCACCGGGTCCCTCTGCACCAGTCCACAGCCCAGAGCGGGATCCCAGCACCGGTCCCAGGGCAGGTCCCAGCCCAGCTGCCCAACTGCAGTCCAATCACCCCCGGGGTTCCCGCGGGGTGGGGGGCACCGGCATCACAGGGGCATTGGGACCACCAGCACCACCGGGACACCGGGACTACTGAGCCACCAGGGCATGGGAACCATTGGGACCATCAGTACCACCAGGACCACCGGGACACCAGGGCACAGGAACTTCTGGGACCATCAGCACCACCGGGACCAGTGGGACTCCGGGGCACGAGGACCACCAGGACCATCGGCACCACCGGGGCTCCCACCATTCGGTTCTGCCCGAGAGTCTCAGCCCAGCCCTGGTGGTGCAGAAGCACATCCATGCACTCAGCAGGGTATGGAGTTTATCCCAAGCACCCGCTGGTCCCGCAGCACTGGGCTGAGCCAGGGGTTTGGATTAACAGAATAATAACAGAGGCGAAGCTGATTAGGGAGCTGGGGCACGTAATTACTGTTACGTATCGGAGAATCCGCTGTGCTCCGGGCAAGAGCGGGGCCAGCGTGTGCCAGGTCCAGGCAAGCCATCGCCTCCTGCCAGACACGGCTGATGGGCCTTGGCTCCCAACTCGCGTTCAGAAAATCATTAGTGTCATTAGAGCTCCAGGGTGGAGCAGTGGCCCGTGGCCAGGAGTGCCGTGGGCATGGCAAGGGAGCGGGAGTGGGAATGGGGTCGTGATGGGCTTTAGCAGGGCTGCAGGTGGGGGGCTCAGGTCCTTGGGGGGAGCCAGGGAGGGTTGGGGCAGGTTTATTGCCAGGGGCCTCTGGTAGGCACCGACTGTTTCAGTCTTGTTAATGACTCCATAAAACTCCCTGCCAAGTACAGATTAACAAGTAGCCAAGTCATTACCATCGTGTGGGAAGTGACAGCGCAGCCTGGTTACAGGGACTGCTCTGGGGTACATCTCCCCAGCACAAGGACTGGACAGCCCCTTCCCCTCCCAGCAGCTGTGGTGGCCTCCTGGGAGCACAGCCCCATCGTCCCCTCCAAGTGCGCAAGGTGATGAGGCCCTGCTGCACCCAGGCCATGGCACAGCAACACCTGCCACAACCATCAGCCCTCGAGGAGCAAGAGAGAGAGGGAGGGCAGGAGGGATCCAGAACACACAGCACGTCCCACCTGAGGGGCCAGACCGCAGCCCTCTTCCAGAGGGGACTGAGCCCAGAGCTGGGGTCCCACTGAGGAGGAGCTGGAAATCCCAGTCTGTGGGGGCTGTTTCCATTGCTCCTGCCCATCCTCCTGGTCATCGGGGCTGTGCTGCTGGGAAGGGTCTGCATGGGGCCAGGACAAGGCCTGGATGCAGGAGGGCACTAAATGCCAGCAGAGGCTCCTGTGGAGGAGTCATGGGGCTGGTGGAGTCCCTGTCACCACCAGCAGGTTTGTCACATCCCCCTGGCGTTCTTTGGCGTGACTGGCCTCGCCCCAGAGAGCACAAGCGTCCCCAGGCCAGTGCTGGTACCTGCCCCACCCCACCACCACCGTCACGGGTGTCCCAAGCCGGGATTCCCATCTGGCTGAAGACCTTGCCCCCGGGGTGCAGCGGGTGTGGGTGCAGGATGAATGTGGGAGCCGCTGTTTGTTGCCCACAGTCAGCAGAATGTACGTGTGACTCGCTGCCGGCTCTGCCGCGCTCAGTGAGGGGAGAGGAATGAGCAGACAGGGTGTGATCGTATTGCCACACCGAAGAATGAGACATGAGAAAATGCAAGAGCTGCTGTTACCTGGAAGACAGATGCTGAAAAACTAACGTGGGAAACTCCAAAGGTTGGAGTTTGCTGTGGAGATAGAGCTCAAGCAATTCCTGGTGGCTTGGGACTTTGGCTCTGCTCAGACATAAAAATATTCTTCTATCTGAGTAAAACAAGCCCTGAGGTGTGTCCGTCTGTCCTCCTTCTGCCTGCCAGAGTGACTCTGGTCACAGCTCTGACTGCAGCTCAGGGAGATTCACAGGGAGAGCCTTGGTCCCACACAGCATTGGAGCAGCTTGTCCCTTGGGCTCTGGACCAGGGAATCCCCAGATCTGGTCTGTGGTTCTGCATCTTGTCACTTGCCTGAGAGCCCGGGCTGGACTGTGTGAGTTGGGGTGTCACTGGAGACAGCCCACAGGGAGCCAAACTGTGCAGTGCTGAGCTTGCTGGAATGGGTCCCTCATCCCCAGGCAGAGGCAGGAGGGCTGAGCCAGCCCTTGGAGACAGGACTGGTGTGATCACAATTTGTTCACTATCTTCCTTGCCAAGATGTGCCAGAAGAGAGGCCATGCTCAGCCTGGGGTGGGCTGGCAGTGCACAGGGCTGTCACAGTGCCTGGGTGGCCATGAGGATGAAAAACTGCAGCAGGACTGGCGGGAAGAGCTCTGACAATTGTGGAAAGGCCACCTCGTGCCAGATGGGTCCATGATCCCTGAAGTGCAGCAGAGAGAACGTCATTGCCCCGCACTGCCTGGGTACTCGGATGGGCAGCGGAGCTGTGGACTGGCTGTCAGCAGTGCTGGTTCCCTGGGAATCACTCCATGATGGGATCTCCTTGGAACACACTGTGCCAAACAGGCAGAGTGGGTCTGCTGCGGAGCAGGTCTGTGCCCCAGCATGGCCCTCACTGGTGGAAGTGGCTCAAGAAGCATCAATGACACAGGGCTGGGACCTCACCTGATGCTCTGCAAACCACTCAGGACCTGGGCCAAATGGAGGAACATAACCCTGTTCCACATTCATGGGAGGAGAGGAGAGGAGAGGAGAGGAGAGGAGAGGAGAGGAGAGAGGAGAGGTTGTCAGTAGCCCAGTGTGGCCCTGATATGGGGCTGCCAGTGGGGCAGCTGGAGGGTCCCACCAGCACAGCAAGGTTTGGCTTCACTGCTCCAGTTTGGAGCCTGGAGAACGACAATACGGAGTCACTCCCCTTGTCCTCCCCTTTACCCGGCTGCCCCCATTGCCACCTCCTCCCTTCTGCAGCGGCCAGGCCGGGCTGTGCTGTCCATCTCTCAGTCTCTTGGGGTGGGCAGGAGGGGATTAAATAGGGTGAGCATCACTGCCACCCTGCAGCTCGGGCAGCCGAGGCTCGGCTCGCTGGCTGATGGCAAAATGCCCTGCACTGCCCAGAGGGAGTTTCCACTGCACACACAGCCACTGTTTCCTTTCATGGTAATAGGATCTGGGATCGCTTTTTCCAGATAATGTAGGGGGCCGTCAGGACATGTCCTGGCAGATGATAAAGAATCGACAGCTGAGAGAGAAACAAAGACATCATATGTCACTCCACACCTTGATATATTTGTTACCTATTTTGTGTTGTTCAGACTTACAGAGCAAACCCATCAGCAAGGGTAGAGCCTGTGCCTGCCATTCCTCACATGCAGGAGACACCTTTCCCAGGGCTGCAACCCTCAGTGAGTTCCCACTGAGCTGGGAATTGCTGTGGAAGGCACTCAGGAGAAGCTGGCCCACAGGGGAAACCCAATGACTCCTAATTAGCTCTTATTCATGACATTAAAAGCACAATTAGGTGTTATAGTTTGAGGCAAAGGCAACACACTGACCATGGCACTTCACACCAGCCCTCCCCCTCTGGGCACTGTGTGTGCAGCATGGTCACCCCAACAGGTAATGTCACCTCCCCTCCTAAGCAAACCGAGGAGTTCAGGTCTTTCCTCCCCGCTGCAGCACACGAGGCAGAGATGGCATCTCCGGCGTGCTTCTTGCTGGAACAGACGCCGATACCATCTCCCGAGCATTATGATGTGCTCCTTTTTTCTTTTATCTCAAGGGAATTTGTCGTGGGTGAGTGCTTCAGGAGAGCCTGGGAGATTGAATTCTTCTGGTAACATAAAATAGCTGAAGCAGTTCTGCTCCTCTGTATCCTGATGTCCCATCGACAGCCAGCGCAGGGGAACTCTGTGCTGAGGGTTCCTGATGTCAGAGTGGGGCTGGTGTGGGATTGTTGTTCAGCTCAGTCAGGGGCCAGGGAAGCAGCTGACCAGCAAGAGCATTGGTTGGAAAAGACCAGGGAAAAGCTGATATTGCAGGACAATCTCCAGATAGTCTGTCTGATATCTGCCACACGTGGTAAAAGAACTGAAACCTGGGCTGAGGTTGTGATAACACAGAAGGAAAAGCCATAAGTCCAGGTGTCACCTGCCTGTGGGCTGTGGAAGGGCTTTGCGTCATGGTAGGGCAGTTGCCACCTTCAGGGTGACTTGTAACTTGGCCTAAAATGTGCGGGTGACCTGAGGGGGGTCAGACCTCACAGCACAGGTTTTAGCCCATGTGGGAGGCTCAGTGCCAACATGGGAATTGCCTGCAGCAGGAGGGTGTTTGCTGGAACAAACTTGAGCAAAGGGAGCACATCTGGAAGAAGTGGGAGCAGGGGTGGCCCGGGATGGCTCTGGAGCACAGCTCTCACACGACGGCTGTTGGGTAATCCTGTACCCCCCACTGCAGAGGGAAGCGAGCCAGGAACATCAGATCTTTGCCCTGCCAGGTTGCCTCAGGACAGTGCTGGAAGCTGAGCACAGTCCTCTGCTCACTCTGCCCTTTGCCAGCACTGGGTTGTGCCCAGGTCACCTCCTTCCCCAGCTCTCTGAGGGATGAGGAATGTGTTCATTCCAAACTCCCAGATTTTGCAGCTTGGGGAGTCAGAAATCCAAATCTGAAGCCCATGGGTGTGAGGCAGTGCTGCCCAGAGAGCAGAGCCCTCGACTGAGAGGATCCAGAGTCTCTCTCTGGTTAAGCTTGGTGGCCGCCCAGAAAGTCACCCCACACTCCTGGAGCTGCTACAGGGAGCGTGACTGCTGTGAAGTCCTGAGATCTAACAGGAGGCAGATAAAGCCTTGTTGTTATTGTGTCCTTCGGGGAACATGAAAGAAAGGAGGCACCATGAATTACCGAGGGTGAGGCTCTGGGAACATCTGAGCACCTCCAAAATCAGTTAAGTGCATTATAATGTGAAAACAGCCGGAGGGGGCTGGGAAGGAAGGAGATCACAACGGGAGGGAAAACACAAAAGGGTTCCTAATCCCTATAACTCCTTCACTACCTCACAGGCACCTCTGCGAAAAGCAAAAATAATTTCTTTTATTGAGAATGCCATGGCTGGAGCCAGGCAGGCCGGGCTGGGTGTGCGATTTTCCACTGCGCACGGCAAGAGCTGGCGTTGCATCAGCGAAGGGCTTTTTTCCCAAGAAAGAATAAAACACTGCAGTGCCTCATTTCCTGCTTCTTTGCTGCTTTTTTGACGCCAATACCTGTCCAGCTATGTTGCTGTAATCATTCTGCTTAGTCCCTCAGTAGCCCGGGGCAGGTGTGGCCAGCACTGTTCCTCCCCTCTCTGCTGGCCTGGTCAGACCCTTGGTGCTTGCAGAGTCCTCACCCTCAGTGCTGGATGAGTTGGGCTTTGCCCATCAGCACTTTTGATAGAGGTGATGCTGGTCCTGCTGAGTTACCACTGGCATCGCTGTCTTCAGCAGCAAATCTGTAGGAAAAAGCCTATAGCACAAGCACTGATAAGGATTGGTCATACTCTTCCTACTGATAAGGATTTATCCTACTCTTCCCATTGATAAAGACAGATCACATTCTTCCCATTGATAAGGATTGATCCTCTCTTCCCATCAGGAATTGCAAGTGATGCGCCCTGGCTGTGGGTGTCTGATGCAGTTTCAGTCCCTCTCCTCTGATTTAGAATGTTTAAACATTAAACTCTGCCTCACTGTTGAGCGAGCGGAAATTGTGGCACAGGATTTTTTAGCTTCTATACATTTTTAGAAGTCACAGGCTGTTTCTGTGGGATTTGGGAAAGGTGATGGAGCAAAGCAGCTACCACTGGGAAACATTACATCCGCCCTTTAAACCAACTGAAACCCCACGACTGTAGGGACTTTCCAGTCTCCGTAGGGAGATTCAGCCCAGACTGGTACATAAGCAGAAATTGCTGGAGTTTATTCTCTTTTGAGCTATAAGATTTCTGCTAAATCCTGTATCAGTACACAAATCCTGCCAGGTCTGTGCTTGTCCTGTGATAAAGGTCCTGACGGGAAAGTTTCCATCTGGCTTTGGGTTGGCCCACATGAAGATTATGAATGTGCAGAGCTCTTAAGTCAGCAGCATTCCTTGGCTTTAGACTCTAAAAAAGCAAAAAAATAGGTTTGTAGATTTTTGCAATGCCACTTGCAGGTGACTTGGCGGATGACAGAGGATTCACTTGTGTTACTTCATGAGGGAGCAGCGGGTGGAGCTGGAACGGACACTGGGAATGCCAAAGCATAGCCCTGAGCAGGGACCTGGATCACGGCAGGTGCTGGGAATGAAAGCGGAAGAAGGTCCCATGTGAGCCGTAGTGTTGCTGGTGGGATGTGACAAAAGATGTGAAATCAAGGAGAGGAAAATGATGATTCTGGAATTTGGCTCTGGCTGTCAGGGGTGTCGAAAAGCGCCGGCAACGCCTCCTGGCCGGGCTATAAAGGGCCCCGAGGCAGGGGAGCGAGCACTCGCTGCTGCTGCTGCTGCTGCGCTGCCGAGCCGCCTCTCTCTCCACCTCCAGCCTCCAGCATGAGCACCACTGTCCGGCAATATTCCTCCTCCACCTCCCTCAAGGGATTCGGGAGCCTGGGGGGAGGCTCCAGCAGGCTTTCCTCCGTGCGCGTTGGGGGAGGAGGGTACAGGGCCCCCAGCGTCCACGGGGGCTCTGGCAGCTACTCGGTCTCCTCGCGCGTGGTCTCGGGGCTCGGCAGTGGCTTTGGGGGCAGCTACTGCAGCAGCGCAGGAGGGGCCCTCGGCGCGGGCTTCGGGGGCAGCTTTGGGGCCGGCTTTGGGGCCGGCTTCGGGGCCGGCTTTGGAGGAGGCTTTGGAGGCGGCGATGGCATCCTGCCGGCGGGGGAGAAGGAGACGATGCAGAACCTCAACGACCGCCTGGCCGCCTACCTGGACAAGGTGCGAGCCCTGGAGGAGGCCAACACCGACCTGGAGGTCAAGATCAGGGAGTGGTACAAGAAGCAGGGACCTGGTCCTGACCGTGACTACAGCCCCTACTACAGGACTATCGAGGAGCTCAGGAACAAGGTAGGATGCTGGGATTAACAGTGGGACGTCGTGTGTCAGAGAGGAAGCAGAAACAATGACTGTTATCTCTGTAATTAGTCAGCACTAATTATGTCGTAAAAAGTGTCCCAGTGGCATGTGTGTAGTGCCCGGCCGGAAATTAGACATGTCTCAATGTCAGCTTTTGGTTACATCCTCCTAACTGGGACAAGTGGCAGCTTTCACTGGCAGGAACAGATGTAAGAGGACCTAATGCAAAAATGAAGAATACAGACAAGTCTGCACTGATCATGTGTGTTCTTGGGAGTCTAAAATGAAGGTGCAGGGAAATTTGCAGCTGTGGGCAAACTGTGAAACACTGATGTCATGTTTGGAAACATTCAGGCAAAGAATTTTCAAACTTGTTTCAGCTCCTCCTATTGAGGAGATTTAAATGATAAAAAGATGGAACTGACCAATAACAAGTTTTTTGCCTCTTTCGGCAGTTGCTGCCCCAAGGCTGGAATTGGTGCAAAGCCCCCAGCCCAGGCAGCTCGGGGGGATTCATCTCCATTTGATTTGAGTCCCAGCATACCGTTTCGGAGGAAATGCTCAAGTTTACATTGTTCTCTGTTACTTCCCATGTATGAATTGCCCCCAGAAATTCTGGAGGCCATGTACAGCTGGAGCTGCAGGAGTGCTGGCAAAGGATGCAGGGAGTCCATTTTTTTCCCCTCTCGTCAACAGAGTTCTCCTGAACTCTGACTTGAATCTCCTCCCAGTGTGGGTTATTTGCTCCTGCTTTGTTAATATGAAAATCAGAATCTGTAGGCACCTGCTCACTGCCTTGTGCTCCATTTCTGCTGCCAAGAAATTAAATCCATCTGAGAACAAGGTGTGCCAAGCACAGACACCCCGCTGCTCCCTCTGACCTTTCCACAATCAGCGCCTGCCCTGAAGGGTAGGAACAAAGGCCACCACCAGATCTCACACATCTTACGTGGCCTCACTCTGCCTTTTGAAACATTTACTGATGGATTTTTGTAAATGGAGGTCATGGAGTAACCAGGCCCTTCCCGCAGTCAGTCTCAACTGCATCTCACTTGTCCTGATTCCAGACATACTTCTGCTAAGGAAATGTCAAACTTCCCCAAAACTGTTGTTCCTGTCCCAACACTCAGCCAGGAGGAATTCCTGACCCTCTTTATCTTTCACTGCCCAGGTGTTGGTGGCCACAGTTGACAATTCCAACCTCCTGCTGCAGATTGACAACGCCAGGCTGACGGCAGATGACTTCAGGACCAAGTAAGCCACATCTCCTGGAAAAAACTGGAGCAAAGGGTGCAGAGAAGTTTGATGAAATGAGGAGAAAATCCCATCCAAACCTCAGAAAGGCAATGTGGAAGCAAAGCCTTCAAAATGAGGGTGCAATTTCCAAAGCAGATGGTTATCTCAGTCTTACAGGCACCCAGGGATTGCGTTGCTTCCATCCAAACCCACTATTTTATTCACCCCAAGACACTGTTGCTTGTTCATCTGTGGCACAGCCTCTCCTGTGCAGAGACCTTGCCCTGTGCCTCGCTGTGCACCTAATGTGTGTGTGCAGCTCCACAGAGCCCAGGGCCAGTACCAAGGCCTGGTGGTGTCAGGAGCAGGGTGATGTTATGGCCTCAGGTGGACACTTTTTTATCAGTTTTCCCCCACTTTCCTCAGCACTCCCCATTGGAAAGTGGTCAATGGGGCCACATAGTTCTGCCACAATGCCAGCAGCAGTGTGGAGGGAGCAAACAGCAAACGCAGGTGCTGTGTGCCCAGCTGGCAGGAGCCCGTGCAGCTTTGCTGACTCTGTGTGTGTCCCCAGGTTTGAGTCGGAGCAGGCTCTGCGCATGAGCGTGGAGGCCGATATCAACGGCCTGCGCCGCGTCCTGGATGAGCTGACCCTGTCCAGAGCTGACCTGGAGATGCAGATAGAGAACCTGAAGGAGGAACTTGCTTATCTGAAGAAGAACCACGAGGAGGTGAGCACAGAGTCAGGCTCTGAAAAGGCCACCCTGGGCCCTGAAATTTGAGTTCTGGTCCAGACTTTAAGGCTACACTGAGTTCTGAGCTGCTGGGCAGGAGGTGAGAAGTGCTGGTGAGGCAGCAGAGGGGATACACTCTGGACAGCAGCACATCCTCCCTGGAGCCTGTGGAACTCCCACTCACCACTCACCACATCAGTAATACCCACTGTGGCTGTTAGAGGTTTATTAACAACCCTTGCAGCTTCTGGCTGGGAGGGTTTGTTCCCTGAGAAATGAACCAGCTACAGGCTCTGCTTTATTCTCTGGAGAATTAACTCCAGTGGGGATTTCTCAAGAATTTGAATTATTTTATTTGTGGTCATGGAGCAAAGACCCCAGTTTGCTCCCTTTTGATCAGCCCCCAAATGCTCCCTTTCCTGAAGTGTTCCTCAAGAGGAACATTTTATATGCTGGTTCTTGGATTGCATGAAGATGTGTTTCTCTTTTTGTGTCAGGAAATGACCTC
>VWZW01001430.1:69968-81517 GCA_013397115.1 Edolisoma coerulescens
GTGGACTTCAACGGGATCCTGACGCTGCGCGGGGTGCGGCCCCAGGATGCCGGGGTCTACGTCTGCACCGGCTCCAACATGCTGGACATGGACCAGGGCACCGCCACGCTCTACGTCCAGGGTGAGCCCTGATGCTGTGGCTCACCCCGTGGGGATGGGTGATGGGCAACACCAGGGTGATGGGCATGTTCACTGCCCAGACAGCAGGGCAGAGGGCAGGTCTGGTGCCCAGATGCCAAGGTGATGGATGGGTTTGGTGCCTGGACACCAGGGTGGTGGGTGGGTTTGGTGCCTGGACAGCGGGGTGGTGGGTGGGTTTGGTGCCTGGACACCAGGGTGATGGGCACACTCCCCTGAGACCCACCCCCTCCTGCAGCTGCCTCGAAGACTCAGATGTTCTACGGACCCGTTGAGTTCATGGAGGGGCACAGACCGGGTGAGTCACCAGGGGAGGTTCCTGGGGGTCCGCACGCTCTCCCCACCCGCCGCATGCCGGGACTCCACGCGCACCCCGCTGCCGGCTGTGCCACGCCGCCCCGCTTCCCACAGCCCCACTGCCTGGGGACAGCCCTGGGGGGGCCTGGCGAGCCCTAAGTGCCCCCGGGTCTCACCGCAGCCGGCACCGCCACCGCCCCCACTGCCACCGTGGAGCCGGCGCAGCTGAGCGTGGCACCGGGGCAGCCAGCCGAGTTCCGCTGCGTGGTCACCGGCAGCCCCCAGCCCACCCTTGAGTGGCTCGGTAGGTGCCCGCTGGGGACGGGGGGATACCAGGACTGGGCATGGGGACACAGCGAGAGGGGGTGATGCCGGGCTGTGTCCCCGCAGGTGCGCTGCCGCCGCAGGCCGTGGTTCATGGCGGGACGCTGCGTTTCGGTGCTGTCCAGCCTGCCGACGAGGGGCATTACGAGTGCCGGGCACGGAGCAGCGCCGGGCAGCACACGGCACGCGCCTTCCTCCACGTGCAAGGTGAGCAGCGTCACCATCGTCCCTGTCACCCCATGATCCCCATCATCCCCATCCCCATCATCTCCATCGTTCCTGTCACCCCATGGTCCCCATCATCCCCCTCCCCATCATCTCCATCATCCCTGTCACCCCATTGTGTCCATCATCCCCATTTTCCATCTCCGTTGTCTCCATGGTCTGCATCATCCCTGTCATCCTCATCATACCCGTAACCCTCATCATCCCTGTCACCTCCCATGATCCATCCCCCTCATCCCCATTGTCCCCATCATCCCATCATCACCACCATCATCTCTGTCACCTCCCATTCATGCCCATCACCTTCATTGTCCCCATCATCCCTGTCACTTTCATCGTCCCCATTGTTCTCTTCTTCCCCTTCATCCCCATTGTCCCTTCATCTCCATCGTCCCATCATCCCTCATAACTCCATTGTTCCCGTCACCCTTATCCCCCTCATCATCTGCATCATCTCCATCATCTCTGTCATCTCCATCACCCTCATTGTCCCCTATTGCCCCCATCACCTCCAACATCCCATGGTCCCCTTCACCCTCATCGTCTGCATCACTCATGTCACCCCTGTTGTCCCCACCCCCCCATTGCCCCCAGCACTGCCCTGATCACCCTCCCCGCAGGCACGGGCACCCCGCAGGTGCAGGTGAGCCCGGAGCGGACGGAGGTGCAGGAGGGCTCCACGGTGCGGCTCTACTGTCGGGTCTCGGGGTCCCCCACTGCCACCATCACGTGGGAGAAGGAGGGGGGCACCCTGCCGCCACAGGTGAGCGGGGCGCTGGCACCCGTGGGTGCTCCAGGGGGTGCAGGTGCACCACACGTGCCACTGACGCCCGCCCTCATGCCACAGTCCCACACCGAGCACGGTGACATCGCCACACTGGTCATCCCCGCTGTGACGGCAGCTGATGGTGGCATCTACCTCTGTGTGGGCACCAGTGCCGCTGGCACGGCCCGCGCCGCTATCGAGGTGGCCGTGGTGCCAGGTGAGGAGGGTGGGGGATACCAGTGGTGTTTAGGGATGGGTTTGGGGGGGCTACAACCCACCCACGTCCCCCCTTTTGCTCCCCACAGGGGCGGCGCCGCCCGTCCGCATCGAGTCCTCGTCCCCATCCGTCACTGAGGGACAGACCCTGGACCTGGACTGTGTGGTGGCAGGACCCGGCTCTGCCACCGTGACGTGGTACAAGCGTGGGGGCTCCCTGCCCGCTGGCCACCAGGTAGGGCACAGCAGGGTGGGCAGCACCCCAAACGCTGCCCTGTCCCCTGCCGTGTGACACCAAACATGTCCCCACCTGCAGGTTTCAGGGTCCCGGCTCCGTGTCCCCCACGTCACGGCAGCTGACTCAGGGGAGTACGTGTGCCAGGCAAGCTTGGGGACCACCGCCCGGGAGGCATCTGTCGTTGTCACCGTCGTGGCGGCATCCGGCTCCTCCTATGGTGAGGCTGGGCTCAGCAGCACTGCAGGGGACAGGCTGGTTCCCAACGGGTTGTCACAGCTCTGTCCTCCCCTGCA
The DNA here is from genome assembly GCA_013397115.1 of Edolisoma coerulescens. Taxonomy (NCBI): domain Eukaryota; kingdom Metazoa; phylum Chordata; class Aves; order Passeriformes; family Campephagidae; genus Edolisoma; species Edolisoma coerulescens. The sequence continues at coordinate 72,466 of VWZW01001430.1, forward strand.
GGACCACCAGCTTCAGGTGTCCCTGTCCGGATCGAGGCATCCTCGTCCAGCGTGGCCGAGGGACAGACCCTGGACCTCAACTGCGTCGTGGCCGGGCAGGGACAGGCCACTGTCACCTGGTACAAGCGTGGGGGGTCCCTCCCAGCCAAGCACCAGGTAGGGGACGCAGAGGGGGATGAGGCGAAGGGAGGCTGGGGTGGATGCACAGCCCTGTGTGAGCCCAAGTGGCTCTGGTGACCTTGGTGTCCCCTCCCCATAGGTGTCCGGCTCCCGGCTGCGGCTGCTGCAGGTGACAGCGGCCGACTCGGGCGAGTACGTGTGCCGGGTGACCAGCGGGGCCACCACCAAGGAGAGCGCGGTCATGGTGACCATCCAGCCCAGCAGTGCCGGTGCCTACTGTGAGTGGGGACAGGAGGTGGCCACCGGGGGATCCTCACGTGTCACAGCACTGAGCCGTGGCTCAGGTGCCCATACTGGCGAGGCCTTGCTGTGGTCACTGGTGTCACCGGTGTCACCGGTGTCACCCTCCTGTCTTGGTCCCCAGCCCCGGGCAGCACGACTCCACTGCGCATCGACTCCCCGTCCTCAGCCGTGGTCGAAGGACAGACCCTGGACCTCAACTGTGTCATCGCCAGCCCCACACAGGCCACTGTCACCTGGTACAAGCGTGGGGGAACCCTCCCAGCCAAGCACCAGGTAGGGGACATGGAGAGGGGATGTCTCCAAAGCGGGTTGATGCGGATGACCCACAGCTCTGGGCAGGCCTAGGTGGCCCATGCGGGTGCAGATGGTCCCGTGGAAGCCTGGGTGTCCCCTTACAGGCCCAGGTGACCCCATGCAAGATCAGGAAACCCCATGCAAGCCCTGGTGGTCCCATTCAAGCCCATGTGGCCCCATGTGTTAGGGTTTGAGACACCATGGAAGCCCAAGTGGCCCCAGTGACCCCCGTGTCCCCTCCCCACAGGTGTCCGGCTCCCGGCTGCGGCTGCTGCAGGTGACAGCGGCCGACTCCGGTGAGTACGTGTGCCGGGTGACCAGCGGGTCCACCACCAAGGAAACCTCCATCATGGTGACCATCCAGCCCAGCAGTGCCGGTGCCTACTGTGAGTGGGGACAGGGGACACGGGAGGTTACCCATGGGGGGGTGACACTGCTCCCAGTGTCCCTGGGAGGGTCACACGTGGCGGTGGTCACTGTCTCTAACCCATTTTGGTCCCCAGCCCCGGGCAGCACGACCCCGCTGCGCATCGAGTCCTCGTCCCTGTCATCCCCTGTGACCGAGGGACAGACCCTGGACCTCAACTGTGTCATCGCCAGCCCTGCGCAGGCCACTGTCACCTGGTACAAGCGCGGGGGAACCCTCCCGGCCAAGCACCAGGTAGGAGACACGGAGGGGGGATGTCACCAGGCGGGGAGGACAGGGATGACCCACAGCTCTGGGCAAGACCAGGTGGCCCATGCAAGTCCTGGGGACCCCATGGAGGGTTGGCTGGTCCAGGGCAGGCCCAGGTGGCCCCATGACTACAGAAGCCCAAGTGGCCCCAGGGAAGGCCAGGTGACCCCAAGAAAGCCCAAATGACCCCATATAAGCCCAGGTGGCCCATGCAAGCCCAAAGTGGCCCTGTGCAAGCTCAAGTGGCCTTGTGCAATCCCAGATGACCCCTTGCCAGAGCTGATGGCCCCGGTGACCCCCATGTCCCCTCCTCACAGGTGTCCGGCTCCCGGTTGCGGCTGCTGCAGGTGACGGCAGCCGACTCGGGCGAGTATGTATGCCGGGTGACCAGCGGGGCCACCACCAAGGAGATCTCCATCATGGTGACCATCCAGCCCAGCAGTGCCAGCACCTACCGTGAGTGGGGACATGGGAGGTGACTGAGGACTGGGGGACAGTGCCACCGTCCTTGGGGTGACCCTCCTGTCTCTGTCTCCAGCCGTCGGTGTCACCCCTCCGGTGCGCATTGAGTCCTCGTCCTCCTCCGTGGCCGAGGGACAGACCCTGGACCTCAACTGCATTGTGGCCGGGCAGGGACAGGCCACTGTCACCTGGTACAAGCGCGGGGGGTCCCTCCCAGCCAAGCACCAGGTAGGGGACACTGAGGAGCATTTTGGGATGGAAAAGGGATTTTTGGTGGTGTTGAGGGGTTTGTGTCCCCGTTCTCACGTGTGTCACCCCTGCAGGTGTTGGGCACCCGCCTGCGCATCCCCCAGGTGACAGCAGCCGATTCGGGGGAGTACGTGTGCCGGGTGACATCGGGCGGTGTCACACATGAGACGTCCCTCATCGTCACCATCCAGACCGGCGCCGGCTCCTCTTACGGTACTGGGATGGGGGAGAGGTGACTCAGGGGCGTGGTGAGGACGCAGTGGTGATCCCGCTGACCCTACTGCCACCCCCAGCTGTCGGTGTCACGCCACCAGTGAGGATCGAGACCTCCTCCGCTGCTGTCACCGAGGGACAGACACTGGACCTCAACTGCATGGTGGCAGGACAGGGTCATCCCCATGTCACCTGGTACCGGCGCGGGGGGGCTCTGCCACCAAACAGCCAGGTGGGACATGGGGGAGGTGGCTTTGCCCTGCAGGCCACAACCCTGCATCAGGTACTGAAGTGTCCCCAACTTGTCGCCTCCCCAGGTGTCGGGGACCCGCCTGCGCCTTGCCCAAGTGGCAGTGGCCGATTCGGGGGAGTACGTGTGCCGGGTGACCCTGGGGACCGTCACCCAGGAGGCATCTGTCATTGTCACCGTGCCCAGCAGTGCCGGCACCTATTACAGTGAGTGCGAGAGAGAGGGCAGCACTTGGGGACAGTCAGGTGTCACCTTGGTGATAAACGTTCCTTTTCCCTGTCCTCCCCCAGCCTCTGGCATCTCCCAGCCCCTCCGCATCGAGTCCTTGTCCTCGGCCATCGCCGAGGGACAGACCCTGGACCTCAACTGCGTGGTGGCAGGGTCCGGCCCCACCACCGTGACGTGGTACAAGCGTGGGGGCTCCCTGCCCGTTGGCCACCAGGTAGGGGACAGGGGAGGGTCACCCTGAATTTGTCCCATCTCCTGCCCTACGGTGCTGACTTGTCCCCTCATTGTCCCCTGCAGGTGGCGGGCACCCGCCTGCGCATCCCCCAGGTGACAGCAGCCGATTCGGGGGAGTACGTGTGCCGGGTGACATCGGGTGGCGTCACGCAGGAGACGTCCCTCATCGTCACCATCGATGACGGGGCCAACCCATCCCACTGTGAGTGCCACCCTCCAGGGGACAGGTCGTCACTGGTATCAGGCACCACTTGGGCCACTCACCCTCAACCCTGCCCATGCAGTCACCGGCACCACGCCACCCATCCGCATTGAGTCCTCGGCGTCCTCTGTCACCGAGGGACAGACCCTGGACCTGGACTGCGTGGTGGCCGGCCAGGGACAGGCCACCATCACCTGGTACAAGCGCGGTGGGGCCCTCCCAGCCAAGCACCAGGTAGGTGGGGACACCAGTGGGGTGGGGGACGGTGGCAGCTGTGTATGGCTGGGCGATGCCACCACCTTCTGTCATGATGTCCCCAGATTTCAGGGTCCCGGCTGCGGCTGTCACAGCTCTCGGTGGCCGATTCAGGAGAGTACGTGTGCCGGGCTGACATGGGCAGCGTCTCCCGCGAGGCCACTGTCTCTGTCACTGTCACCTCCCGTGACAGCTCCAGCTACCGTGAGTGCAGCAACAGGGTGAGGGAGGATGCTGGGGGAGATGGGTGACATGAGTGACCTCATGGCCTCTCTGTCCCTTTGTCCCCACAGGTCTGCAGAGCCCCATCATCTCCATCGACCCACACAGCATGGCGGTGGCACCAGGTGAAGATGCCACCTTCAAGTGCCGCGTCCACGATGGCGCCCGGCCTGTCAACATCACTTGGCGGATGGGGCCTGGCCAACACCTCCAAGGTATGGCGGTCCCCAGGGTGGCCCTGGCGTGGTCCCCAGGGTGGCCTTGGTGCTGATGGCTCCTCCTTGCCCAGACAATGTGAAGATCAGTGCCAATGGCTCAGTCATCTCAATCACTGGTGCCCACGTGAGCAACCAGGGTGCCTACCACTGCGTGGCCTCCAACCGCTTCGGCGTCGCCAGCAGCGTCGTCAACCTCGTGGTGCAAGGTATGAGGTGGCCAGGGTGGCCCTGTCCCTGTCTCCATGTGCTCCAGGTGTCCCCAGGGCATTGGTGTCCCCATCCCCATGCCTTCCATGTGCTCCAGGTGCCCTCAGGGTGGTCTCACTGTCACCATGCTGGTGTCCACCATGCCATCCAGATACCACTGGATGGGGATGGGATGTCCCTATCCCCATCTCTTCTACACGCTTCAGGTTCTCCTGGAGTGGCGGTGCCCATGTCCCCATACTGGTGTCCTTCCAGGGGCCCCAGGAGTTGTGACGTCCCCATCCCCATACTGATGTCCTCCATGGGCTTTGGATGCTCCTGAGATGTTGTGTCCCCATCCCTACCCTCACGCTCATTTCCTCCCGTGCTCCCGATGCTCCCAGGGTGATGGGTGCCCCCATGGCCAGGCCAGCGTCTTTCATGGTGGTGTCCCAATCCCCACTCCGATGTCTTCCTCCTTCTCCAGGTGCCCCCACGGTGTCAGTGATGCCACCAGGCCCCGTGGCAGTGAAGGAGGGCAAATCCCTGAGCCTGGAGTGCCTGGGCCGGGGTGAGCCGCGGCCGCTGGTGCGCTGGAGCCGGCTGGGCTCCCGGCAGAAAGTGGAGCACCAGACGCTGCTGCACATGGACAGCCAGGCCATCCTGCAGGTGAGGGAGCACCCAGGGGCACCATGGGGTACCAGGCAGTGCCTGGTGCTCATCCCCACCCTGTTCCCCACAGCTCTCGCCAGCCAAGCCGGAGCACGCCGGGACCTACGTGTGCACGGCGCACAGTGCCCTGGGCTCGGCGCAGGCGCGGGTGGACGTCAGCGTGGAGTCGGCGCAGCGGCACCCCGGGGCCCCCGAGGTCACCGCACCATCTACTGTCACCGTGGTGGCCGGGGACACCGCCACACTGCACTGCACGGCCAGAGGTATGGGGAGCCTGGAGGACCCTGGTGGAGAAGGGGTGTCCTGAGCAGTACCTGGCACCGTGGTGATGGGCACGGTGTGGTCATAGGTGACCCAGCGCCCCGGATCGAGTGGTCAAAGCTGCGGGCACCCCTGCCCTGGCAGCACCGCGTGGTGAACGGCAGCCTGGTCATCCCTCGTGCTGCACAGCAGGACTCAGGCCAGTACATCTGCAACGCCAGCAGCCCCGTCGGTTCCACCGAAGTCTTCGTCACCCTTGATGTGGAGAGTAAGGAGGGGACAGCAGGGGGTTGGGGTACTCCCGGGTTCCTGCTGCCACCTCCGTGGTGGCCATCACCTGTCCTTCCTCTGCATGTGGCCTCCTCCATTGCCACTCCCACCCTTACATCCAGCCCTTCCTCGTGGACCATCCTCGCTCCATCCCAGCACTCATCCTCCTCCTCTCAAGCTCCTCTCAAGCTCCATCACCAACCGTTCCCTTGGATGTGTCCACCTGTTTGTCCCATCCCTGTGCATGTCCATCTCCACTTCTGCTCTCTCATCCATCCATCTGTCCATCCACCATGGATCCATCCATGGCTCATCCATCCCAGCTCAAACCCATCTCTCTATCCCTGCTCACATCTCTCCTTCCATCTCTTCCTCATGGATCCATCCATCTCATTCATCCCAGCACACACCCATCTCTCCATCTCCGTACTCGTACATCCCTTCCTTTCTTGTGGATTCACCCATCACTCATCCATCTCTCCATCTCTGCTCACACCTCTCCGTCTGTCTTTTCCTTGTGGATTCATCGATCCCAACACACACCCATCTCCCCATCTCCTTGCTCTTCCATTCATCTCGTCCTTGTGAACTCACTCCTCTCTCATCCATCACAGCTCATATCCATCTCTCCATCTCCTCTCACGCCCCTCCATCCATCCATTCCTGGTGGATTCATCCATTGCTCACCCTCTCCAACCAACATTCCTCTCTCGTGTTTCCTCTCACACCCCTCCATGCATCTCATCCTTGTGCATCCACCCACCTCTGGTCCATCCCAGCACACGCCATCTCTCCATCTCCTCTCACACCCTTCCATCCATCCCTTCCTTGTGCATCATCCATCTCATCCATCCCAACTCAACATCTGCTCTCACATTCTGCCAGTCATTGATCCATCCACCCCCACACCTACCTCTTCCTTGTGGATTTATCCATCACTCACTCATCCCAGCTCACATCCATCTCTCCATCTCCTAACTCTTCCATCCATCTCTTCTTTGTGCATTCATCCATCCCAGCACACACCCGTCTTTACGTCTCCTCACTTCTCCATCCAGCTTTTCCTTTCCTTCATCCATCACTCATCCATCCCAGCTCACATCCATCTCTCCATCTCTCACACCTTGTCCATCCATCCCTTCCTTGTGCATCCACCCATGTGATCCATCCCAGCATACACTCATCTCTCAATCTCCTCTCAAACTTATCCATCCACCGCTTCATGGTACGTTCATCCATCATTCAATCTTTCCAGCTCACATCCAACTCTACATTTCCTGACTCCTGCACCACCTTCTCCTTGTGCGTCATCCATCTCATCCATCCCAGCACACACCCACCTCGCCATCTCCTCTCAAACTCTCCAGTCATCCATCCCTCCATCCATCCATCTCTCCATCTCTCCATCCATCCCTCCATCCATCCCTCCATCTCTCCATCCATCCCTCCATCCATCCCTCCATCTCTCCATCCATCCCTCCATCCATCCCTCCATCTCTCCATCCATCCCTCCATCCATCCATCCATCCATCCCTTCCTTCCTGGTGGCTTCATCCATCACTCCTGGCCATCCCAGCCATCCATATCTCCATCTCCTCTCACACTCCTCTATCCACCCCTTCCTCATGGATCCATCCAGCTCTCATCCGTCCCATCAGACGCCCATCTCCATCACCCACTACCCCCCTCACCAACACCCTCCTTGCCCCGCTGACCCATTCCTGGCCCCATCCTGGCTGACGGCTCCACCCATCCCGCAGCACCTCCGTATGCCACCATCCTCCCAGAGGACACGGCGGTGCGGGCAGGTGACGCGCTGCAGGTGCAGTGCCTGGCCCATGGCACCCCCCCGCTGCACTACACCTGGGACAAGGTGAACGGCAGCCTCTCGGCGCGCGTGGCCCACCGCGCTGGCCTCCTCCGCCTCAGCCCCGCAGAGCCCGCCGACGCCGGCACCTACCGCTGCCTTGTCACCAACCGCGTCGGCACTGCTGAGGCCTTGGCCCGTGTGGCTGTTCATGGTGAGCCCATCCCTGGCCTGGCTACCGTTGGTGCCCCACACTGGGTGGTGGCAGTGCCACCAGGTGCCCCCAGAGCTCTGTGTCCTGCCCAGGCAATGCCGCTGCTGATGGGTACCCCTGGGGCTCCCCATCCCTGTTCAGATGATCCCAGTGCCACTGGGTACCATGGGGGCTCTGCATCCCTTCCAGGTGATGCTGGTGAAAGTGGGGACATCGCTGGCGGTCCCTTGGTGGTGCGGGTGACACCAGGGAGCCTCGTCAAGGGGGTGGGTGGCACCGCCGAATTCACTTGCTCTGTCTCCGGGGACCCCCGTGCCCGTGTGGAGTGGCTGAAGGAAGGTGGGGAGCTGCCCCCTGCCCACAGCGTGCGGGACGGGGTGCTGCGGTAAGGAGAGAGGGATGGGGAGGTGGAACCCCCTCACTGGGCCCCCGTGGGGTCCCTCACCCTGGCTGTGACCCCACAGGATGCCGGAGCTGGTGGCGGGGGCGCAGGGCATGTACGTGTGCCGGGCCAGCGCCCCGGGCGGGCAGGCGGAGGACAGGGCCACCCTCACTGTCCAGGGTAGGAGTGTCACCCCCACACCAGGGGACACAGGCACCCCCTGACCTGTCCCCCACCAACAAGGGCACCCTGGGACCCCCATGTCTCCACACCGAGGGGCTCCCCAGCACCTTCCATTTCCCTACTCCCACAGGCACCCTGATAACCCCCAATGCCCATGGTGACCTCAAATCTCTCCTCAAGCCTGCAGGCACCCCAATACCCCCACCCTTCCCCATGCCTGTGGACACCCTGGCATAATCAATCTCTCCCCACCTCTACAGACACCCCAGTGCCCCCTATCTCTTTCCACACCCGTGACCACCCTGGTACCCCCTGTGTCTCCCCACACGCACAAGGACTCCCAACACCTCTGACCTTTCCCCATTCCCACAGCCACCCCAACTGTCCCACATCCCCTCAGGAACCCTGTTTCTCCCTATCTCCCTCGCTGGGGTGCCAGACCGCGATGCCTCCCTGTGCCAGGGGTTCACCCCAAAACCCCACTGTCCCCCCAAGCTCTCCCCAGGGCCCTGATCAACATCCGGACCGCGGTGCAGACGGTGCTGGCAGGGACGACAGTGGAGCTGGAGTGCCTGGGCTTGGGAGAACCCCGTCCCCACGTCACCTGGAGCAAAGTGGGGGGCCGCATCCGCCCCGGGGTGCTGGTCCGTGCCGGCACCCTCACCATCGAGCAGGTGGAGCGGGCGGATGCCGGGCAGTACCGCTGCACCGCCACCAATGCTGTGGGCACTGTCCAGTCCCACGTCATCCTCCACGTCCAAGGTGAGCACGGAGACACGGAGGTGGGGACACACACCGTGCCACCGCAGGGTGGTGACACCTCTGTGCGTCCCCAGCCGCCCCTCAAATCACCGGGCAGCCGGAGGTGAAGGAGGTGTCCATCGGATCTGCGGCTGTTCTGCCGTGCTTGGCATCCGGATTCCCAGTGCCAGAGATCACCTGGAGCAAGGTGCGACGGAGGGATGGGGAGGGGTGGCAGGGGCTGTGGGGGCTGCCTGTGGGTGCTGACCCCCCCTCTGCTGTGCCACAGCTGGAGGGGGAGCTGCCGGTGGGTGCCAGGGTACAGGGGAACGTGCTGACGCTGCCGGCCGTGCGCCCCGAGGACGCAGGCGTCTACACCTGCATGGCCGCCAACCACCGCGGCCAGCAGA
>VWZW01001434.1:10283-50248 GCA_013397115.1 Edolisoma coerulescens
TTTTTTTTTTTGGGTTTTAATTTTTTTTTTTTTTTTTTTTTTTTTTTGTCTTTCATTTTAAGCTTCTTTCCCTGGAGCTCTGCCGCCCGCACTCAGCACCGGCAGCCAGAGCCAGGCAGCACTTCCCGAACGCAACTGAAGCCACTTTTTTGTTGTTTTTACTCAAGAAACAAAACAAGAAACAGCAAACACAACTAAGTCGTTATTAACCTCTACACTGTCAATGGAAAATAAGCTTTTTTTTCTTAACAACGAAAGGAAAAAACAATTGAATTATTTGGTGGTTGTTAATAACAGACATTATCATGGTTCCCAGCCACAGCAAGTTAATAGGTAAAATATCCAAAATAATCTCTCTGAACAATCAGAAAACCTCTGTGTCCATAGTCAGCGAAGGAATAAATAGAATTTCAGCTCTGTAAATACACTGGAGTCTCCCTGAGGGAGGCTCCTGCTACGGCGGTTCCGCTCACACCTCACAAGCTGGGGGTGCTCGGGGGTGACCCAGGTCCCCAGCGCCGACCCCCTTCACCTTCACCTCCTCACACCTCTTCCCAACCTCCCTGGCCTTCAAGGTTTTCCCTTCTCCACCCTCCCCATCACCCCCCCTCAACCTCCTGTCTGCCAGGAAGCAGGACACCAAGGAACAGCAAACATTGAACATTGCATTTGGCACTTGGGTTTTTGTATATATATATGTATTTTTTTTTTTTTTTTAAGAAAAACAACTTAAAAATGCTGCATGACAGAAGGATTCACACATCTCCCAGCCCTGCCCGTGCTCCGGCTCCCCCTCAGCCCCCAGCCCTGCTCCCTCCAACCCCGGCACACAATGCTGCCCATGTCCTCACAGCCAATTTTGGGAATATTGCTGCAACCATCACCTCAATTAATTGATTTTGCAGTTGTTATTAGTCCATCAGAGGACTCGGGGCAGCATTGGGACTGGCGGGAGCACCGCTGCAGGTCTGAGCAGTGCCGGGTCAGATTTACCAATTCAACACCAAATTTAGCTCCCATTACAAAAAGCAGCAGCAGGTGAGGGGCAGCCCAGCCACTGCCATCCCCATCTCCTGCCCGGCACACGGGCAATGCCAAGGAAACAGGGCTGTGCAGCTGCATTTTGGTGCCCTTTGTGGCTTGGGCTTTTTTGGGGGCTCCTTCATCCCTCGTTGGCCACGCCGGAAAAGGCCCTCACGGGTGGATTTGGGCAGGCAAGGCCAGATGTGTGGAGCCAGGATGCAGCAGCTTCCCGGTACCTGCACAGGCAAGGCAAGAGACACGGAACCTCTCCCAGCATCCCCCAATTCCCAGACTCCCCCCGGGACCCTCCTTGGGGGAGATGCCCCCACTCCATCCCGCATCCCGATCCAACCGGGGCGCAGGGACGGGCACCCGCCGACCCTCCGCTGCCCTGAGCACAACGCTGCCTCCACACTGCGGCTCTCTTGGCTAAACTGAAAGGAAATTTTGGGGTTATTTTATTATTTCTGTATCAATCCGGGCTCGCCGGGTCAGTCCGCGCCCAAACGCGGCGAAACTCGAGAGACAGGACCGCCAGCCCCGAGCAGGGCAGGCAAATCCTCCCCAAAGGGTTTTTGGTCACACACCCCCGCGTGGTGCTCCGTGCTCCTTGGTATCTTCCTCCAGGAACGGGGTTTGCCCACGGTGCTCCGCTGAACCCTCTGTTGTCAGCACTCTCCTCCTCCTCCTCCGCGTCCCCCCCAACCTCCCCGTGCTGCTTCATCATCGTCGCCGAGATTTTTTTTTGCCATCTTTTTCCCCCCCCTAGCATGGATGTAATAAATGACAACACAAATCCAAGTCTAATGGTATGTTCACAAGGACAATCTACACATTCACAAAATTAAAACAGGAGAGAGAGAGAGAGAGAGAGAGAGAGAGGAGAGGAGAGGAGAGAGGAGAAAGGATGCAAGCTATCGCTGAGGCTCCCTCAAGCCCCGACCTCGCCGCTGGACCCGCAGCAGTTGTTGTCCCGGCCAGCGTCCCCGTGGCGACGCCTTCTAGATCGTGGAGGTTCTGTCTACACCATCTGCAAGCAGGAAGGGAGAATTAGGAGCAGCCCCAGTGAGCAGTGGTACCCCCCAAGCTGGGGATTCGGGGGATGGACCCCCAGAGCACCCCCAATGCACAGCCCCTACGGCGAGGTGGTGTCGGGGCCACCCCCACCGCCTCCCATCTCCCCAAGGGGTGCAGAAGGGTTTTGGGGTGTCAGTGCTCTGCTGGTCCCTCTGTGCCACCGACTGGCCCCACCCCACAGCAGCTCCCCTGAGTTGCTGTCTCAACAGCAGTCCAGGCCTTCTGCCACAACCCCACAACCGCTTTTCCAGGAGCAGAGTGAGGTTCTGGGCAGCCTGGAAAAGGTAGATGACAATCTGGGGCTCTCCTACAGTGGGACAAGTTCACATGCCCCTGACCAGGACTCAGGGGACAGGGACAGAGCTGGTCCCAGGGGCTGCCTTGCCCACAGTTCACCCAGCCCTGCAACACCTGCACCGCAGAGGATGCAAAATTTTCCTCCATCTGAGCATCATGGAAGGAGATAAAGCCCCAGGAGTCCTTTCTGTCTCCCCAGAGCCCATTCCCAGCATCCCGTGACAGCAGGGATGCATCCAGCCACAGCCCAGTCCCAGGAGCGAGGGGTCCATGACCCACCCCAAGGCCTCACAACTGACCCTGGTACCAGCAGCCCCCTGTCCCCACCCCCCAGGGGCAGAAATCAGCACCCAACAGCACTTCCAGCCCTCCAGCCCTGATCCCATCCCCCGTTCCCCATCCCAACCCCATCCCTGGGATGGAGAGTGGTGGGAGGCAGCTCCCAGAGTGGCTCCGGAACAGAGAATTCCCTGTTCCCACTTGGGGCACCACAGCCACCTCCCTCCTTGACACTAAAAACAAACAGGTTTGTTACGCCTTTTTTTTTTTTTTTTCTCCCCCAAAAGGTTTATTTTTTTAAGAGCTATTTATAGCACGACCGGTTTGGAGAGGCTCGGGGAATGCGACCTGGAAAAAATAACTTGGAGGAACAGTACCCTGCAGAGGAACAAGACAGCTAAGCCTCGGCTGGGCACACGCTGGAGAAACGCTTCGGGTGACAGAAGGGTCCTTGTTTTCCCAGCCAGGGATGCTGCCAGGGCCCTGCTGCTTCCCACAGTCCTTGCTCTCGTGCTCCTCTCCCCGGGAAGGGCTGCTGCATCCGCAGGGAGCCTGGTGGTACTTGTCCTCCCCGAGGGCTCCTGGCGGCACTCGTCCTCTCCGAGGGCTCCTGTCCTCAACCATCCGTCACAGTCCAGGCTTTCCGCAGGAGACCCGAGCCGGTCATTCGGGAATCCGGGCGCTGCCGGCGGCTGTGCTCATCCCATCGCTGGGGGTCATCCCTCGTGCTTGGGGGTCCAGCGCGGCGCCAAGGGACACCGGGAGCTTCTGCTGCCGGCGCTTTGTGCTGCACCAGGCGCTGCTGCTGCTGCCTTTTCCATCTTCCCCGCTTGTTTTTGCCCCGGTCCTCCTCCCTCCCCGTGCCCGTTATCCGCTGGCACCCCCGGCTGTGCAGGCTCCCAGGGCACAGCGCCCGGCACAGCCCCTGGCACAGCCCCTGGCACAGCGCCTGGCAGGGATTTAGCCCCCAGCTGTGGGGCACCCCCGGCCAAACGAGGGATCCGGTGGCGGAAGGGTACAACACTCCAAAGCCTGTGACCCATCCGAGCGCGCCGGCGGCAGGGGCTTCATCGAGAGCTAACGAGAGTAGCGAGCTAACACTAATTATCATTAGCAAGCTGACGAGTGGCTAATTAGCACAGACTCCACTAGTGCTGGTGCGATCCCTGCGTTCGGCTTTACCCCCTTCCCCGGCCACCTCGCCGAGAGAAGCCGATATTCCCGTCTGAACGTTCCCAGGAGCATCCCCGGGAGCATCCCTGCGTCCAGCCCCGCTGCCATCCCGCCCTCACAGCCACAGCCTGTCCCAGCTTTTGGGGGGCGCGGGGCAGGGGCAGGTGCTGGGGGGCTCAGCGGAGGCGGCGTGGACGTGCTGGAAGAGCCCCAGGAGGAGGGAATGCTCACCGCTGAGTGCGTGCTCCGTCATGCTCAGGCACAGGGACTCCAGCCTGTTGTTGATGTCAGGTTCAGTCACCGGCACCTGGAACTCTGCAGGGAGAAAGGGAATAGGAGACCCTGGTCAGGCACCTGGCAGAGACCCTGCCTGCCTGGCCTGTGTGGGGAAACCATCTGAAAAACGCCCCAGGAGGATCTGACAGGGCTCCCAGTAAAATCATCTTCACTCACAAAAGCAGTCATCACCCCCTGTTATCCGTAAGGGATGAATCTGAGGGGGTTCAGGTGCTGATAAGAGATGTGAGGGGCAGCTGGAGTGACAGCAGAAACCCCACCCAGGGAGGGGGCAGCCCTGGTCATCTCCTGGGGGTGGATGCTGTCCGTGCAGGCAGGGTTAGTGCTCGGACATGGGATGGCAGCACAGACCAGCAGACACTGTCTGGCTTCTCTGGGACCAGCTTGGCTCCCACTCAGTTGCCCACATCATCGCTGCCACATCCGTGGGGGGGGGTGAGCACAAAAAAGGGGACACATACATGAAATCTGGAGTGTTCCAACACCCCCGTCCTAATCTAAACAGCAGCAAACTTTCCCCACCCCGCGGCAAAACCTGCAAACACAGCTTGTGCTACTGTGCTGGACGGCATCTCCCACTTTCCACTGGCTCACAGGAACATGGGATGAGATCCAGGAGGGCTGAGGTCCCCCCACAGCCCGGCAAACAGTGGTTTGTGAGCCCAGCATCACATTATTGCTTATTTTCCTTGCGACTTAATCCACGTCTTTGGCTCCCCAATCCTCCTACGCCCTCATCCACCGCAGGCTGAGGAGCGAAGAGAAACCCATTTATTCTCCTCCAGCGCCTGAGAAATGTGCCCTTGTCCCGGTGTTTAATCAATACCTGGGAACAGCTGCTGCTCCTGCTGTATGGAACATTTGCTGCCCAAATGCTGCAGTTAAACACCGCCGGCGTGTGAGGCCAGGGAGCTGCCAGCCCAAACCAGCAGGAGTGCAGGGATGAGGGTGAGTTTACTGGGGAATGGATTCCCTGTCCCGAGGTGTAAATTATGTGTGTTGGTAGGAAAAGGCATGCTCAAAGGCTAAGGAAGGGATACACAAACAGGCTTCCTCAGGGCCAGGATGCTCCAGGCCCAGGGTCCAAGGTCAGCGGGATCCTCCCTGAATCAGAGGATGCTCCTGTGTACAGGAGCACTCTGGCAGTGTTTGGGAAGGAAGCACTGACACAGCACCATTTCCCTTCACACGCACTGTGGAAAGAATTTCCCTTGAGTGCACGAAGGCAGTCCTTCCGCACTGGGGCTCCGTGGCCATCCATGAGGAAAAAGTGATGGATGAGCCACCACCTTCCTCCCCGACACGAGCCCCTCAGAAGCGAGCTAGGTAAGGCACCAACACCGTGATACATAGGGTCAAGATGGCATATATAGGGCCAGAAACCCCTCCAGAGATGTCTCTGGTTCACTCAGGAATGCAGAGATACCCCGGTGGGAGCGGCCAGCATGGGCCGTGTGCCCGTGGGGAGGCTCACCAGCACAGCTCCTCTCACCTCCCCTTGTCTCACTTGGCTGTGGGGAAGTGGAAAAGCTCCTCTGCTGCCTACCTGGCTGCTGAAACATCAGCATGGTCTGCGGGGACGTGTGGACCGGCAGCGAGCGCGTCCTCTGCACCGAGCTGTGGCTGCGGCTGGGCATGCTGTTACTGCCCCCGGGGTTGGCAAACCACAGGTTCTGTGGGGAGCAAACACAAAGGGTGGGATGCAAAGCAAAGCTCTCTGTGCCATGGGTTTATAACCACTCGGGCTTGTAGAATCACTGGATGGTTTGGGTTGGAAGGGACCTTACAGATCATCTAGTTACAACTCCCTGCCATGGGTAGGGACACCTTCCACTGGACCAGGTTGCTCCAAGCCCCATCCAACCTGGCCTTGGACACTTCCAGGGATGGGGCAGCCACAGCTTCTCTGGGCACCCTGTGCCAGGGGCTCACCCGCCTCGCAGGGAAGAATTTCTTCCCAGTATCTCATCTGAATCTCCCCTCTGTCAGTTTAAAACCCTTCCCCCTTCTCCTACCACTATCTGCTCTTGTCAAAATCCCCTCTCCCTATTTTATAAGCCACTTTAAGGACTCAGCTTTTCCCCCTCCGCCGCTTGGTTTGTCCCCCTCCCTCTGGTCCCACTCCCACATCCCACTGCACAGAGGGGAGCGCAACCCAAACACCTGCAAACTGCTTGAAGAGCGGGGAAAAAAGTGGGGATCTGGACAAGTCAGAGAAGGAAAAGCAAAGGAAGCTTGTGGGAAAGGGACGGGAGAGCTGGAGACGCCGCGACCAACCTGTCTGCCTTGCTTGAGGATGGCGGGGCTGGCGGCAGGGCTGCGCTGGGGGGTGCCCAGCAGCCCCGTGGGGCCCAGCAGCCCCAGCCGGGCCGTGGGGAGGTTGCGGGAGGGGATCTGGAACTGGCGGGGGTTCCTCCGGCCCAGCCCTGCCCCGGCGGATCCGGCTGTGGGGAGGGAGTTCGACTGGCCAAAGCCTCGGCTGCGGGGAGAGAGTGCTGAGGGTGAGACACTGACCGCTGCGAGGGGACAGTGCTGGGGGTGAGGGGCTCCCAACCCTCCCATCCCACCGAGGGTGGTCCCTCCATCCTGCACAGACAGCGGGAAGGAGGCAGTCTGGGTGTGCAGCATCCTCTCTTCTTCCCGTCTGCCACTCACCCTCCCGCCCTTCTGCAGTTCTCACACCCACATTTGTTTTCTTTAGAGTTTATTTTACTCCTGCAAAATGGGCCTGTTCTTAAATACAATCTAAAATAACTCAGGTAATGCCCCGGGAACCTGATTTCTTTGAGATCTCTCATGAGTGGATTCTCCAGTGTCTAATTAAAGTTCAGCTTATGCTGTTGGGTTTTCTTTCTCCCCTTCCAGGATGTTCATTTTTACAAATATGGTCTCCTCTGAGACTTCTCAAGTTCTGTAAAATTTGGTTAGAACGACCTAATAAATCCAAGTTTTATTAGGGAGGGCTGAGCTAAAGGTGCTTTCCTAAAATCTCATTTTGGAAGTTCCTATACTCCCAGTTATCTCCACAACACTTTCTTTTTTGGGAATAGAGAACTTGCAACAAACCAGGCTTTGCGGAATGAAACAAAGGGCTGATGTTGTTGTTAAAAGTGATTTAAAAATATCTCTTCTTGGCACAACCCCTACGCTTTCTAGGATCACCCAAAATCCAGCATCACCTTGGAAGTGAGCAAACATGGTGTTCCCAACACAGCCCTGGCCTGGCTCTCTACTGCACCTCTGGCTCTGCACCCTCTGAAAGCTTCCAGCCTTTTTTTCTGCCACTTGACAGCTTTTTGAGGAAGCTCCAGTGCTGATGCCATCACCAAAGGGCAGCAGGGAAAGAGCCCAGTGTTGGGGACATGCTGCACAGCTGGGAAGGGCTGGGTTTGGAGCCATGGAGACAGGGTGGGATCGGAGGGGAAGGCAGTGACCACACGCACAAGGACACTGACTGCTGTGTTCCCAGACAGCGCCTGGGATTTCACTGCTGAAGCTTTTCCAACCCTCCTTCCTCCCTAAAAGTGGCTCTGAACCCAGCAGAACCCATCCCTCCCTCTGGGAGACATTGTTCCCACTTGGAGTGCTCTTGTTCTGGCCACTGCATCCATCCCTCCCCTCCCGAAATCCCGCCTACCTCCTCTGCTGCCGATAGCCCGACAGCTCCAGGAGGGATTTCCGAGGGAAAGACCGAAAGAGTTTCTGCACCTGCTGTTTCCATGACAGCAGCCGCTTCTTCTGGATCTCTGTAAACGCCTGCCCAAAAAAAAGAGAGAGAGAAAAATAGGAAATGTATGAATATTCTTATGGACAAAGCGAGCAGGGAGGTGCATGCGGGTGTGCGGGTAAAGAAAAGCAGCTGGAGCAGGTGATGGGGTGAGCTGAGCCCCATCAGCAAGTCCAGGGGAAAACACTGGTCTTTCTTGAGGATTTACTCATGTCAGGTGGAGAAAATGCTCCGGCAGCATTTCCTGTGCCCCAGAGTGACAGCCCAGCTCTGCCTCAAGGCTGCCAACTCCTTTTGGCAGAGCAGGGGTTTGACGGTGGGTCCCGACGGGTGGTGACACTTGTCACCTGCATGTGGCTCTAGAAATGCTGCCAGGGTGGGCAAAGCTGGGATGTGGAAAGCTGAGCTGCCCTGTGGCATCCTGCATCCTATCCCCCATTCTCGGGGCTGGGCAGAGCTTGGCTGTGATCCTGGCACCCTGCGGGAGGTCACCTGGGGTGAGCCTGTCACCCCCCCAGGCTCCCTGCAAAGGTCACCCTGGCAGGGACAGACCTGCTCCCAAAGCTCCAGGCAGGAGGTGTGGGTGACAGGGACACCCACGTGCCACCACTGCTAACTTTAGACACCCAAGGTCTCCATCGGAGAAGAGCTGAAGTCTCCAGAGGACAATCTGGAGGCTAATTAGTGCCTGACTTGATTGCTCCGAACCACTCTGGAGGAGATGCTCTCTCCTGACGCTGATTACGCCGGAGCCAACGCAGAGGGTGGTCCTGGGACGTGGGCTGGCTCTGGTGGGAAAAGTGCAGGCACTTTGGGAAAAGTTCCATGTCCTCCTGGCTTTGCTCTCTGGCCCCAGGCCTCAGCTTCCACCACTTCTGCTCCCTGCTCCCTGCCATATGGGCAGGTGATAGAAGCAGCTTGTTCTTCCAGGCACAGCCAGTGTGGGTAGGAGACACTGCAGGACACCAGGGACACCGGCCATCCCTCCCTGCCAGCGGGCAGGAGCGTGCCAGAGCCCTGTGGCACAGTCTGGGCCATCCCAAGCCATCACCTGGCCAAGGCAGATCCACTGGGAGCAGAAACAGATGTAAAATCCCTGTTGCAAAATCCCAAGACCACGTGCTGCAAAACGGGAGGAGGCAACGCCAAGGGATCGCCGGCTCTGTCTGATGGAAACCGCCTGCACGTTCATCCTGAGATTCTTCCTTTCATCCAGCTGCTGATGGGACTGCCACGAGCCAGATGAATTTCCCAGCTCCAGGCCTTGGCAATTAAACCAGCGTGGGGGGAAGCAACATTTCCAAGCACCACGTTGGAGCTACCGCCCGCTCCAAGCCTGTTCTGTCAGAATTACTATTAATACCCCCCAAAAATATTTGTGTTAGAAACTGAAATGTTTACATAAACAGACACTTTGGAAACAGTTTCCAAGTGATGGGAACAACAGTTTTAGATGATCCGACACGACTCACCTCGTGGATTAGACATTTGTCTATGAGCTGTAAATAGGAACTTATATTCTCTTCATCGGGTCGGGAAACTAAAAGTTGTGTGCAGACTGGAAAAAAAAAAAACAAGAAGAGAAGGGAAATGGGGATGGGGACACCAAGATGGGGCCCAGGAGGGGTCCCACAAACACCTTGGACATCCTGTTTCCCTTGCAACCACGAGTAGTTTTTCATCAGTGAGAAAAAACGCCCTTCCCCAATTCCTGCCGTGCCTTCCTATATTTAGGGCCAGATTTTGTTCTCTGTTATGATGGTGTAAATCCAGAGTAACACCGTTGGAGTCCCCAAAATTAGACCTAAGCAACTCAAGGGCACAGGATTAATCCCTATTCATGGGCAAGAGAGCTCCTGCTCCCACAGCCAAAATCTGCCCCCACTGCAGAGTGGCAGATTCCCACTTTTCCTGATGCATTTTAACCTCTTTTGGAATGAGTGTCATTGAAGGAAGTGGGAATGAGCTCATAGAGGAGTGAGTTTCTCCTGTTATAAACCCCTGGGCAGGGATGCCTTGAGGTCCAGGAGGACACCACATCTTGGCAGAGCTTTTGCCACAGGAATAAAATGGGGCCAGAGGCCCACATGTGGCTGTTTCTGCAGGCAACCAGCTGGGGACAAACTCTGCACCACGTTTCTGTACAGAAAACATCTCAGCCATTTTTTTGCAAAAAAGGTTGGAAATAGGGACAAGGCTGATATTTCTTTGCAGCATCCCAGTGAGGTTCTTTCTGTTCCCAGTCTCCTGGGGATAAGACTCCCCTTCCTCTTCCCTAGGGAGAACTCCCTCCATGCAGCCAGCACTGACACCTCAGGTGCCACCAACAAGGGTTAGGGCACACCCAAGCTCACACAGATTTGCTCCAAGAACACTGAACATGGCACAGGAGGTCGGTCCCCACCTCAGATTGCTCCTGTCACCTCCCAAAGTGTCATCCCTGATGCAAAGCCGTGCGCCCTGCATTAGACATGGAATGGCACCAGAGTATTCTGGATGTCTTGCATCCAAAGTGGGGCACAAAAAGGGGCTTGAACCTACTGATTTGCAGTCAGGATGGCTCATGGCCAGCCCATGCACCACTGCCACCCTGCTCCAAGCAGAGTAAATCCAAGGAATGCTGCTGAAAACACCTCTGGATCAGTGGGATGACCCCAGGGATCTGAATGGGAAGGGAGAAGATGACCTTGGGAGAAGATGCTATCCCCTCCTGACCTGGGGCAGGGAAAGAACACTATCCACCTTGGACCTGGGGCTGGGAATGCATGCTATCCACCTTGGAGCTGGGCTGGGAATGCATGCCATCCACCTGGGACTTGGGGCTGGGAATGCATGCTGTCCACCTGGGACCTGGGGCTGGGAATGCACGCTATCCACCTTGGAGCTGGGCTGGGAATGCATGCCATCCACCTGGGACTTGGGGCTGGGAATGCATGCTGTCCACCTGGGACCTGGGGCTGGGAATGCACGCTATCCACCTTGGAGCTGGGCTGGGAATGCATGCCATCCACCTGGGACTTGGGGCTGGGAATGCATGCTGTCCACCTGGGACCTGGGGCTGGGAATGCACGCTATCCACCTTGGACCTTGGGCAGGCAGCTTGGGCCACTGCTGCGCCTCCCCAAAATCACAACCCACCTGCCCTATCTTCTTACCTCTAACCCCAGCATGACAGGGCCTCAAAAAACCATCACCCCTCAGACTGGGACCTGCAGGAGCTCAGGGAAAGGCGGCTGCCAGTGCACACCCCCTGGCCCAAAGCAGCCCTCCCTAGGGACAAGTCCCCAAGTCCCCAAGGACAAGTGACAGCCGCTGACCTTTCCCCATCACTCGGGTGAACTGCCCGGGCAGGTCACCCTCGGGCAGAGGGGCCCCCCCCGACTCGCCCTCGCATCCCGGCAGATGGTGCTGCTGCATCCCGGCCACCGCCGAGTCCTTGCAGTCGGAGCCTTGGCTGTCCGAGCCCAGCAGGGAGGAGGGGTGGTGCGAGTCCACGTCCCGGCTGTGGTCCTCCGTGCTCGAGTTTTGGGAAGAGTAGGCTTTGATGGGGGTGAGGATCATTTGGTGTAGTTCCTGCAGCGGGACACGCAAGTTGCCACCTTCCAGGATGTCCTGCGGATTGGAGAGGAGAAGGTTCGTCTTGGCGGGGACATCAGCTGTAAACCAGACCCCTCCTGTGACCCCCTGAGAATTCCCAGCAAAACCAGTGGCTTTGCTCCCGCTTCAGGATCCTGCTGCATTCCACAGTCAACAGCCACCTTTCATTCATCAAGTCTTTTCCTTCTATCAGGGGAGTGCTGCAGGGACTGTGTCTGATTATCCATGGATGTGTTCAGACCTGAATCCCCAGAGATAAATGTGCCCCATCGACCACTGGGACCCAAACCCAACAACAAACCAGCTTCAGTGTTTCCACATTTCCACCAGGGAAATGGCAACTCCATGAGAGGGACTGAGCCTGGGAGATTTCAATGCCCAGAACAGCAAATGTCTTGTTCATTCCCCACCAATCCCACAATCACAACATTTCAGCTCTATTTCACTGGAATTACACTAATGTGGGCTTGTTTCCCATTTCCAGCAGCACCTTCAAGCCTGGCTCCCCATTAACTGCTCTGCCCCAAAACTGCTTGCCATGGCATCCTCATGCTCTGAGATCATCTCAGAGCCCAGGACCATGCTGGGATGCAGGAGCCTGTCCTGTGGCAGCAGTGGGGACATCCCTGTCCACTCTGGGATGGGCTGGGGGAGTGGATGCACAGGGGACTGGGAGGGTTTCAAGGGGAGCAGGTGATTTTCGGTCAGACACAGAAGGGGACACCACGAGGTGAACTGATACTCCCACAGCAAAACCATTCAGCTTGGAGATCCTGGGGCAGATCCACTCAGGAGGGAGACAATTTGGGTGCACCTCAGCCTTGCTCCTGGTGTGGATCAAGAACTCCATTTCTATGGTCAGATCCTTGCCCCACTGATGGGAAATAATTACATTTTATTTTTAATGTAGCCTGGACCAGAACAGCTCACTGCAGGCTCCTGCACGGTCTGGCTCATGGGACACTGCTTGGAAAGAGGCAGCTTTTGGAGTGAATCCTGATGCACTGAAGGAAGAGACACTAAGTGGGCACATGGGATGCGTGCAAGCCCTGAAACGGTTGTTGATTCTAATTCCTGCTGCATTCCCAGCTCACTCTAGGACGTCTCAGCTCCACTTCTCTCAAAGATCTGGTGTCAGTCTGCTGGGCACTATTGTTTTGGGAAAAAATCCTGCCCTGCTAACTAACAGAGAGGGGTGGAGCAGCTCTTTCCAAGAAAGCAGCAATCTTTAGCAGCGAGACATTGCCCAAAAACATCAAGTCCCACACATGCTCTTGTTTAGCAAAAACTGGATGGGAAGCCTGGAAAACCAGAGACGTCTCCTCCCAGGGAAAGCAGCTCACAGGCAGCTCCGAGCCCCAGCAAAGCTGGACAGGGTCACAGCACCACAGCCCAAACCCACCCCGGGAGGGCTCCAAACCAGCCCCTGCCACTTTTCTCCTGTATTTTACAGCGTGCGTGGCTGGCTGTGCCAGCTGAGCTGGGCTCCAGCTCCCGCACAGAGCCACTCAATCAATACCAGATTTCCAAATCCCGGCGGAGAAGCAGGGGAAGAGGCTGTGCAATCGCCTGGAAAACACAGAGCTGCAGCCAGCTCCATCCAGCTCTTGGATCTAATAGTTATTATTAATAACAGAGGTAAATACGGCTTTATTAGCTCCTGCCATACTCTGAGCACAAGCCCGTGTTATAAATAAATAGTGAAGCAGTGAGCTAAGGAAAACACCAATAAATAGCAACACACCACAGAAGTATTTAAAAGCCCCTAGTGGGAGGCTCTGCAAGTTGCTGTTTGAAGACGGTGCAATTAAATATAATATAATACAGCGATAATAAATAGGGAGAGGTTGGGTGAGCTGCTCCCAGCAAGGCTGTGGTGCTGCTGCTTCCCCAACAGCCCTTTCTGCAGGGTTTAAGCTTTTGTTGAAGTGATAAAGAAGTTTCTATTTATTCCTCTTGGAAATTCAAGATGTTGTTCAGGCACTGACGCGGGTCTCTGGTGTTTTATCTGGGGCCAGGGTGCCCTTATGGTGTTCCAGGAAAGCTCAAGTCTTTCTGAGCACCCTGGAGCTGGCCAGGGCTACAAGGTACATCCATTCCCTGCTGTGTGAGGTGTGGGAGATGCATTAGGACGCACTCTGCAAAATACAGCTTTGAGCAATGTGGTCTAGTGGAAGGTGTCCCGCACCATGGCAGAGGGTTGGAACTGGATGGTCTTTAAGGTCCCTGCCAGCCCAAACCATTCTGGAATTCTGTGAAATAAAACCAGCATCTGGTAAAGGGCATCATTCACGTGCAGCTAAGCCAATAACAGATTTCCCTGCAGAAGATCCCCACAACATGTATAAGCAAAGAGTGCTTCACCCCAGAATTAATTCCTGGCTTCTTAAAAACACAAGAAATACAGAAATGGTTGTGATTACTTACCCCTTCTAGAGACTTGAGCAGGTTTTGTCTTTCTTTTAGCTTTTGGATACTGATGACTATTTTGTGTCTTGCGCCTTTGGTAACGTTCTGCAAGAACAGCACAAAACTTGGCGTTAACACTTCCATGGGGCAGCTGGGTCACCCCAAACCCTTCCTCTCCTAAACAGAAAGGGCTGCTAGAAATTAATGAAATTTCTGAGTGCAGGGATTCCTGGGGGACATAGAAAATCACCCAGAGACTTGCTGAAGATAGAGATTTCCAGCTAGTCTGTCCCTCCCTGTTGCACCTCACACATGGAAAGCAATGGTGTTGCCCAATCCTCTTCATCCCAAGGATAATGCAGAGGTGAACCTGAAAGCAGCCAGGGTTGGAACCAGATAATCTTTAAGGTCACTTCCAACCCAAACCAGCAATATTCTATGATTCTACGACATTTTCCAAGGCAATCAGCCATCAAAGCCCCACTGACTTTAAAGGAATTGGCTACTGCAGGTTCAGGCATCCCTGAAACTCCTGAACTTAATCCCAACTGGAAAAAAAACCCCAAGTGCAGCTCCCAGTGATGGGACTTCCATGCTGGGACTCCAGGAAGAACATGGGGACAAGGTTTTTTTCAGGTACAATGTGGGATTTTTTCACTCCCCAAGACCCAATTTCCCTTTCTCTGCTTCCCAACCACGGGAAGACACACAAAGGGGCGTTGGAGGCGTGTCACCCCCCAAGTGACGTGGGACGTACTTGTGCCTCGAGCTGGCATTCGGTGAGGGCCATCATCTCCTCGTACGTCATCTGGGAGAAGAGGGCGGCGTACTTGTGCAGCCGGAGGCTCTTCAGCCAGGCTGGGACATCTGGAACACAAAGGCAAGGAGAGGAGAGCTCCGCTGAATTCATGGAACGGCACAACCATGAGCAACAGCATCAACACCGACACGAGGGGCATCCCAACGGACACCTCACTGAACTTCACGGAGCTTTGGGAGGACACAGTGCTGTGGATGTGGATGGGACAAGGAACCAGCCCCTGGATGAGGACACATCCTCAGAAGTTGGGTTTCTGTGGGAAAGCCACTGGGAATTAGCCCACAGGGAGCTGGCATTGTGCCACTGCCAAGCTCCTCACTGCTGTTTTCCCAGGAACACGGGAACTGTTGAAGCTCATGGAGTGGTTGAGCTTGGGATGAGCAAGGGGCTGTTTTGTAGATGGCAGACACTGATTTATGGCATGAGGGATGGTGGCATGCGCTGAAAATGGAACTGGCTGCCTAAACAGAAATAGAGAGATGCGTTTGGGATGGAAAAATGGTGTGCCATCAAAGATGGCCCCCAACCTGCTTCAAAGGGTAACCTGGGACCTAAAAATGCACCGACTGAAATGACTTCTTCCTTCCCAGTCGCTACCTGCAGTGTAGCACCTCTGTGCCTGGCTGGATGGATACCCAAAACTAACTTTAACCTCCTGACATCAACGTGGTTTCACAGTGAGGAACCTGGGAGGGGAATCCTTCCTCTGTGACATTCAAAACCCCACCAGACTCCATGATGGGGTGTCCTCCACGGAGAAGGCAATGTGACTGCAAGCAGCTACTCGGGGTTTTGCAGGTTTGGGGGTCTGTGGTGACACCCCACAGGGGAGGGGGGCCCTGCAGGTGTCTGTGCTGCAGCACAGCACTGGGCCTATAATGACGCTTTTCCTTTGTAAAGTCTTCAAATGCCTTGCCAAATCAAGACCTGCTTTATTTAGCACCTACAACCCGACAGTAGCTCTGCCACAGCCTACCCAGCTGACGCACTCTGCTCCCAGCAATACCTTGCCCACAGTCCTTGTCCCCTTCCCCACCAGTGAGACACCTGGGAGCTCACTCCCACTGCTGGGACATCCATCCCACCGTGTGAGTCCAGAAAGTCCCACACTGCTGAGTACCAGATGCAAGTCAAGGATTGTCCATGACCTGTTCCTGAAATAAGGCCTCGTCACTGGAAGGGACAGGGCAGGAGGGACCATTGGTTTGGTTCCCTAAGGCAATCCATACATCTGGCAGAAGTCTCCTGCTGCCCAGGCTGATCCCAAACCCACCTTGCATCCCAAGCAGAGGATGCAAACAATCCCAACATGCTGCATTTTGCTCACACTCTCCAAACCCCAGTCACACATCAGGATTCATGCGTCAGTGAAATTCCTCAAGTGCTGCACAGGAGATCAACCCCACACCAAGTATGGGGAAAAGCCATCACTGAGCACAGAAGGGCTGAAATTCACTGTTTTCCAAAAGTTCTGGCATGTAACAGTCCCAAAGTCTGCTACCAGCACCCTCTTAAACTGATTTCTGCTTAAAATAAATAAAACCACTTAGCAAAAAGCCCCATTTCCAGCACAGGCTCCAATCTCAACATCATTTTAACACAAAACCACACCATTCCAGTGACAGCAGATTAAAAGTCTCTCTGATCCCATGTCCCCTGGGGACACCTGCCTTTGGCACATGTCCCTGTCGATGGCAAAGCCCACAGAGATACTTCCAGAAGAGAGATGCAACTTCATGTAGACATTGAACCCTGCAGGAAACCCATCTCCAACCTTTGCAGGGGCTTGGAGCGCAGAAGCAGCTCTTTGCATCAGCCTCCCTAGATCATGCCCTAATTTTGGGGAGCTGTGGCAGTCCCAGAGCCCCCCTGCCAGCAGAGATGGCAATCCAAGAAGCAGGCTGGGAGAAGGAGCCACCCCAGCACACAGAGGGTGTGTTGTGTGTGGTGGGGCCTTCCCCCTTCCCATAGGGAAGAGGCAATCAGGAGGCACAAGGACATCCAAGGTGATTTCATGGTCCTTGGAAAGTCAAACTTCCCAATGCTCTCCACGGATGGGTGAA
This sequence comes from Edolisoma coerulescens, assembly GCA_013397115.1. NCBI lineage: Eukaryota > Metazoa > Chordata > Aves > Passeriformes > Campephagidae > Edolisoma > Edolisoma coerulescens. The sequence goes on from VWZW01001434.1 coordinate 27,046, forward strand.
CCACCTGCCTGCAGAGCTACTCTTTAATCAGCAATTACCAGGAGCTAATTGCAAAGTCATGGTACGGCTGTCAGGAAGTTTAGAAGGAAAACAGCTCACCCTGCCATATTTACACACAGGACACCTTGGATATACTCCCAGCAGAAACCCCCGGCTCTATCCAGACCCTCCTCCCTGTCCTTCCCAAGCTGTGCCCCAGGAATCACAGAATCCTGGAATGGTTTGGGTTGGAAGGGACCTTAAAGATCATCCTTAAAGATCCAACCCCTACCACGGGCAGGGACACGGGAAGGGACAGACACACAGACAGATGGGCTCCACAGGGAACCGAGTGTCCGTATCTTCCCCTGGAGAAACCAAGAGCCAGGAAAAAGCCAAAGGGCATTTTCCCTTCAGCGTGAACATAGATGGAAAGAAAAGAAATGGGTGACATGAGAGCATAAAGATAAACAGAAAGGAAAGAAAGAGGTGACACTGGGGGAGATCAACTGCTAAACCAGATGGGGATCTGTCATGGGTTCCTCACATTCCAGATCCCGTGGGTCTGGATCCTCCTGGATGCCCCGGAGGGTGTTAAAGAAGGAACCAGCTGACCAGGAGCAGGGATGACACCCAGCCACAGGAGCCTGCAGGCACTTGGGGAGACGAGGCTGCAATTCAGAGAAGGGACTTGGCAGCTGGAGCAGCCGGTCTGGATGGAACACGAGGCAACCCAATAAAAATGCACCAAGTTGTGTGTTTCTGTAGGAACAAGAAACGGCACGATCCGAGTGCAGGGAACGGGCAGTCCTTTTTTTTTTCATTTTTTCAGGAAAGCTGTGGGGATACAATGGGTCATATGCAGCCCATGGTGCTTTGTTATTTGAGGACGATGAGCTACACAGCCACAGGAATGTTGTCTGGAGGCAAACAAGCCTCTGCTCTGCTTCCAAGTCCAGTTTTGGGCAACACACCTTCAATAAAACGCGGACTTTTTGGAAAAAAACCTGGCGGAGAGAAGCAGGAACAACCCCAAGTTTAGAAAACATCATCTGGGAAGGCACTGGAATGGTTCAGCCTGAAGAAAACCCAGCAGAGGGGGGAGGACACGGCAGGCATGGACACCAGAGTGAACATCTGTTCTGCACGTCCCTGGACAGGGGGACAAAAGCCATCTGGCTGAGTCAGCAACGGGGGAACCATGTTTGGAAGTCTGGGAAGGGATGGCCTGAGGAAGGGTGGCCATATCCCATGTGCACGCAGCAGCACGGGGATGTGTTAATATGTGGGGGTAATTTATTGATTATTGCTCGTGGACAGCCTCTGGGTTTTGTGGATTTGGCCACACAGGTGGATTGCACGGCACTGGGAAGTTTCTATCCACGCAGATCCCGGGGCTGCAGCTGTGGATCACAGGGAGCCAAGCTCCCCATGGTCTCCTCCCCAGCTCCTTCTGCAGAAACCTGGAGAAATGCAGTGTTACACAGCTCCCCCTGAAACACTTGCTCCATAAAAGTTCTCCCTGGCCAGACAGACTGCAGGACCCGACCTGCCTCTGTTACATTCCTTGGAACCACGAGGGGTTTTTCATGCATTTATTTCATGCACATCAAAGCCATCCAGAGCCAAGCCAAAGGCAGTCCCACATCACACAGATTTATCCATATCTCAATTTGTCTGTAATTAGACTAAAATCAGACCTCGTGACTGTTAAAAAATACAATTATTTCCCTATTCTGAAACACCACTGGTCTGTACACAATTGAGCTGCTTTGCATTAATGCAAATTGGAGTTGTTTAAATCAGTCTGAGAGCTGCAGGGTCATTTTCAGTCTGTTCCCAGGAACACACAGTCCGTGTGTTTGCCCAGTTTTTATCTATTTATTCCTCCTCAGCCTGAAGTTTGCTCTCCATCTCTGACTGCAGCAAGTGGGGTTCATTTCTGCCTTGTTTACCACCAGAACCATATATATTTATTGCCAAAATCTCTGTGAAATGCAGGTATAACGGGAAAACCAACCGAAACACACAGGTTAAATTCACTGCAAACAAGTATCCCAAGCCAAAACTTCCCCAAATACTTGGTGGGTACCAAACACTGCAACGGTAAATCACACGTGGCTTGCTAAGCTTGCTCTAAGCTATTTTTCACCGTCATAAAAAAAGAAAGAGAAAAAAGAGCACCACTCGCAGCCAAAAGCCACAGGCTATGGAAAAAATCCAGCTTTTTGGAAAGCTGGCAGCTCGCAGGATTTTGGGGCAAAACCAGCCCACTGGCACCCGAGTGTGAGACGTCAGATCGGGACCGGCTGCTACTTAAAAAGCAAACCCAACGCATTCCCCTAAACCTGAATCCCTAAGCCGGGAAGAAACGCTGGGAGGCCCCGTTTGGTTCCGGGGATCCTCGCCCAAAACCGCCAACCGAGAGCCCCGCGCTGCCGGGAAAACGGCTCTGCCCCTCCTGCCTCTGCGTGCTGGGGGGTCGGGGTCTGGTTTGTCACTCACCTTTCATCCCACTCCCTTCCTCCTGGAATGTGTTACGAGCGGAAGGCTGATCTTCTAAATGTTCACTCCCACCACTTCCCGAAGAGGCTACACTGCTTTGTGGAGACAGGGGGGCATGATCGGAAGGGATGCACTGGGGTCCTCTAGCTCGTAAGTCCTCATGAGACATCCATCCATGTCCTAGAGGTTGGTTTGGCACATTCATGGGTGGGGTAAGGGACACAGAGCGTTTCAAAGGGCTGTGGTGTGTCTGGCCTGAGAGAACTGAAAAAAAAATAAAATCAAAGAGGTTATTCCCCCCTCGCGGCCCGGGATGCAGCAGAGTCCCCCGAAAAAAAAAAAAATCAAATGAAATTATAAAATGTGTGGTGGTGGTTGGCCATGGTGCCTCGCTGATGGCTTTGCAGCGCCCCTGAGCCCTACCCTGAGCTCTCTGCTTTGCCTCCTGGGAAGCAAAAAGGACGGGAGTACCTGCAAGGAGAGGGGGTCACACGAGCTACGTCGGGCTGCTCAAGGGAAGGTGTTGTGTGGATTCCATCTCTAGGGAAAAAACATCAATCGAGCAGTTCCGGAGCGTAAAAGTCCCCAGGATGGGGATGTCCCCACAGAGATCCAGGGGAAGCATCTCTGTCTCTCTCTTTGGGGTAGGACCTGGCTTGTGCCCCGAAGCAGGAGCATTTACACATCTCCCAAAATCATTGCAAGGGTACTTCTCATCCATAGGAATATCTCAGCCTTCTTGAGTCCTACTGAAATCACAGAATCATGGGATGGTTTGTGTTGGAAGGGACCTTACAGATCTCATTCCAACCTCCTGCCATGGGCAGGGACACCTTCCTCCACTAGACCAGGTTGCTCCAAGCCCTGTCTGCCATGGGCAGGGACACCTTCCACTAGCCCAGGTTGCTCCAAGCCCTGTCCAACCTGGCCTTAAACACTTCCAAGGACTATCTCTGTTTCAAGTTCTGAAAAAAATACTAAAAGATTGTTCTGTTTGCTTAGCAAAATTCAAATTCCATCACTCACAGCCACTAAACTGCTGGTTTAACCATAAACACAGTGTATGTAATTTAACGTACAGATTTAGGATGCAAGCCAGGGAAAATTTCCCCGCTCCAGGAAAATCTGAGGGCAGAGGGGTTAGAATGACCTTTCAGCCTATAAGAAACAGAAGCAAAAACCTTTCAATTTTTCTTTCCAAAACAAATTTTTAAACTGTACAAAACTTGGGGGAAATTCATTGTTCTCGTGGCTTTTCCACCTAAAGCACCAAAGCCCTAAAGCTCCTTAATCCCCTTTTTTACATTTACAGCAGTTCACCCAAACCACTCCGACTCCTCTATATGTTATTATTTAATATAAACGAGTCTTGGTGGAAAACCCCCAGCCAGGTGCACTGTGCTGCAAAAGTTAAGCCAGGCTTAATTCCCAGCTCAAGCCTGGGGGAAAACCCACCATCAAAGCCATCTCTGCTGACCAGGAGCGGGATGAAAATGAGGCAGTAGTGGGGTTATAAAAGGAGGGGAGAGAGAAACACCAGAGCACATTTGCATTTATTAACCACCTGCAAAAAGCAGCTGGTACCACAGGCAGCTGATGGATGAGGCCAAAAACCTGTGGATTTCTGTAATGTTTAAATAATTCCTATTTCTGAAAGGGTTTTCTTGTGCCAACACGTAACACTGACACCACGCTCCGCAGGGAAGCGCTGGGGTGGCTTATGGGGAAGAATTTGTTCCCTTCCCATTTAAAAACTATACAAACATCTTCCAGAAGTCTCTTGGCAGAAAAGGATCTCAATGAGATCCTGAGATTGCTTCCAGAGCAGTGTTATGCTTCCTAAAGTTGTGATGTGATGCATCCGGATGGGATTTCAGAAGGTCTTGGCCAGGATTTTTACCTCTTGGCTTTACAATTGTACCCCAAAACCAGCACTGTAACGGGGCTCTGTAGATGCCACATCACCCTCCCAGGAGAAAAATATATTTAGGATTTAAAACCCCCAACATATAGGGGTAATTATAGGGAAAAAATGGATAAATTGGTTAAAATGCACCACCAGGGCTGAGCATCGGCTCCACACCAGCCAGAGCCCTTCTTTGGCTGCTGTCCCCAGCCACAGTCACACCACCACAGGGAGAGAATCCATCCTGAATTTGTCGTAGGAAAAACTCTGGTTTAGGAAATATTTGTGCCCCTTAGATGAAGGAGAGATGCAGGAGAAGGGGCAAGGAGGACTGGAGCTAATTGTCCCCTTTCAGGAGGCAAAGGGCTGCTCTGCTAATCCAGCTCTTAGAGGGTGTGTGCAGACACTGGTACCCAGCAGTGCTTACACCACCCTCTCCTCACCAAAATCCTGCACACAATAGGGTATTTTTGGCATAAATCCAGCCCAGATTCCTTCACGAGCAGCAATACCCTTGCAAACTGCTGCTCTTCCATCTTAATTTTATGTCCCCTAATTAGAAGCCGGTGTCGGCTGAAGGAGAAATAATGAACTCCAAAGGATGGCCAGGGACAATTAGAAACCACCCAGTGCAACAGATAAAAATCAGTTCCACTTCTTTCTCTGAGACAATGCAACACTGGATCCAAGAGAACACGTTTTACTAAGCCAAATTTTTACTGAACTGTGAGTCAGTTCACACAACTCCCCGAGATGCAGCAGGGATAATCCCTCTGCAAAGGATGCTGCAAGTCACCAGCTCTTTGAAACCACCCCAGCTACTGCGGGGACCAGACTGAGATGATTTAAGGGCTCTCAGCACTGGCCTAACTTTAGGATCTGCTTTCTGGCTGTAACAGACATTGATGATAATGTGGTTTCTTGCAAACCCTTTTACCTGTTTCCATCAGCCCTAAAAATGGTGCAAGTCCTGGGATGGCACCTGACAGGTGTGCACACCCCTCTCCCTCTTTTACTCTGTAATCCCCCAGGGGATTATTAAATGCCCATATTTATTATATGCATTAATAATATTTATTAATGCTGCTGCTTGTGGTCACGTCCTCAGTTTCTTGAAATAAGAGGATGTAGCTAATTATTTTCAAAGCATCAGTTTATTGTAGGTCCTGACCTGAATTTGATCATCCTGTGTGCTTTTTGGATAGCCCAAGGTGATCCCAGGGCTGCTCCTGCTAAATTAAATGGTCCACGTAGGCTTTAACTTCAGCAGAAGAAAACCAAGTGTGAGTTTATCGCCTTACACTCAAGCCTCCTTTTCTTTTACTACAAAAATATTAAGCCTTAATTTAAAAAGGAAATCTAAAATGTTATTCTGGGGCAAGATAAGCTCCCAGGAGGTGGGTGGGCACGGCTGCCTTTCTGAGTGCTGCGAGCTGGGCAAACAAAGAGGGGAAACCACCGCTCCAAAAGGCATCCCACGCTGGCACACGGATCCCCTATGGCTTGTAAGCGTGTCCCACTTCTGGTTTAGAAGGTTTTCCTGCCCTTTAGGCGCTGCAAGACTCTACACAGGCCCTGCCTGGTCCAGCTCCTTCCAAACAGGTGTCAGGTGGGACAGGGATTGGAGCAGATCATGGTTTTCCCTGGGATAAGCGGGTTGGTGTTGCCTCTTTGCTCGGCCACCATGGCTCTGAGCAGCCAGGGTTGTGCTCAGCCCACACCACACCAGATTTCCTTGTAAGAAACCTCTCCATGACCTCCAGACTGGGACCAAGCTCAGGGTAAAATTCCCAGGTAAAACAAACGTAGAGGATGGAGAAGGAGTGATGGCAACGACGCAGCACAAAGCTCCCCATCACAGGAGGCGGCTGCTGACCACGCTGGGAGCATCCCTGTGGGACCACCCCCTCCCCGGGCAAATCTGGCTTCATCCCAGACCAAACCCTGGCTGGGCTGGCAGGCACAACACCACACTTACAGAAACTCTCAGGCTGCAAGCGCTCTCACCCCGTGAAGCCTTGGGTTTGGGATTTTTTTTTTTCTCCCTCTCTTCTCTTTTGAAGTGGTGCTGCCTATTTTGGGAGGCAAGGGCTGATTTCAAGAGGGTTTTTGTTCGCTGAGGACCATGTGGAACAGCGTCAGACATTTGTGTTGTGGTTTCTCAGGGTTTTGGGCCAATTTTTTTCAGCCTGAGAAGGGAAAAGCCACCCATTCCTGTAATTAGAGCTGAGGAACTGGGCTTTGCAGGCAGACCTTCCTCCACACAGCATGGGATAGCTGACGAGGTGCTTGCTCTCCCTCTGCCCTTCATGAAATCTGGCCTAAAGTGTTGCAAAAGTCCATGACAGGACACACATGTGAGAGTTTCCAGCGAGAGCCAGACCCACCACTGAGAGTGTTCAGAATGTCTCCAGTCCCCACCAGGTCCCTGACACTCAAAGGACCAAGCACAGGGTCCATACATCAGGTTACAATTCCAAATAACATCTTCCCCACGCCTGGAGAAAGGAAAAAGCACTGCAAGGTGCATACTGAACTCTTTGGGAGCTTTTTTTGTTGTTTTAGTCTAAAAATGGTACTTCTTGTCTGCAAAGCTGTTCATGGTGCATCCTCAGGCAGCATCTGATCACATACAGCTCCTTTCCTGGTCTGTTGGTACCTGGAACAGAGGCCTGACCCCAAAAAGCGGGGATGTTTTGAATCCACACAATGTTTTGTGCAGCCTGGAAGCTCCCCCACGGAGAGGGAACACTGAGCAACCCCCTCACAATGCAAACCCCAAGTTGAACTCAGTCCTCCCCTCTGCCTCCTCCTTGCTATCCCAGTCACGACACATCCTCTCCTCCAGGAAGGCTTCCCCGTGCTGGCAGCCCAATGCCCAGGGCTTTTCCAGCATTTCTTTGCCGAGAACCCTTGGAAAGAGCTGCCAGTGGGTCACACTGCCCAGCTGGCACCCAGCTTCCTTCCTGGGCATCTCATTCACCCTCTCCCCACACTGCCCCAGGCAGCTCCAGCACGGCCAGAGCAGAACCTGATGGAACATTTTTTGGCTCAACATCCCCTAACCCTTGGAGCCTTTGCTTTGTGCCTTTTTCTTCTTTAATCTCCCTGCGTTCTGTGGCTGTGACTTTAACTGTGTTTGTAGGAGCTGGATAATCCATGTCCTGGCCTCTGAACCAGGGGCTGACATAACCCATGAAGGAGTGAAATTGAGGCTCCTAAATGCAAGAAGCTACTGGGTATAAGGAAAATAGTGGTATTAGGAAATTAGTGGTATTAACCCCTGCATTAGGAAAAAACGCCATACAAGCAGAGTGCTGCCTCGAGCAGAGAAATAGGAAGAAGCACAGACTGCAGAAAAGACTGTCAAGCAAATTTTTTTGAAGAAACGACATTTTTATACACAGTTTCCTGTTCAAGAAACTGGACAGAGAAACAATAACCCGTTTGTTGCTGCTCTCTCCGAGCAGCGCATGCGAGGCCCCATCCAGGCTCAGCGGGGAAGGGAACCCTCGCAGGGGGTTTTGAAATTCCCTGCATGGCACAAACACACGTGGACCCGCTGTGTGGCTCCAGCAGGAATTGCTGTGAGTGTTATTTACTCATTTGTGTGGCAGCAGGAGTGGGGCTGCATCTAAAGATGTGTAAATTCAGACCGTGGTGGCTCCAGCAATCCGACGGGATGCGTTTCTGGAAGGAAGCCCAGCTTCTCTCACCAAGCAGCAGGAGCTCAGGAGCTGCTTTCAAGCTCCTTCATAGAATCCTGGGATGGTTTGGGTTGGGAGGGACCTTAAAGAACATCCAATTCCACCCCCTACCAAGGGCAGGGACACCTTCCACTATCCCAGGCTGCTCCAAGCTTCTCTGGGCAACCTGTGCCAGGGCCTCACCACCCTCACAGCCAAGAACTTCTTCTTAAAATTAATATAAATCTCCCCCTCCTTTAATTTAAAACCTTTCTCCCTTGTCCTATCACTATCATCTCATGTAAGAAGTCCCTTTCCCTCTTCTTTATGAGCCCCTTCTAAGTACTGAAAGGTCCTTTCTTCCCACTAGAGCATCCAGCAAGGTGGGAGCAAGATAGAATAGATGTGAATCCAACCAGGATTTAACTCACAGACAAAAAGGATGCATGGAATGGTGGCTCAGGGAGGTGGGAATGGGTGGGGATGGAGGATCAGGGGTCTGTTGCAAGGAGGTGCTGCCCTAAACCACGAGTCTCTTGTGGTAAACACAATGCCCCAATGTCCAGGCCAATAAATGCATTTTTCTCCTAACTCTATACACAAACCACAAAAAAATCGGTGTTTGTCCCTGGGGAATCCTGGTCCATTAATATCAAATGCTGCTGTGCTGAACCAAGCCTCCCTAATTATCCCAGAAAATTGCTTTTGTTATGGGCTCCTGGGAGAAATTCCTCCCCTGCTCACGAATGAAGCCAGATAAACAGCGTCGGGATGCAGAAACTCTCCTTCCTAAAGTCCTTTTCCAACCAAAAGGGAGGTCCAAGAACATTTTCGTTGCTCAAGCAGCAGCCAGGGCTCTCCACTGCCTCAATCCCTGGTCTGAGGAACATCTCCCTGCTGAGACTTCCAACAGCATCAGCTTTCACCACATGTTACACTCCAGATGGAGAAACCCCTTCACCACTTACAAGCATTTCAGGAGGCCAACCTGGAGGATGTGCATCCTTTATACAGCAATATGCAACCTGTGGGAAACTGGGAGTGAGAAAGGAAGGGCCTTAAACCAGTCAAGTGGAAGGGGTGAATGTGAAGCCTCTGGAATTGCCACAATAAACTGGGATCCAATACTCCCAAGAGTCATTAAAAACCTGTGGAGTGAGAGCAGGGAGGCAATGTGTCTTTAGCAGTCACAAAATACATGAGGACAACGAGTGTCTTATGTGACGTACATCCCAGTCATCACCCAGACTGAACCAGACCTTTTCCATCCTTACTGACTTATTTTGGATTTTCTCCTCCCTTGCCTCTTTTTAGCCACTTTCACTCATTCAAAAAAGCCACCTAGTCCCCCTCTCTTGTAGGGACCACAGCACAGATTTTGCAAGACAAATTCCTCAGTGTTCCAGCCTTCCTCTGGCCTCCACCTCTTGGGAACTCACACACTCCATCCCAAGCAGCTTTCCCTTCCATCTGGGCTGGCCATGTCTTATTCCTTCTCCTCCTTCTCTTTCAAAAGCATAAAATCTTACCAGCTCCAGGAGAAACGAGAAGCCTGCTGGGTCTCCGAGGCCACCGAGGGGCAAATGCAGTATCCAGTTCCCCACATGAGAAGATGCAAAAGATGGTGCCCATCAGGGACACCCCATGACAGGGGGAATGGCTTCCCACTGACAGAGAGCAGGGTCAGATTGGATATTGTGAAGAAATTTTTCCCTGTGAGGGTGGGGAGGCCCTGGCACAGGGTGCCCAGAGCAGCTGTGGCTGCCCCAGCCCTGGAAGTGTCCCAGGCCAGGTTGGACAGGGCCTGGAGCAACCTGGGCTAGTGGAAGGTGTCCCTGCCCATGGCAGGGGGTGGAATTGGATGTTCTTTAAGGTCCCTTCCAACACAAATCAGTCTGGAATTCTGTAATTCTATGACTCCCAAACCCTGAGCCCTGCAATGCTCCCCAACAATCCCCAGCAGCAACGGGACAGCCACGGCTGGTATCATAAACCAAGTATTAATTCTTTCCCATTACTGTTCCAAATTAACTCAGCTCAGCTTTCCACCTCCTCTACATACCGACAGCAGATGCATCCTAAAAATCTGCCTTCATCATCCTCCAAAACATTCCTGATTGCTCAGATATTGCCTCGCATTCGAGTTATGACACAGATCCCTGCGCCAGCTAACACGAGACCGCATTGCTCAGCAAACAGGGGGGACTATGGTTACAAGAAAACATCAAACGCAGAACAACCAGCCTAAAATAAAATTGCATAACGGATGGGAACAGCAAAACTTGAGGGGAAAATAAAACAAAATTTTAAAAAAAACAGCTTCAGGGCTGCCAAAACTGAGCCATTGATTACGGCGCATTTGATCCATTTGCATGCAGAGAGCTTTGCTTTGGAGCCGAGATGGAAACAGTCTTAATATAGCTGGAGAGAAAATATCCTCCTTGCACTCTCCTGACTGCACTTTGATAGGAAGCAGCCACAGAGCAGATGGTGCCTATATATAATCACCAGACCTATTATCCCAGCCTCTTTTAGTAATTTGAAGGATGTGATAACCACAAGGAGAGCAGCAAATATTCCCCCTCCCTCCCTCCCTTCCCCTGCTAATTAAAATATCCAAAAAAAAAAAAGAAAAAAGAAAAAAAAGGAAAAAAAGGGGGAGGAAGCTATAATTATGGTAACGAATAAAAGAATTTCCAAATGAAGTAAATAACTATTTTGTGCACTGCTCCTTTAAATCAGAAGTCAAAAGTTAATTAAATAGCAGTGTGTTACTGAGTCAGGAGAACACAGCAAGTCCCAGTGCAGTGGGGAAGGAGAGTTGCTCTGGATGAATCCAAACCACAGCATTCCCACCCCTCCTCTGTGCCCTCCTGCTGTTTCTCTGCAGATGCTGTGTGATGGTGGGGGGAAGGAGAGCTCATCTCATCCCATTCCTTTACTTGCCAAAGGCTGGAGTTGCACGGATTCAAAGGATGAGCAACGGGAAGGGGATTCTCTCCAGGGGTTTCTTGCCCCACGAAGATGCTCAGGAAAACATCACAAATGTGATTTTAGTGATGCTTTGAGGGAAGGCTGGGGAATGGTGGTGTTGGGATGAGGTCACAGAGAAGCAGGAAAGGTTTGAGGAGGGAATTACTCATAAGGACCTTAACAGATGTAAGTTAATAGTGGAGGTGCTGAGGAACATCCCTGGCTCCCAGATGGAGCCCTTGGTCCCCTGCTGATGGCTCCAGGGGTGATGCAAAGTGCAGACAGGAACCCACAGGTGCTCATGGGGTGATGGGAAAAGCAAAGCTTCCCTGGGGAGAGCAGCAAGCTCCCGTGCACTGAGTAACCACAGCTTGCTGTGGTCTGTGCCTGTATCCGACAGACACCAGGGCAGCTGGAGAAATACACCCGGGTCTAGGAGGGTCCATCCATCAACAAAACCTCCCAGAGACAGGAGACTGCCGAGGGGTCTGAGAGAATTACTGGGGCTGTCTGACTTTGCTCCACAACCCAGAGAGCATCAATCAGCTGCCCTGGCGGCTCCTGCGCCACTTCCAGGTCAGAAGCACCATTCATTGGTGACAGGAATCCCAGGGACTGCAGGATACACACAAAACCATCGCTGCTGCTTCCTAACACCCGTCCCTGAGACACCCGGACTGCTGTAAGGAAAGTGGAGGTGGCATCAGAGCCACAAGCTTCAATCTCCCCCATCCCAACTTGCACATCAAGGATAGTGTCCTACCTTCCTTTCAAGGGACAAGCAACACATCAACAGCAAAACCAGGGCAGGCATTCCCTGCCCTGAGCGCCTACAGTCGGTGATTGCACTGGGATTTCACAAGCTGGGAGGGTGGGAACATCCCCGGGTGTTGCTGGAATAGAGATTCCCAAATTAGGTGGCCTCATTCCAGCCAGGAAGCTGCAGAGCCATCGCCCTGTGAGCAGGGTATGTGAATTTGGGAGCAGTGCTCTGTAAGATCATAGAATCACAGAAGATGCTGCGTTGGAAGGCATCCATCAGGTTCACTGAGTCCCAACTCCTGGCCCTGCACAGGACACTCCAAGAATCCCATCCTGTGCCTGAGACTGTTCAAACACTCCTTGGCCTCTGTCAGGCTTGGGGGCCGTGACCATTCCCTGGGCAGCCTGCTCACCAGCCACTCTCTGGGGGAACAACCTTTTCCTGATATCCAACCTAAACCTCCCTTGACTCAGCTTCATGCTGTTTCCATGTGAGTACAGACCAAACCTTGCACAAAGCAGGTCTGAAGGAAGGAACAGCATGATCCCAGAGGACACATGTGTGACCTGTCCACTTTGGGGACAGCCACATGTCTCTGGCTGGCACCCAGTGGTCCCTTCTTCTTCTCCCCATCCATGCAGACCAACCACCACCTGCTCCACGGCTGTTTGCAAGGGCTAAGGCAGCCCAGAGCACATGGATTATTTAAGTGCCTGGAGGCATCATGTGGTGTCATGAGGGCTGGTTTAGGAGCACTCAAATGTGTCTGTACCAACCAGGTGCCATCCACACATGGTTATGAGCCACCCTGGTATCACCTGGTGCACGTCACTGCTGAGCCCAGCCTGAGGTCTGCTCCCCTCTTTCCTTTTGGAGACCCTTCTGCCTTCTGGTGACATCTCTGCCTCCAACCATCGTGGCAGATGAGGGGCCAAGCAGCAGCACAACCACAAGATCCATCCCTCTGCCCATGTGAAAATCCACTTGCCAGAGCACACCCATGGGAAACACATTCCCTTCCCTGCCTACTCACTCTGCTTAGCAAGCAGGGATCCCTCACTTGCTCCACACCCTGCTACAGCAGGATCAGTGCATCCCAAAAGCTGTAGGCTGCACACATGCCCCGTGTTGTCACTTGTTCCCACGTGAGAGCAGAGCGGGCACGGCAGGGAGGACCCTGCTCTGCCTCTGTGCTGTCTGATGCCTCAGGTAAGATCAGCTCTGCCTTGCTAACCTCCTCCCCACAGAGCCATCTGCACACCCCCAGAGCTATCCATACCCTCCCTGAGCCGCCCAAATCCCCCCAGAACCATCCACAACCTGTCAGAGGCACTGGAATCCCCCTTGAGCCATCCATATCTCCCAGAGCCATCTGCATGCCCTGAGAGCAAACAACTGCTGGTAAGAAACTTCTGCCCCATGGATGGGATGCACAGATGGGCATCCCTATGAGCAAAGCTACCTGTGGTCTGCAAGTCCTGAATGAACAAACCAGGAGAAATCACCCTCCCAGATATCCTGAGCTGAGCGTTCTTCAATGGTTGATGGGTTACTCTGAATCCCCCTGTGAATCTGTCTTTTCTTCCCTTCCAGTGCAGGTTATGATGTCTGGAAGATGACAGGTAGGCTGATGAGCTTGGGTGTCAGTCTAGAAACCCTGTGGAGACAACTGAAGGTGGGACCTCAGCATCACATTGATCTTTGTCAGTCAACCAAACACACAATGAGAGCAGAGACCCTTTGGGAGCAAAGAAGTGAAGGGAATGTGCCAAAACAGGCTCAAAGGAGGATCCAAAAGGGCAGGGGTGGCTAAACTGAAGTTTCAAGGTTGGAACAGGAAGGGACGTTGGCTATAAAACACACTCAAGAGCAGGAGCAGATCTTCCCCAGCATTGCTGACACCCCAAAAGGACATCGCTCTTGTTCTCCACCACCACTTCCATCTCCAGTGCTTGATGGCCTCCATGCTGAGGGTGGGTGACCATTCATCTCACTGGCTGAGTGATGGTCTGCAGAGCTGTGGACTGTGTCTCCCAGGGACAGAGTGCTTTGAATTTATAGAGGGGACAGAAAATCTCTATCTGCTGTTCAGCGCTGGAGTAGAAGATTACGGACGGACTTGATGATCTTAAAGGTCTTTCCCAACCTCAGTGATTCCGTGATTCTATGTTGTTCTCACTCACAGTCCTGTTTGCTGCTGTATTTATGTACATGGATTTCAGAAAATAACTCTGCTCACACCTGATCTCACACCTGATCTCCTCGTACAACAATTCTGATTTCAAGCTACAGGATTAGCAAGGTTTTGTAGCACTGGGAACCCGACAACGTGGGAGACTTCTGGAAGCGTTCTCTGCCCGTTGTGTGTGACACTAGAGGGCATGAGCAAGACAACAAATGCCCTTGGCTGCCACCACTGAGAAGCTCAAGTGTAATAAAGGCCAACGAGCTTTTCTCCGTCTATCAGTAAAAGAGAAGAAAAGCAGACGTGAGAGGTGTCCCCAGCTGGCAGGGTGAGTGCCAGAGTGCCAAGTCTCAGCAAGGCCAACTGAGGAACAATTTTCTGAAGGCAATTCCCAAAGCTAATCCACCCCCGGCAAGAACAGGACATTTGTTTGCTTCACTGCTGTAACCTCATTAAGACTTTTTCATTTTCTCATGGCATGTTTTGATAAGTCTGCATGGGAGGAAATGTGTCGCTCTGTGTAAGGCAAACACAGGCTGAGGACACACAATGACTCCCTTCAGGTGCTGCTGAAATCTACACAGAGGACAACAACTTGCAAGCTGCCCATCAACCCAACACAGATCAGGGTGCTCCTGTGGGCTGCCCATCAACCCAACACAGATCAGGGCGGTCCTGTGAGTTAAAACATGCAGTTATCCCATTACCCAGCTCAGTTTGGGCATCGGAGGTGGCAACAGGGTTGTCTCCAGTGGTAGGCTGTGAGCTGCTGCACAGCAGTGTAGGGGAGGGAGAATCAGAAACCCACCCTCTGTTCATGGCAAGTGCTTTCTTGGTGGTGTTCGTTCCACCTCAATTCCCTGATGACTCTGGGAGAGCTCCAGCACGTTCCTCTGCCCTCTCATTGGGGATTCCATCAATGGAGTAAATGTTGGCAAAATCCTGCAAGCCATGTCACACACACACACGTACTGACACAGTCCAGCAGCTGCAGATCTGTCTCTAGGGCAGGATCACAGAAACACAGAATTGTTTAGGTTGGAAGGGACCTTAGAGATCATCTCATTCCACCCCCTGCCATGGGCAGGGACACCTTCCATTAGACCAGGTTGCTCCAAGCTGTGTCCAACCTGGCCTTGGACACTTCCAGGCATGGGGCAGCCGCAGCTGCTCTGGGCACCCTGTGCCAGGGCCTCCCCACCCTCACAGCAGGGAAGAATTCCTTCCCAATATCCAATTCAACCCCACCCTCTGCCAGTTTGAACCTGGGCTGGGGTGCATGGAAGGAAGAACCCTGATTTACTTCTCTTCAGCTCTAGGACAAGCTGGAGATTTTTCTTTTTCAGGGCAAGAGGTTTGAACAGGTGAGTATTTCTCCACCCTCGCTCTGCTCGCTCCCCTTCTCCTTCTCCTTGCAGACAAGCACCACCAGTTTTCTGGCAGAGACTCCCACGGGAAGGGTGTAGCAGGCCTGAGCACCCGGCATCTTTCCCATTTGTGCAGGAGCGGAAGGGTGGCTCCAGACTGGCAAAAGCTTTGCTGGTCCAAGGACCTCTCTGTTCCCTCACAGGGGAACCCAGGCAGCGCAGTGACACTGAAACACCAAACAGTGCAACATCCCCCCAGTACGAACACAGTGCCAAGGCCTGGGATTCCTGCCCTGCAGGATATTCCCTTAGCAAGGTCTCTGACTGTATCTATCCATCACTGACCTGTGACTTTATGGTCCAAATGAGACCAGTGTACCTGCACTCCTCCTCCTCAGCACATCTTATCACAGACCCTCCTTTGCCTCGGCACAGATTTCCTTCCAAGAGGGTGGAAAACATGGGGCTAAGCTGTGCTTCCATTTGACAACAAATCCCATCATGCCATCAGACTGTACTCAGGTGGAGCCAGTCACAGGGGTAGGGAAGGAGCTGGAGCCCCCATGCAAGAAGCTGTTGGCAGCTTTGAAAACAAGCTGCTTTCCTCTGTCCTTTCGGAGTTTCCAGGCCGTGTCTCAGTCATAGAGGCGTTGTGCAACCCCAACATTTTGCAACTGCTGCCTGACCTGGCCACAGAGCCAGGACTCCGGGCTTCACCCCGTCCCCCACGCTGGAGCAGCTCCAGCCTCCTCCCTGCCTGTGCTCCTGAGGCCATGCCAAGGCTGCCTGTACTCCCAGCACACTAAAGCTTGGTTTAAAGTTGCATCTCAAGCTTTGCAGGAATGGCTGAGAAAGCAGTGATGCAGTGGGTGGGAAGGAGCATATGAACATCACGGAATGGTTTGGGTTGGAAGGGACCTTAAAGCCCATCTGGTTCCACTCCCCTGCCATGGGCAGGGACACCTTCCACTAGACCAGACTGAAGACTCATCCAGCCTGGCCCTGAACACTTCCAAAGATGAGACAGCCACAGCTTCTCGGGGCCAACTTCCATTGTTTGGGGTGAGTCCATAGCCTTTGATCACTCCAGACCCAAATTCATCACTTAGGACACTGGTCCCACTCCTGGAGCACCATTATTGTGGTAAATCCAGAGTGACTCCTTCAGAGCACTCCAGACTTGCCTCCTGCAACATCTCCTCAAGCCTTGGCTAAACCTTGGCTAACCCCTGTCAGTGCTGTTACAGGAAGCTGGAGATGAACCAATCCTGAACCAAATCTCAGACCTGGGGTCTAGGTTGAGTCAAAGTCAAGGACAGCACAAAGCAAAACATCACACGAGCTTCAGCCACCCATATTTAAGCCCTGTGCCATGATAGTGTTACACCTAGTTGTGCCACAGCACCAGAAGAACGTAGCTCAGGCAGGATCACCACATCACTGCTCTGGGAAAGACTCTGCCCCATTCCGGTGTCGGGAACAGGCAATGCCCTGCAGGGTGTTGCTGGATTAAAGCCTCTGCACAGACAAACACCTCTGAGTAAGAGGGAGAACTTAAAACTAATAACAACACTAAAACCTAAACAAACACTATGGGGTTGAGGGCTTTGCTTTGGAATAAAAGATTAATAAACGTATCGATTGAGTCAAGGGGCTGGGACAAAGGCTGAGAGCCGTGTTTATTTTTTAGAATCTATCTGTGGACTTACCAGGCTTGTGCCCAAGCCAAATATTGTGTTAAGGAAGTTTATGAACTAACACATGAAGTGTGGTTGGGTCACCTCCAGCTCAGCCCACGGTTGTCTGAGCACGGTGCCACCAAAATATGTCTGCAGGAGTTACAACAGCTTAACACATGGGACTGAACTATCACTAGCAGGGGATGATGCAGCCAAGCGAGTGGCAGAGATTGAAGAGGGATTCAAGCAAAAATCTGGGTAAAGAGTAGGGCTGCTGGCAGACCCACAGGTGCTCCTGTCCCAGTGCTGCTGCACACACCTAATTCTGGGAGAATTTAGGAAAAACCACAGCAGTGCAGCACCTCGGGCACTGCTGTGTAGTTTGGTTGTTGCCTCAGTTTTGACATCTTGTGCCAAGACTTGGGGACCCCACTAGGCAAGAGGTGGGATGTTGCTTCTGCTGAGAGCTAAGTCTGAGCACAGAAAGGCTCAAAGAAACACCGTGGGGTTTGTGGAAAGAGTCCTTCAAGACCTAACACATCTTGCAGAGCTCCAGCCACTGTCAGTGATTAACCTGCTGTGCCCACCACACCTCCCTGCTTCCAGATCCTGACAGGAGGAACCACACCCCTTCTGAAGCCTCTCTTGACACTGCCTCCATGGTGTGCAAAGCCTCCAAACCACCAGGCATGCAAAATCCACATGGAAACCCCCCCCTTGGAGAGGTTTAACAGACCAACTGCAAGTAAATTCATGGGGTTTTTCTCACCCTGCCTCTTTGTTAGACCTTCCCCATGCACCTTGGTCACCCTGGAACAGCTCCACAGGGCAGGGACTGGCTCTCAGAGAAGCTGAACGTCCCACAGTCCCACAGCAGCAGGAGCTGGGGGCTTCACAGACAGGGGACTGGATGGGAATGATGGTTTAGAGTCTGTGGAGAAGCTGAGACCCTTCTGCTAAATCCCCACGTGCCTGCAAGGATGGACACGGGAGGGGCAGGGACCAGGGTGCTACAGCAATAAACCCAAAGCTGTGTTTTGTATTGCTGTTGATTTGAAACACCACTTTCAAAAAAAAGCAATTCTTACAGGAGAGAGAAAAGCCCAGAAACCTTAAGTGACCATTTTAAAGCTTTTAGCCATTTAATTGTGGCTTTCCGCACGCTGATAGAGAAACCAGGGCTGCTGCCACAAGAAGCCTCTCCTCCCCAAAGTGCTCCCTGCATCCCTGATGTCTAGGAGGTGCTGATAAAGCATCTTGGAGAGAGACCTGAATATCCCAAAGTGAAGGAGGACATGCAGCGCTGCAGCTGAGATGGTGGCAGTCACCCAAAGGTGTGACAGCCCTCCACACAGCAAGCAGGTGGGCAGGGGAACTTCTGAATCCCACTGAGAAGATGCCTTGTTCCTGCTCTCCCAAGGAGGGCTCACAGGAATCAATGGCTGCTTTAAACACCAGTTATAGCTGCACTACAGCCTCACACAAAACCCGTGATAAATCTCCAGTCACAGTGCTCTGCGGCATCTCTGTGCGTCCAAACCTTGGGTTGGGCTCTGCACCATCCATCAATGCCTGGCAAAGTCTCCATGGGGAAAGAACCACCCAACTCTCCTGGAAAACACTGAGGACTGTCCATCTAAACTCCCCAACCACCACCAGCTTCACACCTCTGCACTGCAAATACAAGGGAACATGTTCAGATACCCTGAAGCTGGTGGATTCCAGTCCTGCTTCCAAAACTTACGCCTGTGCTTGGGGTCCCAATCCCATTTCTTCCCAGTAAGTCCTCAGCACACTTTTGGACTTGACTCAAGTCCTCCAGCTCACTTTTGGACATGAAGCATCAGCTTTCCACTTGCTTTAGGCACTCTTGAAACATGAACTGCAAATCTACACAGCGCTACATGAAATACAAGGGGTTTCCTTTGATAATGCATATTTTTTGCTCTACCTTTTTCTTACTCTTTGCTGGTTTTCCCTCCTCTCCAGGCCCCAAGTCTTTAAAACCCCACAGGACCAGAGGAAAAAAGCCAACAAGGCAAGCAGGAAATAAAAAAAAGCAGGTGAGGAAAGGAAAAAGAAAAAGAGAAAAAGGAGTTTTCTATGGCCCAGATGAGTTTAGCCCCTCTGCTAACCACGGCAAAGCAGTAACTCCTAGTGGGATGAGGGGACTGTCCCCAGAGCCTCCCGTGGCTACTTACTGGTGCTTGTGCTAGTGCCAATGGTGTTGATGGTGGTGGGGACGGAGGAGGAGGAGTAGAGGGGCAGGTGGCCGTTCTCGCAGGCCAGGTTCTTGTCCTGCCAGCTGGAGGCACTGACGCTGATGCCGGAGTCCCGAGAGTTCTGCCACCCGTTGAGTTTGTCGTCGGAGTTCTGTCTTTGGTGATAGTAGTGAGCCTGCCCGTAGTCCAGCGAGTCCGAGCGGCCCCGGCCCTGCCCGCCGAAGCCCCCCGACGTGCGGTCCTCCAGGTGGTTGAGCCACATGGCCAGGGCGCTCCTGTCCTCCAGGGAGGTGGCGGGGTGTATCAAGGCGTAGGACAGCAGCTGCCTGCTCTCCTCGATGTGCTGGTTGTGCTCGATCGAGTGCGCCAGGATTTTGGGCAAGAGTTTCATGTACTCGACTTTCGCCTCGATGTTGCCGGGCTTCAGTAAAGGCAGGTGGGTTAACAAGAGGGAGATCACTTTATCCTTGGATTCCTGTTGCCACTGGTTAATGATTCCTGTTGAAGGAATAGGGGGAGGGGAAAAAAGAGAAGGTAATTGAGAAATTGAAAAACAGAGCTAATAAAGAAATAACCAGGCCCTGGCAGGGTAAATACAACACGCCCAAGGGATTTCCATGTGCGTGCTGCCACAGTGTGAGCATCTCCCTGGCAAGGGGGTCACCACCCTCCAAAACCATGGTCAGGGCAAATTGTGCCAAACTGGATGCCAGAAGTTACCAGATGCTCTTGAAAATCACTGAAAAAGCCAAACTACACCCAACTCTACTCCACTGCTGTTGGTCTTATTTTAATCAAAATCACAACACGGCACAAATTTTCCATATTGTTGCAGATTACAGAAAACACTCCACAAAAGCACTCAGTGGATAAAGCTAACCTTTCAAAAGAACTGGTTGGAAAATTGAAAAGGTCATGATTCAAAGGAAGTAACACACAAGAGACACAGAGGGAAGAAGCTTTCCAGCAGGAACATAATCATCCAACCAAGGTGTTGGTGCATCCACCAGTCCCAAAGGTAAGGAGGGAAGGGCTCAGCTGAAGCAGCCCCAGAGCTCCTGTTCCTCTGTTAGATCACAGCAAATAGGAGATCTTTCAGAAGACCACAGAAGAAAAGCAAACCTAGGGGTTAGATTTAAATATGCAGAAAGAAAAGTCAGGGAATTACAAACTGGTCACTTAACTCGAACTCCTGGAAAAATGATGGAACAAATAATGAAACAACCTATTTGTAAGCACTTAGAAGATAACAAGATGATAAGTGACTGCCGACACCCATTTGTCAAGAGCAATTTAATTTCCTTCTGTGACAGAGCAACTGGCCTGTGAATAGCTGGAGGAACAGGCAGCGCTGTATATCTTGATATTCATTAGGTGCTGCTGCACATGGCTCCCTCAGCAGCACAGCAGAGAGAAACTGCTCTAATGTGGGCACACAACTCATCCAAAAACCATATGGAGGGAGCTGGTGGTGCTGATTCACTGTCACACTGGGAGGATGTGCTGGGCAAGGAGACTTGTCCTGGCCCTGACATCGCCCAGCACGTCATTGGTGATAAGGGTGATGTGATAAACGTGATCAGCATGCAGGTGTCACGCTGTAAGAGAAAGGAAAACACTCCAGGAAACTGGATTAGAAGTCAAATGATGTTGAGGACTTGAAGGGGTGGCACGAAGCTGTGTCAGGGCAGATTTAGGTTGGAGATCAGGACAAGGTTCTTCCCCCAGAGGGTGGTCAGGCACTGCCCAGGGGCCCCAGGGAATGGTCACAGCACCAGCCTGCCAGAGCTCCAGGAGCATTTGGACAACGCTCTCAGGCACAGGGTGGGATTTTTGGGGTGCCATTGCAGGGCCAGGAGTCGAACTTGGTGATCCCTTGGGTCCTTTCCAAATCAGGATATTCTATGCTTCTATGAGACTTGGAGAGAAGACGTGAAAGAACATCTGCATTAAGAGGAGCAAACATTACATAGGTGCATGGAGGTGGGAACAAATGGCTCGGCAGCATGAGGCAGGCAAGAGCCTGGGCTGGGAAGCACCACATCAGTCAGACACCGAGTTGCACAGAAAAGCTGCACCAGCCAGCCTGACACCTGGCTGAGAGGTGAACACTGGCATGGACAAGCTGCTCTCCACATCTGCTGCTGCCCAGGGAAATGGTGGAGTCACCATCTCTGGAGGGATTTAACAGCCATGAGGATGTGGCACTTGGAGACATGGGGCAGTGGTGGCCTTGGCAGTGCTGGGGGAATGGTTGAACTTGATGATCTTGGATGGCTTTTCCAACCTAAACAATTCTATGATCCTCTGACTTGAACTGCAGCAAAGATGAATGAAGTTGGACATGATGAAACTGTCCCAGGATGGCCTAGGACACTGTGAGATCTCCATCACCAGAGGTTTTTCTGAAGAGCTTACACAAACTCCAAACAAGGACAGCTCAGGATCTACCCAGACCAGCCAACTGACACTTCCCAGCCCCAGGGCAGTCTCTCCTCCAGTGCTGACCAAACCCCTCTGTAAAGCCTTCAAACTTTCAGCCCCTGTCTTAGGCCGTGCTACAGGAGCCACAACTGAGCCGTGTGGTGGAGAAGCACTTCCTCCTGCCTGCTTTAAACACACTGCCCAAAACTTCATCAAGTAAAATGCTGGAAAAAAAAAAAACCCAAAGCTTCACATTCTCCCTCCCTGTCTGCTGTTTCCAATCCATTCTGTACAGGGAGCTGCTCTAAATCACTGATTATCCCTCCATCCTCCATGTGTTCTTGAGCTCAGGTAGCTGAACCCACACCACTGAAATGCAGATCCAGATCTCCATCTGCAGGATCATTCACCAGGTTTGCTCTTGGGAAGGCACAAGAGCAAATCAATATCCAACTCAGGATATTCTGTAACCCAGGAAGTGGACTCTATGATCCTTGAGGGTCCCCTCCACCTCAGGATATTCCCTGATTCTCTGATTCTGTACGACCCATGCTGCTGGCCAGCAGCTAACCCAACCCTCCCACCACCCCTGACCCAGAAGAGGGCTGTTAAAGCAGCACCTTTTCCCAATTAGGACCAAACCCTGGACATTGGTTTCCCGACACAACTGCGGTGGTGAGCAGCACTCCCCCCTCCAGCTTCACCTTCCCAGTTCCAAGGCACGCAACCGTTTTAATAGGAAGCCACTAGATGGCTTGCTGGAAACGCTGGTGACTCTCCCTGGAACTTTCTGCACTGGTATTTACTTCTCCACAGAGCTCTCCCTCCTCCAGAGCCACTTCCTGAGCCAGCCGACGGTGTGCCCGAGCCGTCCTGTGCCGAAAGGAGCAAGGGACACGACGTGGCACAGCTTTGGTGGAGAAGGAGCTGCTGCACTGCAGCAGAGGTGACTTTTGGTACTCTGGGTGTGCTCCTGTGTCCATGGGGATGCTGAGAGGTTGTTTTGGTGCTAAAAAATGGTATTTGGGAAAGCAACACTCAGCCTAAGTGATGCTGTAAATGATACACGAGTGTAGCAGGACTCAAGGCCCACCAGAGCATATCCATATTTTCCATATGCAGATGTCCCTGCTCCAGGCAAGGCTTCCTGTTGGGATGAATCTGATTTATCTGTCCCCTCTCTCTCAGTCAGCTGCCTGGTGAGTTGAAAACATGTCTTATTTTCTCCCATCCTCCTGCAGAGAGGGATATCACGTCCCGATATTTTATCATCACTCTTGTGGTGGTTCAGCAGCACTTTCAGGCTGGCACAGCCAAGCCCCAGCCTGGCACCAGCTGGGGATTCTGTAGCAGCTCAGATAAACTGAGAAATCAAAGATCATTAAAAAAAGGCCTGCAATGCACTGCTCAAAGAAGTTGGTGCCACTTAAACATAGGAGCAAAATACATGTAGAGAAAGCAGAGCCTGGTGTAAACTGGGTGCAGGAGAGGAGGAGGAGGAGGAGGAGGAGGAG
>VWZW01001434.1:50279-107146 GCA_013397115.1 Edolisoma coerulescens
ATGGCTGGACTCCTCCTCCTCCTCACATGGGGGAGAGCTGAGCATGAAGGACCCCACTGGAGAAACACAGGATGGTGCCAGAGCTGCTTCGTGGGAACTTTGCCTTGGACCCCCAAGAGATTTGGGGGTTTAAACCACAGCCCCAAAAGATGGAGCACTGACCCAAAAGCCTGTGGCTGATGAAGGGCTGGGTGCCCTTCCCTGCCCCGGCCCAGGCAGGAGCTGCTCTCCTTCTCAGCCAGCAGCAGGATGTGCACAATTAAACAAAAATGGAAAATAATTAGATCCGAAAGAGGTTTGGCTCTCTCTGAGATGGGGCGGAAGGTCAGGCTTAATCCTATCTGCCAGAAAATTGAGGGATCTGAAGAGGGCAGCAGGAGAGGGAGAGCTGGAGCTGCCTGTGGGCAGGGGAGAGGGGCTGACAACACCCTCTTCACCCTCTCCCTGAACACAGGGGCCCCCAGTTCAGCCCCCCACCTGCTCCCACGCACTCCTGGCCATCTGGGATATCTCATCCTTTATTGCCAGAACAAGCACTCCGGGTCAACTGAGATTAGGATGTGTTTTGGGATCCCACATCCCAGGGTCCTGACATGATACCTGTGGTAGGTCACAGGTACCAACCACATGAGTCCCTCATTAGTTCCCCTGGATGCTGCTTCAGGGATGCCTGGTGCTTCCCACCACAAGGATTGCACCGCCCTGTGGAATGTCACAACTATTAGCAAATCTGAGCATAGAGAGAGCCCCAAAGTTGGAATCCCCCCTCTTGCTGCCTTGAAACTCCCCAAAAATCCCTGTCCTGCCCACTGCTGCCGTTGCGCTGCCATCTCCTTTTGGAGATAAGCTAGGATAACAACTGACCAGCCCTGTATTGGGAAGGGATGGGAGCTGCTGGTACGCCCAAAGCAGAAAATCCCAATTTTTATTATGGGACGTTTTCTTGGATGAGAAGCTGAAAGAAGGTGGGATGTGAAACTACCTTCTACTGTAGGATTACTTAACTGACAGGATTTTGCTGCTAGACAGCCCAGCTGATGCATGTGCAGCATGCCTGTGGATAAACCCAGATCCAAATATAGCCGGGTCCTGCTTCCAAGGCTGAAACCTGTGCTTGTGCTATGAATAGGACCAACACCATCCCCAAAACTGGGGCTTTCTGGCTGGAAAAAGAGGTGAAGTTTGTCCATTTATTAAGCTATTAAGGGATTTCTCTGCTACAAATCTGCTTAATCACTGCTGGGTCCCTGCAAAGTGTTAATTGCCTCCATGTGCAGTGGTGATGGATCCACCTCTAACGCTGCACTGCATGAGGGACCTTCCTGCCTTTCCTCTGAACCTGCCTCCTGAGGGAGGAAGGGGTTATTTCAACCATCAGCGAGGCACATGGTTATGATGTCCTGGGAACAGTCACAGTTTTTCAAACGTAAAGCCAGGCCAGATGGACAAAGGCAGGGATGGAAACAGTCCCTGCAAAAAACAACGTGGGTAGCACACTGGTGCCTGCATTCACAAACCCTGAAGGACCAAACTGCAGGGGGTTTTAATTCTAGTTTTGATTTTTGCAAACAGACTTCTGGGCCAGAGAATTCCAGTTTAAAAACACCACCCCTGCTGAGAGGGATGGCCAAGAGCAGCTGTCAGCACAGGAAAAGAACGTGTGGGTCTCACCAGGTGACACGTCTTCAAGGAACAACGGTAATGCCAAGTAACTCTCAAGCACTTGAAAGAACCCAAAAAAGAACCAAACCTATCCAAGATAAAACATTTCATTTTGAAAGCATGAACTGTGTTCTCCTCTCCTCTCTCTCCTGTTGTGATATATATACTACTTATCACATTTCACAGTGAAGCACAACACAAGTGAAGTGTCCGGAGGAGGCCACGGAGCTGCTCCAAGGGCTGGAGTCGCTCTGCTCTGGAGCCAGGCTGGGAGAGCTGGGGGTGTTCACCTGGAGAAGAGAAGGCTCCAGGGAGACCTCAGAGCCCCTTCCAGGGTCTAAAGGGACTCCAGGAGAGCTGGAGAGGGACTTGGGACACGGAATGGAGTGACAGGACAAGAGGGAATGGCTTCCCACTGCCAGAGGGCAGGGATAGATGGGATATTGGGAAGGAATTCTTCCCTGTGAGGGTGGTGAGGCCCTGGCACAGGTTATCCAGAGAAGCTGTGGCTGCCTCATCTCTGGAAGTGTCCAAGGCCAGGCTGGATGGGGCTTGGAACAACCTGGGATAGTGGAAGGTGTCTCTGCCCAAGGCAGGGGGTTGGAATGAGGTGGTCTTCAAGGTCCCTTCCAATTCAAACCATTCCAGGATTCCATGAATTTGCTGACTGTGATTTTGATGAAGCGAGTGAGATGAGTGATGTGTAACTTATGAAATAGACAACAGCTATCCTGAGCAACAAGGACAACAATTTAAAGACTAGAAGTGTTTTAAAAACTGCCCAAGGATCTTCCAAGTGACAGAGGACATTCACACAGGAGGCTTGGTATCACTGCCCCTCAATGCTAAGTCAGTGCTCTTAAGGGCTCCAGTTGTCAGCAAATTGCTCTTAAATTACAGTTTTATTATGCTCTTGTTTTCAGTTTTCCATAAAAAGTTCTCAAAAGCCCATTCAGATAATTTGCCCAAGCAAGAAATGACTAAGAGAGGGAATCACAGGATCATTAAGGTTGGAAAAGACCTCTAAGATCATTGAGTCCAACCATTAACCAGATGCTCAAATCTGAAGGGCACCCTCCGAGCACCTGCCCAGCAGGGCTGAAATGAACTGCACTCTCAGATGTATTTGGGGAGAAAAAACAGGAATTCATACTAAAAGTTTAGACTGGGATCCTTGATCTTGTAAAGTGACAAACTGCAGCATTAGGGATTGGAGAGAGGAACTGGATGGCAATAAAGCGTTTCTAGGGATGGACAACACTGAGGTTTTCATGTCTTGGATGACCAACAGCAAAAGAGAAATCTAATCCATGCTTATGCAGCTGGCAACTGCTTCCAGTGAGCCTGGAACCGGTGGCCAAAGAGCAAGAGATGGCTATTTCTGGGTTTGCAGGAAGGTTTTCCAAGAGGCTTCCTCAGCAGCTCCCAGAAGAGGTTCCCATTGTTCGCCGTTTCCTGGATTATGAATGTGACACTGAGTCTGGGTGATGGGCAGAGCTATGTGGAGGGCACCCACTTTTCTTTGTCAGAGGCAGAAAAATCAGCACCTGGACTCTTCCTGCTGTGCAAAGACCCAGCAGCACATCACTACCCACCAGCTTCTCCACACATCCACGGGAGATGCTGCACTTCCATCAAAATCCCCCAAATCTGCGGTAACCGAGGTCATCTCCAGTCAGCCCTGGGATCTCACACCTATTCCAGATGTCTGGATGCCTTCACCAGGGCAAAAGGGGTCAAGATACCTGACCCTGCATATGAACACAGACCAACAACCTCTGCTTGGCCACAACATCATCTCCCAGTGAGTGACCATCATCAGACAAACCTGAATTCTACGTCTACTTGTTCCAGTTTCTCCCAAGCACTTCAGTTTGCCTTAAATTCCAGTTGAATTTATCTGGTTTTATGCTTGAATTCATCTGACTTCAGATTCTGAACTAGACGACCTTTAAGGTTCCTCCCAACCCAAACCATCCAAAGGTTCCCCCCAAACCAAACCATTCAGTGATTCTATGAGAGAGTGGAGAAACCACACCCCACCACACACAGGACAGTTTGCTGCAAAGATAAAGCAGAAGAGCAAAAAAAATCAAGAGATTTCACCTACAAGTCTGAATTTGCACCAAGTGTATTGACCAAGGGCAGGCTGCTGCCAGTCCCAGCCATCCCACAACTGGGTTTACTGGTCTGTGAGATGGTCCAGCTCCCCACCACCCATCACAAAAACCCACTCTCCAACAGTACTGCAGACACAAACCTCTGCCCTGGCTCCTGCTGCAGCAGCTCAATTGAAGGTGAAGCACAAAGTGTTTCCAGCTGAAGGGATTTAAATTATTATTTGCAGTAATTAGCACCTGCACATCGGCCCAGTCACAATACTTTGTTTGGGCGAATTGACATCATTCCCTTCGTAAATCAGCTTCACTCAAAAGGCCAACATTAGGGAAAATAAAGTGAGAACCCCGTTGGAAACACTCTGTACCCCATCCAGAGCACATCAATACCCTCGCTGTTAAACCTGGCAGCCTTCTCCTTCTACCAGAGGCTAAATAATCAGAATTTCAGCATGTGCCTCCTCGTTATTGCAACCGACGCTAATTAAAAGGAAAAACATCTCAACGATAAAGGTTATTGCAGACCTGCCAACTGCACCAGGCAGAGAGGCAGGCTGACATTGAAACGCCGGTGAACCTGAATCCTGCTCCTCATCTCCCCAAGATCGACGCAAAATCACAGCCAACACAGGGGAGAAGACATGGGTGATGTCTCCAAGCACCTCCACGCCGGTGAGGCTGCGGCATGGCGTGTAAATCCCACCAACCTCCCCCTGCTACAGGTCTGAAATTGTGCCCACGCCAGCGCTGACCTCAGCGGGGCGGGAGAACCTAATCCCACACGTCTGAAGGCAGCGGGAGCCGTGCCAAGCAGCGCCGTGCCTGCTGGATCCACGGCTGGCTGGCACCTCCCGTGGCTCCCGGCGCTGCAGCGGGCGGGGGAGGCCAGCTCTGCATCCTGGGAACAGCTTCCTCACAGGTCACCAAAACCGCTCACCCCAGCGGATAATGTGGGATTTGACAGAGGAAAAGCCAATAAACCTCCGTGGCTGGCTTTCTGCCGTCACTCCCTCCCATTCAGGTCTAACAGCCCAACTTGGGGAGGAATTGGGAAGCAGTGGTGAAGCTCTTGCCCTGGAACAAACCTTTGCTAGGAGCTGGGAAAAGCCAGCAAACAAGCCCTGGACACCAGGAGGGCTTGGGGACTGCTGTGTGTGGGATTAAGAGCTCTGCACTTCCCCTCCTGGAGCACTCAATCCCCCAGCTTTGAACCTCCAGGTCCAACACGCTCAGCAGTGCTGCCCCAGCATCTTTGGTGTGTAACGAGACACAAAAAGGCAACCACAGAATTCCCCTTTCCCTGACTGGTCACTTTCACACGCAGATTCAAGGGTGGACAACCTCTCTGAAGGTCAGATGGACCTTTTGCCCAC
The DNA here is from genome assembly GCA_013397115.1 of Edolisoma coerulescens. Taxonomy (NCBI): domain Eukaryota; kingdom Metazoa; phylum Chordata; class Aves; order Passeriformes; family Campephagidae; genus Edolisoma; species Edolisoma coerulescens. The sequence goes on from VWZW01001434.1 coordinate 55,432, forward strand.
CAGCACCCATGAGGAGAGGACAGAGAGACATCACACAGGGCATGTGCACCATCTCCCTTCTCCAGCGCCCACATCCCACCTCACACCCCGGCTCTGTCACGGTGCCAGGGAGAGCCGGCGCGCGACGGAAAATCTGCCAGTGATGTGCAGCAACCTCTGGGTTCACATGGTGCTGGCTCCCCTCCGTGTTTCCAGCAGCTACATCACACTCTAAGAGGCTAAAAATACATTAGGAAAGTACTTAATGTTTCTTTTCCACCAGAGCGGCTGCTGCAGAGAAGCTCCAAGTGGGAGGGGAGGTGAACAGACCAGAGTGGCTGCAGGGAAGAGAGGCAAAAAAATGGAGCAATAAGCACAGCATGTCCAGCAAAAGGTGGTGGCCGGGGAAATCCCCGCTGCAGGCAACACTGGTTCCTTGGAAAAACACAGGAAAAACAGAGCCACGTAACGATGAAAAGCAAAGCGTTTCTGACTACAGAGCAGGATTTAAGGCCAGGTCGGATAGGACTTGGAGCAACCTGGTCTAGTGGAAGGTGTTCCTGTCCATGGCAAGGGGTTGGAATGGGCTGAACATTAAGGTGCTTTCCATCCCAAACCAATCTGTGATTCTGTGGTTCAGCACTGACAAGAGCACAGAAGAATTCAGGAAGGAGCATCTCCTCCATTCCTAATTACCGAGATTAAGAAGCTCCACGTAAATTAACTACACAATATTCCTTGTTAAATGCAGCAGTGAATATTTAACCACCAAAACCAATTCTGTTCCAAAGACACAGCCTTCCTGCAACGGCTCCCAGCACTCCCCTGCGTGCAACAGGAGGGTCCTTCACCACCGAGGGGCGAGGCAGGAGGGATGGGTTTGTCAGCACAGCCGGGTGGCAAGAGGCACACATGGGCTGCTGCACTTCATTTTGGAAGAACAGCCAGTTTCATAAAATTCTGGAATAGTTTGGGTTGGAAGGGACCTTCAAGACCATCCAGTTCCAACCCCCCTGCCATGGGCAGGGATACCTTCCACTAGACCATGTTGCTCCAAACCCCATCCAACTTGGCCTTAAATACTCCAGGAATGGGGCAGCCACAGCTTCTCTGGGCAACTCTTTCAACAATTTCTTGCAATTCTTCTTGGGATGCCAGGCAAGGAGCAGGTGACTGCATGACATGTAAGTTCTGGGGAAAGAAAAAGCCAACAACCCCCTGCTCCCCTCTCCAAAACCCCTGTGTGAGATAAGACATGAGCCCTACTCGACTTGTTGCCCTTTTTAAGGCAGCTCTCCTTGGGCAGCGAGTTCAGCTGTTTATCACTGGCAGCTCCCTTCTCCATTATGCTCTCCAAAGCAGCAGCAGCCCCATCAAGTGTTAGCAGGAGTTGGGAATTTTGGCACTGAAGCCAGGCTCAAGGACAACTCTCGATCAGATCTTCCCATCCTGTCACCCCAAACAGGCTGATGAAACCCCACCAGCAGACAGAGCAGCAGGGCAGGGAGCTCAGCACCCTCCATCCAACTTGTAAACTCAAAAGGGAAGCAGAATGCCCATTATTTGGGTCAGATGCAGAACAAACTGGAATATCTTTCACCAAAACATCCCTTAACTCCCACTGAGATCCACAAGGACAGAAGAGCCCAGCTCCCACTGTGAGTAGAAATGAGTAAGATTTTCATATTTTTGCCACTATTTTCCCCCTCTACCTCCTGAGCTTGCCAGAGCTCCAGTCATTAGGAGGCTGTTTGTACAAACCCAGAAGTGATGTATTTTTAGCACTGGAGAATTGCATGGCACGATCATTAAGGAGCTTCTGCAGACAGCAACAAGAGCAGGGATTTTTCCTTCTCTAAATTGGCTCCAAGCACTACAGTTTTCAGCCCAAAGCAGACTTTCAGGAAATTCAGGAGGAGCGGGAGCCTTTTTCCACGACATATTTAATACTGAGCTGAAGTACACTCGATTTTCACACTGTGCATCCGACGGGAGGTTTTATGGATTTGTTTTCTAGGCTGCACTGTTGCACACTTTTGCTACGGAGCATAATACCCTGTATTATCACAACACTCCCTAGCAACAGGACTTTAATTTAGTGCAGAGATTTCCAATGCTGAGAGCATTTCACTGACTCAGAGCAAAGATGACACGCTGGGAAACCTTATCAAAAGCCCCACGGGTGCCAAGGGAATCTACACCACATGAATGATGGTATTCGAGCTTCTCAATACAACGTGGCCAGCACTGGCACAGAGAACACCTTGGGAAAGAGGAATTTGCTTCACTGATTTCACAAGGCACAGTCCAGCCAGCGTGGAGTGATATCTACATTGATGGTAGCAGTGCCAACGGGTGGGAAACAAGAGTGAAAATCCAACAAGTGCTCAGCGCTCGGACAGAGAAATGTGGGAGATGGTTCAGCGTCAGAAATGAGAGCTCAGAGCCGGGGAGGCATCAACAAGGATGAGGTGCCACCTCCTGCTTCTCACCCCAAGGTCAGGACGAGGACAGATGCTTGGCAGACAAACCAACCAACCTCCTGTGAGAGTTGTCCTGAAAGAGTGAAGCCAACCGGACACTGGACAAGGACTCTCAGTGCCAGTTTCCCTTTACTCACTGGAGCACTCAAGGCCCTGGGCATCACGGGCATCCTGCTCCCAAACCTCAGATGGGGAGGATGGACTTTGGGAAGTGCAGGAAAATAGTGCCAGAGTCCCACCTGACCACAGAGAACGTGCAAAGGTGCAAAAGTCCCATCAACGCTGTGGACACTGTCAGGTGAGGTGCTGCTCCACCTCTGCCCACCGGGGCAGGAGAAAGCAGGAGCACCATCCACAGGTGGGTGGAGAAGGCTCTCATGGCAAAAATGACACCAAAACGATGTCCCTCGTGGACAGCAGAGGGAAATCCATCAGCCCTTGTGCATGCAGCGAGGAGACAGGAATATCAGAGCAGCCGTGCCAGGTCTGATGGACAAAGATATCCCGATGAGATCCTGAGTCAAGTGGCTTTTGTTGGCTGCTGTGCAAAGCCAGCTGAGCTCAGCCGGCCCGCAGAGCCCGGCCCACGGCAACGGGATGGGTCAGCAAGGATTAAAAGCATAATTAAACAGGGGCTGCAGAGTGCTTCCAGAAGTCCCATCCCTCCCTGGAGCCCGTGAGCTCAGCTGCTGGGAAAACGCTGCTGGTTTTGCTGCTTCTGGGACCTGGGGTACAGGTGGGAAATGAGTTCCCTGCCTGCTTTCACTTACACCAGGGTTATATTGCTCACATGCCTCAACACGCCCTCAAATCCAGATTTTCAGTGGAATTTCCTAGGATGCAGGAAGCCAAAGAAATAAAACATGCAATTTCTGTATCTCTTCTTTGAGCCTAATCCATAAAAAGGCCCGAATCTTCCTGACTTTCAGTGAAGGCACTACAGGCACAACCACAGGCATGGAGGAAATACTCCTCTGACTTCTTAATTTCAATTGCAAAAAGCCTTTTACCAAAAGCTTAATTGAAATGCAGATAAGTTCCTTCAAAGGCTAAAATAAATATATAAAAAATTATCTGAATGTCATAACGGTGTTGCCTAAAATGGATAAAGGATTTAGAAGGGGGAAAAATAATACTAAAAATAAGTTATGAAGGGTATGCAAGGTATTGATATACAGCACATGGTTTAAACTGTTAATCATTGAACAGATTCCAGTATAAAAATAAAGAGACTGAAGCTGCACATAATGGAGGAGTTGCTCTATTTATAAACTTCTCTGTGCAAAGGGCAGTGAGGGCCAGGATGAGCCAGCAGTGGAGGCAGAGGGACGCTGCTACGGAGCCTATATTTGAGGGAAAATAAACAAGGTTTTTTTAATTTTTTTTTTATTTTTTTAAAGCGTTGTCAACAAAATCAAACCGAGTTGCCCAGGAGCCTGTGTGCCCCAGCCATGTGAGCAGCATTTCCAGCCCTGGCATGTGACAGCTCTCCCAATTTAGCCAGTAACTGACTCCCTCTGACCTGTAATAACACCGCTCCCAAATTAGAGCCCTCAATTTGACTTGGCTCCGGTCCTTCCCTCCCAGCGACATAAAGCATCCTTTTCCCCCCCCTCTCCCCGAACATTCCTAATCCCGTCCTTTTGCACTGCCAACTCAAACTCCCATTTAGTCTTTTCCTATTTTTTTCTGGGGGGAGGTTGCGGAGGGACGAGGGGGTGCAGGCAGCAAAGGGCAGGGGAAAAAAGACCGGTGGAAAAACACCAAGAGACAAAACCAACAACAAAATCAGACAAAAATTCCAAGTTGGTGACATTCAGCTGGAAAAGCTCAATGACTCACATGCAAATAAAATCTGCCTAAATTCACTGCTGCATGACGCAGGCCACTGGCTTCAGCATAAAAAAGGCCGGGATGAAATCATCCACAATTAAATGGGAGCTTGGAAGGCTGCAAAAGCAGCCGCAGCAGCGCGGTTCCCTCGGCTTAATAGGAAACACAAAGGAAGGAAGTTCAGCCGAGTGAGAACATCCCCCTTTTCCCCTCCTTTCCACCGACACCTCGCACCATCAGTCATCCCCAACCCTCGGCGTGGCTCCTCCGGCATCACACGTCGGCGCTCGGCTCCGGCACGCTGCTCCCCAGCAGCCGGCTGCCAGCTTTTAACGGGCTTTCCTGGAATACCAGCTCCAAAGTAAAATAAAAATAAATGTGGCTACGTAGCAAGGCAAACCCCCCACCAGCCAGAGGCTTCTTCCAGAGATTTCTGTCCCAGTCTTTGCAGAATGGTCGGAGATGTTGGAGAATTAACATTGAGAAACCCTGGACCAAATCCAGTCCCTCCCCAAACCCCCCGTATATGCGGGGAGGGATTTAAATCTCAGTTCTCAGGTTTGCTCTTGCATTGCAACAGTGTTTTAAACCTTATGAGTTTCCAAATAGTGTCTGAAGTCACGTTACAGGAATGCACTCGGAGCGACCCGCGGGGAATGGGGTGCCAGGGGTTCCCCTTATGCCAGCGTGAGCCCCAGGCTCTGCATCCTACCCCTTCTACACAACCCTTCCATGGGGCTGTGCCATGAACCAGGTCAATGGCCTCCTTCAGGCCAAAAATAACAACGTGAGGGGGAAGAATAAAATAAAAAAGGTCATTTTAACCTGGATTAGGAGTCACAGCACAGTTCTCAAAAGGCTTTTGGTGCTCCACCTCAGAAGGGAAAATAAATCTGAAAAAAAGAGTTGGCATCTCTGCACCCTCCAAAGTGCTGCTCTGGGGATCACCTGGTGAGCATCTTTGATCTCTGATCTGCTCTAGGGAGATCCCACCTGGAGTCTGGCATCCAGCTCTGGGACCCCCAACATAGGAAGGACACGAAGCTGCTGAAATGAGTCCAGAGGAGGCCACAGAGATGCTCCAAGGGCTGGAGCCCTTCTGCTCTGGAGCTGGGCTAGGAGAGCTGGGGGTGTTCACCTGGAGAAGGATCCAGGGAGACCTCAGAGCCCCTTCCAGAGCCTAAAGGGGCTCCAGGAGAGCTGGAGAGGGACTTGGGACAAGGGATGGAGGGACAGGACAAGGGGAAATGGCTTCCCACTGACAGAGGGCAGGGTTAGATGAGATAGTGGGAAGAAATTCCTGCCTGTGAGGGTGGGGAGGCCCTGGCACAGGGTGCCCAGAGAAGCTGTGGCTGCCCCTGGATCCCTGCAAGTGTCCAAGGCCAGGCTGGATGGGGCTTGGAGCAACCTGGGATAGTGGAAGGTGCCCCTGCCCACGGCAGGGGTGGAACTGGATGATCTTTAAGGTCTCTTCCAACCCAAACCAGTCTGTGATTCTATGATCTGCTGAGGATGCAGGACAGTACCCCAAGCATCTGGAGTGGCCACAACCAGTGGCTCATTGCACCTCACTTCAGCTAGGAACTGAATCCCATCTCACAAGAAGAAATTAGATAACCAGCTTCACATTTATTAGGAAATTGGGTGCTTGAACCTTTCTGGACTTCCTCCCCTTCACAGTGGATGTATCTGTCCCTGGGATTATCCCCAGTGCTGTGCTTTTGGAAGATTCCAGCCTGATCTGAAGGCTTCTCAGCATTCGCTCACTCCAGCCTGCAGTGGCTGCAGGGTGTGAACAGGTCCATAAAAGGGAACTGGGAGACTTGAGCCTCCTGCCAGTGAGCCTACATTTGCTCCGGAGGAATCTGCACCTCCCTGGGAAAAAAAAAAACAAACCTACAAATATAATATATTGAGGTCTGCAAGTGGGGAAAGGCTACAACTGCCTGCAGGAGGACATCCGACTGCGCCCAGGCCATCTGGTCACCCACCCTCAGTGACACTGCCCTCCCTTCGCCACCAGATGCTAATTCCTTTCATCCTGCCTGGCCCTCCGCTGGGGTAATTTTAGGTCTGTGAATAGGACCATCTGCCTTTGAGATGCTCGTTTATTTTTGGCTGAGCCCTCCCTTTCACCACTCCCTCCTTAAAGGAAGTCCAAACCAGGCACTGTTGGGAACAGTGTTCCTTGTCTGGTCCTCTAATCACTGGGCATTAACGAGCTATCTAGAGGATGTTCTGCGCCGCTGTCACTCGTCAAATTGGGGGTGTCATTATCTTCAAAGCACTTTGCAAACACTTTTTTCCTTCCTGCCCATGTTGCCACCACAAAGTAGTAATTATTCACTTCTCTCTGAATATGGTGGGCTTGGTCCAGCGTCCTGGAGCTCGGCCAAGACGTGCTCAGCAAAATTCAACGTGGCCAAAGTAAAGCTAAAACAAAGTGGTTCCTATCTTTGGATGCTGAGGACTGCTACCGTTGCTTCCTTCCCCACAGAAGACATGGAAATGGTAAAAATAAAAATAAATGCTGGAACCACACCGGCCAATAGTGTAATTTCCACATATTAAGCGATGCCTGGAGAAAAAGGGAGTTTTGAGGAAAGTTTTGCTTTTATACACATCTAAGTGCTATGAATGAAAGTCACTGTCACAATTATGGAAAACAGTAATTAGCAAAACGCTGCATAAAAATGCTGCAAAAAATGCTCCTGGCTGGGGTGACCATATGGGTGCTCCCAGCCAAAGCTGCACGTGGATAAGCCCTGAGATCACAGCAAGGCCATGAGCAACCCCACCATGCCAGGGGCTCAGCCCACCTTTTGGGACAGATGTTGGATCCATCTCCTGGGATAAATGTGTGTCCTCCTCCACGTGCCAGCCAAAGGCATCCCAGACTGCTTGGGAGGATGCAGGCAGGGTGAGCTGACAGGCTGAATCTGTGCATCTACCAGCCACAAAATCACTGATTTTCTTTCTTTTTAAGGTTTTCACAAGCATCTGAGACAGGTGGCAAGAATGGTTCCAGGTAACCCCTTCCAGGACCAATCGGCTTCTTTGTACAAATCCAGGTTGTGCAAAGCTTGTGCAACTTTACCAAAATTGTTTGGTTTTTTTTAAAGATGAGGAAGGTTCAGTCTGAAGTTTGAGCCAGTTCTCAGCTCTGTTATGAACCTCCAGGAGCTACAGGATGTGGAGCCTATTGCTGGAGATCAGAGAACATCCGTACAGGGGAGCCCCCCTCGCTCCATGCACCCCACAGGCTGAAGAGCAAGAGCCTGCTAAGCTGCCAAGCCCCTCACAGGGAAAACATACCCAGGGCTTCAAAAAGGAAAATTTCTGTGCAATGCTTGAAGCGTTAAAATCAAGCCCTGGCTTTGGCCAGCAGCAACTCTCTGCCCTGTGGGAGCCTGGGGAAACACCTGGTTGCTCTTTGCTTCAAATTCTCTGCAGTAAATGAAAGAAAAAACTACTTAATGGATCTGATCAGATCTCACATTTGACAAGATTTCCTGCCTGGGTAAAAACTGACCCATTTTGCTTCGGCTTTAAGTTAAGATGAACAGACAACTACACTAGCTGGGCTGTGAAGTGAGGACAAGCAGCTTCACCCCCTCGCTGGGGTGAATTCCCAGGAGGAATTAGGGGATGCAGACATCCCTCCCCTCCCCTTTCTGCTGCTCTCACATCACCCGGAGCAAAGCACTTGACCAAAGCCAGTGATGAGTCACTGCGAGGAGGAGACTTTCTAATTTCACCCGCTTTGATCCTGCCCTGAAGTGCCAACGTCAAAGAGGAGGGAGGGGAGAGCCGGGGCTGAGTCAGGGAGGACGGGAAAATCTGGGCATCTACAACAGAGACAATCAAAGCAAAGTGAAACTCCTCTTTTTTAGGAAACCCCCACAAAACAAAAGTGACACAAAGAGCTGACTCTCCCCAGTTTGTACCAGAGCAGCAACACTCAGCTGACTCCCTGTGTCCTTCCCAGCTGTACAAGCACTCATAAGGCAGAAACACCGGGTTAAAACACACCTTTCCCTGGGTAATTCACCTTTCCCAGTGGAATTCACTGTGTTGCAGTGCTGCCCGCAGCAGCTGGCTTGTCTTTCCTTTATAACCAGCCTCACATTTTGTTTCTCATATACCCACGGAGCGCTGCAGGACCTCAAAACAAAGAGCGACCTTGTTCCTTCAGAATAAAACCGCTGTTCGCCCAGCTTTTATTGAGATTTCACAAAAACATCCCAGGAGCTGCAAGGACTTGTTTGGAGGGGGGGCTAAAACGATGTGTCCCAGCCACAGCTTTTTCACTGGGAATGTTTCCATGATCCCTTTCCACCGAGAACACATGACATAGGTCAACGTGGACACTGAACTTAAAGGACAAAGAACACCGGTCCTGGAAATTACACGTTCCCACTGCCTGGCTGGGTGGCTTGGCCATGCCTGGTTCCTCTCCCGTAATTGGTGATGCCCATCAAAGGCACTAAAATTATGCTGAGGAGCCCAACTCCTGTCCCAGCTCTGAGCAATGATGAGTCTGACACTTCTTAGTGCCTGAAACACAAAAAGCTTTCCCCACTAATGCAAGTTTTCACTCAAACCAAAATCCTCCTCCTCCGGCTAAAATGTCCATTTTCAGCTATCAAAAAAGCCACAAGGAGAATTTGAGATTTCATTTTCTTGACCAAATTCCCTAATATTTGGGAAGAAACCACCAACAAAACAAAAACCTTGTATTTTTGTGGAGGGAGCGGGAGGAACAGACCTCCCTGCAGAAAAAATTCCCTCCCCTGCATCTTGTTTTCCTCTGAGGAGAAGCAACACACTGCAGTTACTCACACGGAAGGATTCAACCTCCACTGCTCAGAAGAGATGAAAAGGAGGAGTGACAGGATTTCTGGAAGCTGACGACCCCTCTCTTACCCTCCAGGCTACTGATTCCAGCTAATTGGAGCCTCAAGTGGCTCTGAGCCAGTCAACAGCAACACAGCAATAAATGTGCAGAAATCCAGAGATACACAACACTAGCTGGAGTCCAACAGCCTGATCCATTCAGGGACGACCGAAATGTAAAGAATATTGTTAAAAGCGTTGTCCAAATGCCTTTTCAACACTGACAGGTTTGGGGCATCAGTCTCCTCTCTGGGAAGCCTCTCCCAGATTTTGACCACTCACTTGGGAAAGAAATCACAGATTCACAGATTGGTTTGGGTTGGAAGGGACCTTAAAGACCGTCTAGTTCCAACCCCCTGCCATGGCAGGGACACCTTCCACTAGCCCAGGTTGCTCCAAGCCCTGTCCAACCTGGCCTTGAACACTTCCAGGGATGGGGCAGCCACAGCTTCTCTGGGCACCCTGTGCCAGGGCCTCACCACCCTCATTATGAAGAAATTATTCCTATTATCTAATCCAAACCTCTTTTACTTTAAAGCCATTACTCCTTGTCCTTCCAGCTGAAATAAGCTGTCCTGTTCTATTCTGTTCTATTTCACTCCACTCCATCCTCATGCAATCCCATGCAGCTGGGCTCTGCTGCAGGCAAACCCTGCAGAAAGACCTGATTGCTGAACACCTCCAGCAATTTGGACCCTGTCTGGAGAGGTGCAAAATGCACCCACCCAGCATAGAAGAGCCTGGGAAAGGCTTTACTATGTCACGATACAGCAACAGCATCACCCACTCAGCACTACATCTGCAACCTCCACGGCAGGGGGAGGTTTACATCCCAGCTCCCCACAGGAAAAGTGAAGCTCGCAGCTCAAAAGGATTCCAGCAACTGCTCAGGCATTCCAGGTTTCCAACTCTCCTTGTGTGGTGTGAAGGGAAGATTCAGGATTGTGGGTTTTACACAACTCTGAGTTATCCTCTGCCTCCTCCACTTTCCCACTGAGTCTCCTCCTGGTATTAGGAAGGGAAATGTCTTAAGCAGAGGGGAATCAGAGGCTGCAGCTCTCTGGCAATCTGTTAAAGACAGGCACTCACAGGGTAATGCTTGCAAAGCCTCTGCTCCTCCTCTGGGCCACTTTACAAGCAGCAACCCAGCAAGGGACTTGTTAAGAGGGAGAAGAAAATTGGGCACCAGGAACAAATTCCCTGCCCTGCCACTTTCCACAGTCCCTTTGCCGCTGTGGAATCGCACACGGACACGGGACAACAAACTGCAACTCCCAACGTGAAGCAGTGTGACAAGGAGAGCTGCAGGGTAAACACTGAGGGTTTTATACGGAAACGCAGCAGGAGGGAGAGTTATTCCCAGAGATGCTTCTCCATCAGATGCTGACAGTTGGTTCAGAGCATGGAAGAGCCCCAGCTTCAGCAGGACCAGCTCACAGCAGCACAGGGAGGAGCTGGGGAAGGCGGTGAGAAGCCCTGGCTTCCCACTCACACCACATACCTCTGGGAAAAACTGGAAAACAGTTTTTGGGGAGAGATCAGAGATGCAGTAAATTCCTGGCTTGCTAAAGCAACCAATGTGAGGCCGTGCTCAGCTTCCAGGCCTTATAACAGCCACCACTGTTGGCAGAAGGAAGTTATTTCGGGGTGAAACCTGATCAGCTCCCGGGGCAGCGGCACAAAGGCCGGGAGAAGCGTCTCGCTGCTCTCCTCAGGATGCAGCTTCCAGGGAGCTGCCTGAACCACAGGGCTGGCACTGCCTGCTGCCCCCCTCCTGCACCTCAGTGTCACACGGTGCCTGCCCATGTCGCTGACACCAACCTGGATGGGATCAGCACGCTGAATGCAAGATAGAGTGGAGTGGAATAGAATAGAATAGGATAGGGTAGAACAGAACAGAACAGAACAGAACAGAACAGAACAGAACAGAATAGAATAGAATAGAATAGAATAGAATAGAATAGAATAGAATAGAATAGAATAGAATAGAATAGAATAGAATTTATTTTCTCCCAGGATTCCAGAGGATTTTCACTCCCTGCATGACTCCCAAGTGTCTTTTCTCCTCCACCACACCAAGAGCTCAGCACAAGCAGTGAGGATTCCTTCTTGCAGGGCTGACAGGGATGGACAGATCCCACTGCAAAAGCCATGGAGCTGCAAGGCTGGAGATTGTCAGCGTTCCCTTTATCCTCAGCCTGGCCTTCCCTCTCTTTCAAGTAATTTTGACAGGAGTTTAAAGCTTCCTGCACCTTTAGGGGTGTGGCAGGACACCTTGTCAGTGGAAGATGAGTGGCAAAGTCAGAGCTTTTCCAGCCCTACTGTCCTCCTCGACACCGAGGTTAACATCTCCCACTGCTCCATATCCCAATGATTTTCTACTACACCAAACAAAGCAGAATTGGGTTTAAAAAACCCACCCCCAACCAGCCCAGCTACCATTAGTGCAAGGAACGAGGCAGTGGAGAATCATCTCCCTGTGACTCAGACCTGCCTCCAGGTGGGTGACACCCAGGAGGTCCCATGGATTGCTGGCCACGGTGTCACCCACCACTGATGGGATTGGGAAGCAGCCTCCCTGCTCAGGTTAACATGGGTGCTCATCAGCCCCATGCAGCAACTCATCCCTTCCAGCCATGGACCGAAAACCACCCACCCAAAGAGAGGAATGCAAAAGTAACAAAGGGACTTGGGTGGTTTGGGATTTCAGAGAGGAAAACAACATTCAAATGTTGGATGAAAACAAAACAACCTCTGAAAACACTTCTAGTTTTATTTTGTTTGAGGCACTTTCTGGGTAAATCCATTGAATCAGAAGTACCCAAAGCCTCAGCAGCTGCTTTGCTCCTGTGCAAAGTTTGCATTCAAGGAGGTTTTTCTTCCCCCCAGCGCTTAAAATAAAAAGTCATTTCCCCAGCCTGGCCAAACAACTTCACCACACTGCAGTGCAAACCCCCTCCCAGCTCTCCCAGTGCCGGGGATTACTGGGTTACACATCTGTGGCCTTACCATACAAACCCAGTTCCCTGGATACTTGCACCACAGCCTCTAAATTCTGTTGTGGTCTGGACTTCACGGGCTGCTGGTTTTAATATTTTCGGATGCTGGAAGCAAGGCAAGTTCCCTGCAAGTCCCAGCCATTTTCTTAACCTTTTTTTGGTTTGATTTCCATTTTCCATGATGCTGTGGAAGAGACACAAGCCGTGATGTGACAGGACACAAAGGTGGCTCTGGACACAGCTGGGTCCTTCCATCCCTGCTTCTCAGCACACAACTTCTAGCAGGATGGGACTGCCTGAAACCACAGTTGCTTCCAACCTCTCTCCATGTAAAGACCAAGTGAAGCTACTTTTCATTACGTAGATATGTCTATTACCAATACAATTTATGGCTTGGCATTATTCAGGGAGATTAATGAAGTGTCCTTGCTTCTAAAGATAAAACATCTTTCCAAATCCTTCCCGTACATGTACTGCTTGCTCAGCATTCCTGCATTATTCATTGGTAACACCAGAGCACTTTTGCAGTGCCTTTCCCATAGCAGTGCCCTCCAAAGTGGGCTGCTCCAGGTGGGATGAGGAGACCCAGACCCACCTCCTGCTCCTGAACAGGGCAGTTTAACTCCTCGGGGATCACCCAGGTGAATGGGGCTGTAACTTCTCTGTGCTGTTTCTCCCCAGAAGTCTCCCAGTCCTTCGCATTGGGGTTTATCTTCCAGCCCCCTCCTAAAGGATCATTTAGGTTTGAAAAGATCCTTTAAGATTCAGTCCAGCCATTAACCCAGCACTGACAAGGCCACCATTAAACCCTCTCCTCAAGTGCCATATCCACACATCTTTTAAATCCCTCCAGGGGTGATGACTCCACCACTTCCCTGGACAGCCTGTTCCAATGCCTGACCTTTGCCACACTCTGATGCTGGGGACTCTGTGGGTGTCTTGCCAGGCAAATTTTCCCAAAGTTCTATGAGAAGCTGAGGCTGCTGACACGAGCAGTAGCATCTGATCAGCCAACGTGTGATGCTGAGTAAGGACGTGTTTGTCATTTCTTCCTGGCCTGTTTCACAAGCTCTGTGGCTGCTGTCATGCCCTGGGCACCTTCGTGGGGTGAGGCCTTAAAGGGAAAGCAAAAATCCCAAGCTCTGGGGAGGTGATTGCAGCTGGCTACAGGGATCAAAGCTGTGGGCAACAACTCCCATGGAACTTCAACACCGACAGGCACCAAGACCTCACCCAAGAGCCATCAACAGGGAAGTCAGCCTTGCTGCACGTTTGAATCAGAGCCTCAATTCTGTACTCCCTAAAAACCATTTATTTTATGATAGTGCTGTGCCCTTTGAGCTGATGGGGGGAGACAGGACCCATCTGACTGACCACTTTTTTAGTAATGTCCAAACCAAGCCCACCAGGTCAGTGTTCCCCTCTCAGGGCAGACCACGCAGACCCCACCCTGATCACAGGGCTCTGGAGATCTGGAGCTGGGCGACGCTGCCTTGCATTGCCCAAAACCAGACTCTGGTGCAACACTGGCCACACACCAAGAGAAACCCACCACCAACCCCACTCCATCTCCGAGAATCACATCACCCACATGCTCAGAGCTCAAGAGAACCCTCAGTGCTGGCATGGGACAGGCAGGGAAGAAGGCAGCAAATACCCCAGTCACTGTATGAAAACACAGATCCTCAGCAACCAGCATTCAGGAACTTGCTTTTGATCTCAGGTTTTGCCTGTAGCATCTCCTTGATGAAACCTCTATTCCATCAACAAATCGTAGCCCAGGGGATAAACTGGATAATCAAACATCTCAGCTTGTTGTTGAATTTCCCAAAATAAACAGCATCTTCACAGTATCAACCCAAACTTTGCTAATCCTCCCCAGCTATCACCATCTCAGCCAGCTGAACACTGGTGACCTCCAGCAAAGTGTGTCACAGATCTTCATCATCCTCACTGCAAAACCACAGCAAAACAAAACCTTTGCTTCGGCCCAGACCTCCCTGCTGCCAAGTGTGTTGTCACACAGGACAGAAAGGCAACTATTTCACTATGGGAGTGAAATTCAGAGCTCCCACAGGATTATTTCCAGTTCAGGCAGAGAAGTGCAGCCCCCTCACTCTCCCACCCACAGCCCCAGGTATCCTGCAGAAACCACAGCTCTCAGGGACTTTCCCTTCTCTTGCAATGGCAGGCTGGCTTCCAGAAAATAAGGAGGGCTCAGGGCAAAGTGGTGGAAGGAGCATCAGTTTCATACATCAGGGAAAGTCTGTTTGCAATAAGGGCACCAAACAAGGAGAAGGCAGGACAATCTTTTTCACAGGAAGAGTTTAAGAGCAGAGAAGACAAATGTGTCCAAACAGGCCCAACACCACCAGTGGAGAAAGACAGAGAAGTCACCTCGGTGCTCTTTCCAGGGATCTGTATGGGAGATGTTTTCAGTAACTCTATAAACAACATAAAGACAAAAAGACTCATTCAGAAAATCCAAAGTTAACCAGTTCAAGGGACATCTGCATCGCTTGTTCTTCTTGAGGGTCCTGCACACATCAGCTGATGCTGCCCCTACAAAGCAAGGGAGGGCTGTATCACAGAATCACAGAAGGGTTTGGATTGAAGGGAACTTAAAGACCATCCAGTTCTATCCCCTGCCAGGGGCAGGGACACCCTCCACTAGCCCAGGGTGCTCCAAGCCCTGTCCAACCTGGCCTTGAATACCTCCAGGGATGGGGCAGCCACAGCTTCTCTGGGCAACCTGTGCCAGGGCCTCACCACCCTCCCAGCCAGGAATTCCTTCCCAATATCCCATCCATCCCTGCCCTCTGGCAGTGGGAAGCCATTCCCTGTGTCCTGTCCCTCCATCTCTTGTCCAAAGTCCCTCTCCAGCTCTCCTGGAGCCCCTTCAGGCACTTGAAGGGGCTCCAAGGTCTCCCTGGAACCTTCTCTTTTTCAAGCTAAACAATCCCTATACATCTTCCCATGGATCTTCTGCAAAGGTGAAGTCAAGCTCCACTCCACAGAGATGTGCAGAGATCCTCCTCAGCTGAGCTGGACTGTGGCTCCAGCTCCCTATTGTTCAACAAAACCAGGATAATTCACACCTGCTGGGACACTTTCTCACCTCTGGCAGCTGAAGCCAGTTGAAAATTTACAGTCAACAAGTTTCTCCCCCTCCTTTGCAGTTCAGTGAAATTGTTTTAAAGATCCTTTGTCTAGAACAACACAGACAGCAGTGTTTACTTAAAAACAAACAAGTAGGACAAAAAGTGCTTTTCCTGAGCTTCCCGAGGCACGAGGGTTTGACTGGAAGGTGCAGGGCTGGCGGGGAGGGGAGTCTTGCTCAACAGTTACAGTAGGTGATATGACCAAACATCTGAAAGGCTGGAAAAATAGCTTTAGAAAGCATTAGCTCCCACACTTTCATGTAATCAGATACAATGCTAGCCAACAAAACCCTGGGTTTAATAGCCAATCCAAGTTTTCCTTGGCTGGCAGACAAAATTTGCTTTCTGTTTTTTAACTCCAGCATAAGTCACTCTTGAGAAACAGATTTTGCCTGCATTGTATTTTAAACAAGTCAATATGAATGTGATTTAGAGGAGTTAAAACTCAAAGGTTGGGGTGCTGTCTTTCCAGTTCTTATTCCTGAGCAAATGTCCTACTCCTGTCTATGTGTCTGGCATGGGGGAAGCCTGTCTAGGGCAGCAATGTGTGACCCCCCCCAGTGATTTGTGAATGATTTTCCATCACTCTGAGCAGATTTATTCTGGTTTATAGCCACTGTGTTGACATGCTCCTTGTATCTCACTGCCCTGGCCCTAAAGACCTCCGTGTGTGCATAGGTAAGAGAGCAGCTGCAGGTAAGACTCTACACAGAGAAAACATCCCAGTGTCTTCATGTATTCAATCAGAGAGGAATCAGGGCGTGTATATATAGATATATATATATACACACACATATAATATTTCAGAATGTTACCCATTTTGATAATTGGCCTCTTCAAATTTGGGTACCGAGATTCTTTCTGAACTGGGAAAGTTGCACAGTTTAGATTCCTCTCAATAGCTGAAGGACCTGCTTTCCAGTGTTCTAAATCCACATATGCACAGGAAATCGTTGACAACTTGTGACCTAAAGGTGAGTATTTTATAGTGTGTTGGTTACCTAAGGCAGCAGTTGGGACTTGTTGATCTTAAAAGGTTTTTTTCCAACCTAAACTCTGATTCTGTGGGTATGTATTTGGATAAACACACTGGTTTTGCAAGAAAAGATTGTTCTGAAGATCTAGAAGACAGAGCATAGGTATTGCACTGTATGCTTACACTATATTACTGCAGGATGCATTATTACAAATGGGATTTTTCTGTCTTCACAGGCCAATTAAAAACCCAACAGGTTGCTAAGAGTCCTTTAATGTGTAATTTTTTAACTTTCTGTAAACCAGCCATCCATGACCAGGGACAGGAACCTGTCGGTGAAGCCCACACCCGTGTGACCAGGCGGGCAGGAGGCACAGCAGCACATCAGATACAGCAAACACATGACCACGGCTCTAAAAATACACCCTGGTATCACAGGAGGCCAGGAATAGCCCAGGGAGGGGGGATGGATGGAGCCGTTCTGACAGGATTTTCTTTGTTTCATCTTTTCACACCTCCCAAAGGCTGCAACTGCGAAAGATTAACCCTGTGAGATGAGTCTGCCTGCTTGGCTCCAACCATCACCCACACGGGGCAATCCCTAGGGAATGGCAATCCCTAGGGAATGGCAATCCCCAGGGAATGACGGTGGTGCCAGCAGCACCAGGTGAGCCTGCTGCTTCCAGGACCAGCACTGGGACAGGCTCCTTGGGCATCGCTGCCATGTGGATGTGGCACTTGAGGACAAGGTTTAGTGGTGGCCTTGGCAGTGCTGAGGGAACAGTTGGACCCGATGATCTTGGGAGGGTTTTTCCAACCAAAACAAATCTGTGATTTGATGATTCCTGTGACACCTTTTACTCTGAGTGAGTGCCTTGCCTGGCTGAAGGGATCAAAACACCCACTGAAAGCCCAGTTATTGATCTGCTTGTTGCAGCACAGGGAGGGAAAAGAGTGCAACCTGTCTGGAACATGCACAGCTGAGTTCAGAGCGCCAGGAAAGGTCCCTCCAGGCGCTGCAGAAAGGGAACTTCATAGGGAAGAAGTAAAGAGAGATCACAGCCACTGCCAGGTAACCTAAGGGCCTGCCACGAGGTTGGAACATCCCGTCTTCTCCCTGAAAAGGGATCGGTATTTTCAGAATGTGCACTCTGAGACAAGGCTGGAGCACAGGGAAGAAACACAGCAGGTCTGGGGAAAGAGAAGATATGAAAAATAAACCCACCAAAAACCCCCACTATGAGACTGTTCACAGATTCATCAGTGTGAGGGTCAGGAGGGGCTGGACTGTGGTCATTTAGTCTGACTGACTGAATTAGGAGAGGAAAGAGAATTTTACATTTGGGGAGCCCTGCACCCTGGCCTGCGGCATCTCCACCAGGGACCCTGCAGGAAGCTGACATTCCTGAATTGAACCCCACGCAGAGTCCACCCAAGTCCCTCATAAGCTGCTGCAAAGGTTAATCACACCACAAGCTAAAAACCCAAATCCCATCTCCAGCCTGAACGTCTCCAGCATCCATTTCCAACCCTGTGAGTTTCTAAAACTGGCTACCGCCCTCCACTGAGAGCGCCCACGTCGGTATTTATGGATGGATGGATCAATTCTTTGTGTCCTCCTGGATAAACTAAATGACTGAGTTTCCTTAATCACTCCCCCAAACACAGGCTGCCACAAGTACTTCTCCCAGAGCACTACCTGCTGACAGGGACTAACACAGATTTATCCCCCAGGCAGCACATCTTTTATTTACTGTGTTATTCCTGTCCGAAGAGACCCGGACTTCCCACACCTTTGGTAAGAGCCACATCTTACATCTTCCTCCAAAGAACTGCTGCTTAATGTGCAAACCAAATCCGTCAACTTTCCATTCAAGTTCATCAGCATTTAAATGAGGGTGAGTCGCTGCTGTGCACAGCAGGGCCCGGTCCCACAGGTCTAAGGATAAGGGGAGGAATTACGAAAAACAACACCCATTGTATTGATCACAAACCCAGCAGGGCTGTCACTCTCCAGATTAGTGTCTCCAGCAGCTGGTCCTCTCCTAACCTGCAGCCACATCTTTCCTAAGCCTGGGTTTGCTGCAAGGGAATTTATTAAAAGATGTGGAGGGAAGAGCACTCCCATTCTTCCCTGCTGGGGGCATGATGATTAACAGAATCATTTAGGTTGGAAAAGCCCTCTAAGATCGAGTGGAACCATTCCCCCAGCATTGCCAAGTCCACCACTAACCCATGTCCCCAGGTGCCACATCCACATGGCTTTTAAATCCCTCCGGGCGTGGGGACTCCACCAGTGCCCTGGGCAGCCCATTCAAATGCTTGCCAAAAAAAGATGCTTGCAGAGAAATTCACAAAGAGAGGCAAAAACTTCGCTCCCACCTCCGCACCCACGTGGAAAATTCAATTTATCTCCTCTCCTTCGATGGAGGGTGCATAGCCCCTCGTGGCCTCCAAGAGCACCCCCACATCTCCTCCCCATCCCAGGCTCCCTGCTTTTCCTGCACAGTGGGTGGGGGAGCTGCACCCTTCTGCTCCTGGCTCCCAGTGAGCCAAGGGCACAGTTGTGACCCTGGGTGCCAGCGAGGGATGGATGCAGGACAGCAACAGAACGATTCAGGGCACGTCCCGCCTGCACAGGAAATTAGGGAATTAGGGAGAACTCCAAAGCAGCAGCTACAACCAGGCTGTGCAGGGACTTGCTCTGTGTCTGTGCTTCCAGGTGAAGAACTGAACGCCGCCATCCACAGGCGAGCGAGGAGACGGGGATGAAACAGGGCTGGGCTCCTTATCCCCCGCCCCTGCTCCAAGGGCTGTGAAGTGCCTGAAAATAGAACATTTTGTAATGGCAAAAAAAAGTAAAAGAAGCAGAACTGGGTCAATCAGCAAACGGGCTGATTTAAGAGAGAAATCGCAGCGTTCGTAATGGGCTAAAAACGGCGCTGATGCGTTGCCGAGAAAGAATATAATTAAGAGGCTTTTTAAAGCGGCGCTTCCCCACCCCAGCCGCAGAAATCACAGCTCACACTACCAGTATTGCTTCCACCTCATGGAGCAGGAATGCGCTGGCGTGCCGCAAGCTGGCCCAAGAATGCGGAGTTTCCGTGGGCCGGGAGAAGATCCCGAACGGCGGCGGTTCCCGGCATTCCTTCGTGGGTACATCACTGCTATCCAGTCATGAAGCACAGCGACGGAAATCGGGCTGCGGGTGGGGGCATGTCTGACGTTTTAATTCTTTTGGTATTTAAGGAGGGGGGCTGGGAGAGCTGCTGGGGTAGCCCAGTGGGTAAGTGAATGAAATGAAGATTAAATAAGCGGATGGGTGATGGGGTATCTCTCATTGGAGGCTCTTCCCACAATGAGTACTCCTATAAGGAACACACCTTTCAACAGCGTTCATTCAAGAATGAGCTTCTTGGAAGAAAACCCTGCCCTAATTAGGTGTAGATGGCCCAATGTGAACAGGCAGCAGGCATGGAACTGCCAAGGGGAGATCTGCAGCCCTGCACTACCCAAAGGGTCATGCCCAGCAAACTCTGCCTCCCTTTGGACACCAAACCCAAACCGATGCCTCAAAGCAGAACAGGACTTTCCTGGATTCTCCCAGGGCTGTACAACAGAGTCATAGATTTATTTAGATTGGAAAAGACCTTTAAGATCATCAATTCCAACCACAAATATGGCCCAGCATAGATGCTGTGCCCCTCCAAGTTTACTGGAGTCAAAGGGCCACGAGCTTGACTTCGGATCCCGTAGCTCTGGAAACCGGACAAACAGCTGGGGTGAAGCCACTGCTCCATGTCCAAGGACACCGTCACGCTTTGGGAGCATCTCTGGGGACATCCCCACCCACTCTGCCCTGCCAGAGAGGAGCAAAGTGGATGAGTCAGTCCTAGAAAGTTCATTCCTTTGACTTCTCCTCCTTGCTCTAATTAATCTTTGGGGTAACGAGATAAGCAGCCCTTCCTTTAATCTTGCCCAAGCTAAATTGCGTGTGGTACATCCACCTCGGGGTGGTCACCCAGAGCTGGTGCCCTTCTTCCCCACAGGAACCTCCTTCCCCATCCCACAGTGACAACCCTTTTCCTCTTCATCTGTCCCGAACACAAAACCACTTGGGATCAGGGAAAGCTCCACAACGGCTGAAGGTGATGGGGGGAGAGAGGGTCAGAGGAAAAGCCACAAAAAGAGAGGCAGAGCGAGCTGCTCCTGTGGAGAAACCCCAATTACCCCAGTTTGAGCTATTCCACCTCCCTCTAAACATCCCAGCAAGGAGCCGGCGCATCGGGCGTGCCAAGCCTCCGCAGCTCCGCTGGAGAATTTTGGCTGGTGCCTCCCCCTCCCTCCACACAAACCCTCGCTCTCCCTCTCTCGCAGGCACGCACAGGGAAAGGGAGGGAGAGCAGAGCAAAAACCACAAGCAAATGTTCTGGTGCAGTATTTCCCCTCGTCAGACCGTCGCACTCGAGATTCAAATCGTGTTGAAGGAATTGCAGAAAAAAAAAAAAAAGCCTTTCCCCAGGGCTGGAGGCAGCGCCAGTGGGACACGCTGCTCTGGCTCACCAGTGCAAACATAGATCTCTCCACGAGAGCTTAAAAAAACTGGAAAATAATTAAACATTACTGAGAAATTTAGGGTTTTTTTTTTTTTATATGGAAAAAATAATCGCAGTAGACGATATACGCTGGGAAACCTCCAAGAGTTTGACCTTTAACTGAGCAGCTAGGACAGTCAGACAAGTACGCCTGAGGATTGCATATACATGCAAAGGAGCTCCAGAGGGTTTTCCAAACCCTCCACAAACAAACCACTCATCTCTTCAAGAAGAAAAAGACAAAAAAGAAATGTTTTGTTCTCGATTTGCCTGTTAGGGGATGCTTCAGTCAGTGTTACACATCACATTACCCAACCCTACACTGCACTCCGGGAGATTTTATTTCACGTGGACTCTCAGCTGAATAGGAGGAATGAGCCCTCTCTCCTGATTTTAAAAGGAAAAAAGAAAAGGAAAATGAAAGGTTAGATTCCTCATTACTCAGAGGAGTCTTTGCATTGCTCTGACAATGAAAAAGAGTGTGGGGAAGTGTGCAGAAGAAACCCATTCATCTTCTGAGGGTCCTTCAGTCAGCCAAAATAAGATGTTTCAGCTTAAACACAAAAATCCTTATAGCAAAGACACAACCAAGCCTGTTTTGTTGCAGAATGATGCGGGGGACTCAAACCTTATCTCTGGAAAACTGGGACCAGAGGTAACCAACCTGATGTGACTGTTTCCATCCTGCCTCCCCTATGGTTGCTGGAGCTGCACAATGTTTCCAGAGCTTTGGAAAAATAGTTTCAGGTTCTGCTGCCTCTATCTTGGCACCAAAACCAAGTTTCCATTAGTGAAAGGCTGAGGGATGATTTCACTTCAGAGCTGAAATGGGGAAACCAGCAAAACGAGTAAGATGCAGTTAAACATATGCTGGGGTCTTTGTCATAAGCCTGTGCGGAAAAATGGGCGTTTATCCACTTTTTTGGGGGACAAAATACTCAAAACACAAGTGGGAGATGCTTTTAAAGAGGATTTTGGAGCCTGTGTCAGCTAATGCACCACCACCAGGGATCATCAGGGATGCTGTGGGACCGCCAGCATGGAGGAGACACCCCAGGAGGGTGCACAGGGGCGCCCAAGGATGGGCAGAGGTATGGGGACCAAGGGATCCAGCCCAGGAAAACACCCTGGGATCCAAGAGGGTCTCCTCGGGCAGCAAAGGTGCAGGAATGCAGGAGACAGGGAAGCTGACCTCCAACTCACTGCCAAGGAACGCCGAGGTTATTCACGTCCAAACAAATAATTCTTCTATAAATAACGCAGCCGCTCTGACTTCCTGAGCAAAACCCTTCTCCTCTGGAGCTCCCGGAGCTGGAAGGAAATGGCGTCGGCCTGGGAGCTCATGGCAAGAGGCAGAACTCCCCAAAATTCGTGTGAGAGGATCACGGACCGGCTCCTCCACACGCTGGTCCCGTCCCCCCGGCGCACATCTGCCGGCTCGGGCACACGTGACGCACACCAGCTGCCATGCAGAGCACCACACAGACAAAAAAAACTTGGGTTTCCTTCTTTCCTGACCCTTTCTTTCTTTTTATGCCACAACAACAAGGTTTGCAGTTCAAGCCATTAAGTGACAGCTCCTCACGTACATTAATGATGCATCTTTTAGGCACCACTTCTCTGGCCAAGCACAGCAAAGGCACCTTGGAGTCAAAAAGCATCAAGACACATCCTCGGCGAGCAGCCACAACGTGCTGCCAGCATTCCCAAGCAGGAAGGATGCAACAGGGACTCAGGCCAGGCACGCAACAGAGATGGGAAAGGTGCAGGTCCTTTCCCTGGGTCCTCTTGTCTTCGGAGCATCTCTGTCCGTCTTGCTGCTGGGCTGCCTGAAGGAGCCACGAGCCTCCCACTGCTGTGGGTATGAAAACAGCAGTGGCCGGGTGCACCTGAGCCCTGCCCCAAGGGAACTCTGTTCCCAAAAACCTCCTGCTTCCTGAGCCAGAGCCATCTGTCTAGACGGAGGACATTCCTCACTCCTCCACCAGCCCAGTGCCTGGTATGAGCTGTGTCCTCACTTGTCAAGGGCAGGATCCACGGTGAAATCCCCCAGAGCAGAATCCTAATCCTCCCAGGAAAGTCTACAATACCTCAAGAGGTGTTCTGGCACCTGAATTCCCTGGACCAAGAAGGATTCAGTAGAATGCTCAGGCATCTCCTCCAGCCCCAGGAGCTCTTCACGGAGAAGCAGCACCCGGCAAGACACCTTCGACGCCTGGGAGAGCCAAAGCCTGTCTAGATGCCCAAGAGGACCCTTGCTAGGGTGGACACATCCCTGGAAATGCTCAAGGCTAGGCTGGATGGGGCTTTGAGTGACCTGGTCGATGGAAGGTGTCCCTGCCCACGGCAGGCAGTGGAATGAGATGGTCTTTAAGGTCCTTCCAACCCAAACCAGTCTGTGATTCCATGAAACCAAGCCCCCAAGCAAAGGATGGATCCTGCACCACTGCCCATCCTTAAGGCGCTATGGCAGCTGGAGATGTCAGGAAAAGTGAGACATGGCAGCTCCAGACATCCAGAGCTTCAGAGAAAAACACACAAGATCTTCTCTAAGAGGTCTGACCCGTACCCTCATCTCTGCAGCCACGAGAAAACCAGCCCAGGTGATATTTCAAAGCAGAATGGCAAAATTAGGTTCTTTTTCCTTCTGCTTTTAAGGAAAACCAGGCATCTCAGACACACAAAGGCCTGAGTGCTTCTTCCCCTGTGCAGCTATTCTGTAACTACAACTGCCCGCTGGTTCCCAAACCTTTCAACACTTGAGTCCCACTGACTTGCAATAGGTTGCAGGCATGAAGTTATTTAAAGCACTTTTAAAATATTAATTGACATTTGCCTTACAGAGGGGAAAAAAAAGGGAAGAGACAGAGATAGGAACCCCAGGGATCCAGACGATCCAATTTCAGGCACCTAATTAAAATTAAATTTCAATTAATTTCCAATTACTTTAGTTTAAACTTATTTTGTATTTATACTTTTTTTTTTTTGCTAGTTGCCTAAAAATGAATCTGTCCCTTTGGTTGCTTTTCAATTAAATATCATCTTGACATTCAAATGAATGCTTTTATTTGGTAACTCCGAGGTTATTCAAAAATCCCTACACATTTGATTCAAGGACTTCAGGAGAACTTGACAGACATTCCCCACCTCCCTTTTTCACTACGGTAGGAATGATGAATCATTATATTTACTACAGACTCATTCTCTGCAGCAACGTGTTAAACTTTGCTCAAGTGGAAACTGAAGGGTGGAATGACAAGGTGGCTCCAGCACTGCGGAATATTTATGGAGAAAACAATGGGATCAAAGCTTATTTTGATTGTATTGCGCTTTTAAATTTTTTTAAATTATTTTTATTCTATTTTTTTCTGGTCAGGCTCGAGTTTAGAAGCACCAGATCTTTCCTCAGCCTTGGGGTCCCCGTCCTTGTCTCAGCTCCGATGACTTTCTCTGCTTTGAACAGAACCAGCCATGGAACAGAACTGGTCAATTCAACCCAAAAGGAGGAAAATCTAGCACTTCAATAACCTCTTTACTTTGCTCTAAACTCCCCACCCCCAAGAGCGTGACTTGAACACTCTGGCAGCAAACAAGAAGCACTTGAATATTTAATATGAAGCACAGCAACTCATCGTGGTACGTTTTTATACTAACACAGGTTGTCATCATGCAAAGCCTCATTTTCATTCTTTTCTTACAAAAAAAAAAAGGCTTTAAACAATAAGGATTTCTTAATTTTTATTTATGTCATCTGCCCTGTTCTGTATTTACATCCTACACTTTCCCTGAGTTTCCCAGCATTATGCAAAGGCTGGGAGCTGCTGCAGAGAAACCGTATGGCTGACGCTGTGATAAATACCTGTAGGCTCTCTGCCACCACTAATGAGAGAAAATATGTATAGAAGTAGGAAAAAAAAGCTCTCCAAAAGTTGGACTTACAGTGCTCATCTCTGGAAGGATTCCCACTCATTTTTGGAAGCATGCATGCCAGGGGGGAAAAAAAAGAATCCAACAAAACCTGTGGGCGTCTGAAGCCACCTCAGCTTTGAGAGACTGAAGATCTGGTATAAAATTGGCAAAAACATCCTTCTGCAGAAAGACAAATTGCAGACAGGCGCGATTCAGTGCTGCCTGGGAGAAAACCTGGACCGGGGATATTTACAGGGAAACTAAAACAGAGAGCAGAGAGGGGGCAAGAAGAAGTGTCCCAGAACGCTCTGCACAGATTCCTTCCACTTTGCAATTGGAAATAATTTTTTTTTTCCATTAAGACATCACTGATACATCACGTATTTCTTCTCTGCCTCTTTTTTCCCCCAAAAAACCCCAACAGAGCACTGGTTTACATCAGAGCTGCCTCTGTTGAGAACAGGGAGCTCTTGGTCACTTCAAGACCTGACGTTCATCCCTGCACTTACTGCTTGAGCGGAGCCACTCCGGGGTCACAGTGACAGATGCAGTTGTAGAAAAAAACCCCAGAATATCCAATATTCTCCTTCGTGCCAGCCCGTTCCATACTCCCCCCGGGCTGAGCTCCGTGCTGCAGCCGGGGCACATCATCAGTGACTTACCCAGGAGCACGCAGGGGGACTGCTGGCTGCTGACAGCCGAAAAAACACCCAGGCTGAGCCCCAAACAGGCACACCAGGAGCACCCACCTCGGGGAACGGTGTCTCCACACCCTCTGTGGGCACAGCTGAGTGACACTATCAGCTCTAAAATCGCTTACGCGTAGTTTAGAATTGCTTGTACCTTCAGTACAAGAAGCTGAAAGATTCCTGGCACATGCCACAAAGGACTGAAATGCTGCATTTCTTACCCCCAAGGGCTTTTCAACCCCTAGGACACCTTGGCAGCCAAAACCAGGCTCCTGGTCTCCCTCCCGTAGGGCACAGCCAGCTCCCCCCATCAGCACAGCGAGCACTCCTGTAAATGGTCACAAAAGGGAAGAAAAAACAACCATCCCATGCAGCAAAAACGGGTCTAAAAACCAATGGAATAGTCAAGAAGCTACCACTCCTTTCAAATCATTAATAAGCAGCCTGAGAAATAATGTCAGCAAAACTGCAAAGCAAATACAGGTTTTTGTTTTTAAGCTGTGCAAGCAGCAGTTATAAAAAAACTCAGCTTTTCTCCAGTTTTGTTTTCCTTTTGAAATCTGTCAGTTTGAATCATTTCTCCAGATCAGGAAAGTGCTTTATGATCCTCCATCCACCAAACCCAACAGCTTTGCTCGTAACGCCTTCAGAAAGGAAGGAAAAAAAAAAAAAATCTTTCTGTTCTCTTACTCCATCCTCAAAGAGGCTGGTTGGATTCCTGATGCTCCAGCATATTTCTGTCTTTTACCACACTTCAAGGCTATTTTTTCCCTGCCAAAATATGCAAGGAAAAGCAACACAAGCCCTGCAGCTTTGGGGGAAGGGCCAGCCCTGCAGCTCTTATTATCTTTGGATGGGAAAAGGGAGACAGACAGAGATACTGTTGATGCCCTGGATATTTCTAGACCCTACCACTGTCCTACCAAGGAAGTCTGAAACATAAAATGCCATTGGAAACATCACATGGGGCATTAAAAAAAAAAACCACTCCAAGAGTCTAATTTGCTTTATTATCAGCATCTGGATTCTCTTGGATGTAATCAGCTTGAAGATTGTGCTGGTTACACAGCTCACGTGCTGCTCTACACAATTTAAACCAGCACCAAACCTTCACCTGGGGGTTCACATCTTCCTAAACACATCTCTGGTGTCAAATATTTTATGGACTTGAACATTTCCTTGCACTTGGGATGTGACCTGACATCCAGCTGTGCATACAGCCAGGGTAAGAGCAAGCCAGGGCAAGACTTGAGGTCTGGGTTGCTCCCTCATGGTTCACAATTTGGCCCACAATTTTGTGACTGAGCAGATAAAAGTTTGGCGTTGACCAGTTCACAGCTGTGTGATGGTTTGACAACACACAGCTCAGAACTCTTATTTTGTGAGACCAGTCCCATCCCCACCCTGCCTCAGCCCTGACCAGCAAAGGCAGAACTGCCAAGTGCAATCAACCCAAACCACCATGGCCATGATGATCCATCATCCCTAAATCCATGGCTCAGCACTGTGGATGCTCTTCTCCAAGGATCCTTTTAAAATGGGGGGTGATATTAATTGCTCTGCTGAAAAGTCAGACAGAGAGCAAGCACAGCTTCAAAGATTCATTTAATTCCCCCAGAACAAGACACAAAGTCCTTAAGTCTGTTTTCCATTACAAAAGAAGTAGCCCAAAGAGATTCCCATTGTTCTCCTGCTTCTGGGGTCAGTTTCCCAAACTTACATCTCAGCACAGTGGGTCTGGATGGAACCCAAGGAAGTCCCCAAAAATGCTGGGCTTTTGGAAAATGAGAGTTTATACTTGGAAAGCATCACTTTATAGGCCTTGCAACTGAGAGGATTTCCCCACAAGTCCCCTTGCAATGATCCCAGCACGAATTCCCTACCGGGCTGAGGATGTGGCATTCTGTAGGTCACAGGTTAATAGATACAGCAACCCCGTGGGAATGGCAGGAGTCTGACAAGGCACACACAGACTGCCTGCAGCTCCCCAACTTCAGCACCCAGTGTCCCAGAGACTCAGAAGGCAGAGCAGGTAAACAGAATCAGAGAATCCCAGAATGGTTTGGGTTGGAAGGGACCTGATGCTTTCTCATTCCACCCCCTGCCATGGACAGGGACACCTTCCACCATCCCAAGTTGCTCCAAGCCCCATCCAGCCTGGCCTTGAACACCTCCAGGGATGGGGCAGCCACAGCTTCTCTGGGCACCCTGTGCCAGGGCCTCAGCACCCTCATTATGAAGAATCCCTTCCCAATATCCTATCTACCCCTGCCCTCTGTCAGTGAGAAGCCATTGCCCCTTGTCCTGTCACTCCAGGCCCTTGTCCCAAGTCCTTCTCCAGCTCTCCTTGTCCATTACAACCAAAGGAAAGCTGCTGGGTTTTCATCCACAGCTCCACAAAACAACGGGCATCTGTTTGCCGACTCCAACACGACACAAACCCAGACTTTACAGAGTTTATCCAAAGCAATTCTTTCCAGCTTAGGAAAACCGAGGCTCCCTGGCTGAGGGACAGGCCCTGCTGTTCCTGTGCACGTCGGCTGTCCTGCAAACTGCCCCGAGCAGCTGTGCAGATGGCAAAAATGCTCTTTTTTTTTTTTATCCTTTTGAGCAGCATCCCACTGAGATGGTCCCATGGGAGGAGTCTGGCTCAGCTCTGGAGACCATGCACGGGTCCGACAGGAACAGGACTTGCTGTGCTGATGGTCTGGGAAATCCCTCCCACCCCTTCACAGATGTTCCTCCAAACACTTCTGCTGATGGAAACGACACCTCCGTGTTCAGATGAACATATGGCAGCATTTGTACCAGCACTGCTTTAATTGTTCCTGCAAGGCGTTTTAAGGACAGGCTGGACCACAAACGGATCATTACAGACCTTTCTGTGAAAAAATAGGCTCCAGGGTTTATTCTTCCCCCTGCAGAGCCTGACCATCCCTGCAGTGTCTGCGTATGAGCCTTGCAGCCGTGGTGCAGGTGCCTGGCTTGAGGACACAAGCTGTCCCCTGCTTCCCTGGGTATCCAGCTGGAAAAGGTCCAGAGAGCTCTAATTAACCAAACTGCTCGTTTACCTTTACAGAGCTGCTTTTCCCAAGGGCTCCACTGGAGATGAGGGAGAGATGCTGTGTCCTGTGAGGACAGATGGATGCAGAGCTGTCAGCTCGCACAGGTGCCAGTGTAAACCAGCCTCTCCAATGGTTTTATGGCCAGGAGGACAAAAAGGAGAGTCGGGAACACAAAAGTTCACTGAACAGAGAGCAGCTTTACCAATCCCTCAACCACACCAGGAAAAGGTTTGCCAAGGGATGCTCCTGCATCCCAGGCTCACCACAGATCATCTTTTCTTTCCTCAAGGGCATCCAGGTCTCATTATACATAATCCTAGCTCTTCTCAAAATAAGGTTTTACCATATGAAAGAAAAAAACAACCACTAGAAAAAGGACCCTCCAGGTGAAAGGGGAGCAGGGAGCCTGGGTAAGACTCCTCCAGAGGGAAACAATCCAGCTACAGAGCCACGAACAGTTCAAGACAACAGGAGAGAACATGGATAAGAGGGTACACGTGGACCAGAGAAAAAGGGGTCTATGGTTAAAAATAAATTTAAAAAAGGAAAAGGCAGGAGAGTGGGACCGAAAAAGAAACCCCACCAGGAGTGATGCAGAGCTGCCTTTCAGCGCTCCAGCCCTTGTGTTTCCTGGCCTTATTTGTGAAACACAAATAATCCAGCCTTCTCCGTAAGCAGCCAGATCCGGTGGAATTACATGTCTGAATACTCTCGGTAAACAGACGGAAAGCTGTGGAAACACAGCTTAAGGCAATGTGCATTAACAAGGGGGCCTTTATCACTCAACCTGGCACAGGGAAGCCCGCTGGCCCCGGCTGGAGTCCCTGCAACTGGTGTGTTCCAT
This sequence comes from Edolisoma coerulescens, assembly GCA_013397115.1. Lineage (NCBI taxonomy): Eukaryota > Metazoa > Chordata > Aves > Passeriformes > Campephagidae > Edolisoma > Edolisoma coerulescens. The sequence goes on from VWZW01001434.1 coordinate 84,861, forward strand.
GGGCTGCTCGCTCCAACTGGGGATACCCCCGGCTGCATCCATTGATTTTTCCTCCTCGTGATGCAGATGGGACCCACTGGAAACGGGCAGGGAGAAGGGATGGTGAGAGCAAAACATGTAGGAAACACCTTCCCCCTCAGCGCTGAGCATCTGCCTTCACCTCTGGATAGGATAAAATCCCTGCATGCTGCTCACATGTACCAGGTTAGGCACGGGAAAGAGGATTTCCAGCCACAGGAGCGCATCACCTACTGGAAAGAACAGCAGGCAAGAGCTGACCCCATTTCAGGGAGTCGATGGAAAATGCCGAAATCAAATCCAGCTCACCCAGAAAGCAGGAGCTCAGCTACGGGAATGAGGGAGCGCAATTGTCTGGCCAGACCAGAGGATCAGCATGCTCCCTTCTGGCTGGAGGATCTAAGGATATGAAAGTATTTTCCAGACCAAAAACATAGGCATTTATTTTCAAAGATGTCCTGTTAAGGAGAGCCCTGTTCCTACAGGGACAAATTCCCATCTCTGCTGAAAAGCTGTTCCAAGCCTTCTGCAAGGAAACCTCAGGGCAGAGGGGGTCTGCAGAGCATTTCCCCCTTTACCCACATCTGCATGGGTGAGGCAAATGTTCCTTGCATGCAGGATGAACGGGGGACTCACATGTTTTAGCCAAGATGGCCACATCCAGGCACCCCCCACAGCAGAAACCCCCACTCTCATCTCTCCCTCCTGCACCCACATGAAGGGTGGCAAAGCCACTGCAGCCTTCTGCTTCCACAGCATGCTCAAAATAAATTATTATACTCAGTCCAAATAAATTACTGTACTCAGCTCAGACACCTCAGCTCTTGTTTCCACGCTATTCTTGACCAAAAAGAAAATAACTCAGAAAATTCAGGTGGAGCTTTATTTATTTTTTCCTCCCCAAAGAAATTTTCCTTCTATTTAAACCTGCCTGATGATCTCTCCTGATGAAGAGCTGCAATCCTCTGTGACCATCAGATAGGGAAAAATAAAAGTCTTCCAAATACCTGAGCTGGGACCTGTAATGCATGACTACAGAATCCCAGGATGGTTTGGGTTGGAAGGGACATTAAAGAATATCCAGTTCCACCCCCTGCCATGGCAGAGACACCTTCCACTGTCCTAGGTTGCTCCAAGCCCCGTCCAACCTGGCCTCGGACACTTCCAGGGATCCAGGGGCAGCCACAGCTTCTCTGGGCACCCTGAGCCAGGGCCTTACCACCCTCTGAGCAAATTTCTTCCTAATATCTAATCTAAACCTGCCCTGTCAGTTTAAAACAACTGGATGGTTTTGTCGACGATGAGGACTCTGATACAGAAGGATGGGAAAGACAAGGTTTTGCTTTGAAAGCTGGAGACTGAATATTCTTCCTACATTTACACTTCCAGCTGTACAGGTGCCTTTTAAAGCCATGCTGAAAGACATCAGCACATTTCTATGTGCAGGTTAACAGGCACCATCCGAGTGCTGCACAGCACCATGCCCACAGCACACTTTGTGCTTACTGCACCATTTTCTGTCCAAAGGCCTCAGTGTGAATTCATTCATCTTCAAAGTTCCTCTTAAAGAGAGAGGAGAGGACCAAGAAACAAACATGGGCTAAAGATGAAACCACCCCACGGGGACCACCTTCAGCACAGACCCTATGCATTTTTTAATTTCTTTCCCCCAGACCTGCAGACAAGTGTGTTTGCAATAGGGAGCACACAAAAGGTCAAGTATCAAGTCAGATGCTGATGCTCTGACTTCAACCTGTGCCTGCCCAGGCAGGAGGTGTGTGCTTGTGTGCTCTGCAAGTCCATGCCAATGTGACTTTTTGAGCCCAGAAGAACAGGTTTTACCACCTGAATGCAAGTACAGGACAAGGTCGGATATCTGGGATGCAGGGATGTGGGTCACAGATCTTGAGACCCTGCAAGAGTCGCTCTCACTGCTGCTTCTCTTCCCCCAGTATCAGAATATCTCCCCCACCAAAACCCTTCAATTCCTGATGGCCTGACTTGGAATCAGGAGCAGGGATGTCACAGGTGAGCTGGAAATACACAGGGAAGCAGATCCCATGGGAGGAGGAGCAAGAGGAGCAGCTCTGGTCACTGCAGATGCCCTGTCCCATTCCTGCCCCACGGCACAGCCACTTATCCTGTGCCTGCAGGAGCCAGCTCCTAAATTTAAAACAGCCAGAGAGCAGCTTTGAAACAACAGCCAAGCCTCTGGGATATGTGTGTGCCAGAGGAGGAAGGGAATACATCCCCACTCTTTCCTTCAGCTCCTCTCGCAGTCTGGGATGTGGGGAGCAGCTCTGGCACCCACCAGTGCCTCCATTCCCATGTGCCTGCTGAAAACAGCACGGCAGCAGCTCTAACAGGTCTGGATTAGGGGCAGCACTTCCCAGTCATGGGATATGAGGGATCCCACGGCCAGCAAAGGGTCTCCTTGGAGCCATCTCGCAGCCAGCCTGGTGGGCAGGCACCTTCTCACCCTAACACACCCAGAATTCCCATCCATACTGCTTCCAGCCTGGAATTATACAACAGTTTAGGTTGGAAAAGACTTAAGACCTAACACTGGCACAGCCACCACTAAACCATGTCCACAAGCGCCACATCTGCACATCTCTAAAATACTTCCAGAGACAGAAGCTGGAATTCAGCCATCCCCCCTGGCTGCACAGGGCCTCCCGAGCTGATGCTCTCCTGAAGGGTCTCCAAAAGACTCCAGGGCAGAGCCAGAGGGGAGCCCTCTGCTGAGCAAAAGGAGGGAGAAGTGGGGTCCACGTGGGAATCCCTTGACTTAGGCTGATGCATCCTGGTGCTCTCAGGATGTCAATGGGGAACCTTCCACAGGAATCTTGGCTTGCACATGGACCAATGCGTGCTAGAAAAAAGAAATAAATGCACAGAACAGGTGGTGCACTGGAAAAAAGGAAAAATGAACCCAAGAATCCGAGAATGGTTTGAGTTGGAAGGGACCATAAAGACCATCTCGTTCCAATTTCCCTGCCTTGGGCAGGGACACCTTCCTCTATACCAGGTTGCTCCAAGTCCCAGCTCCAGCTGTTACTTCAGACAGAAAATGCTTCCTCTCTCATGGCAACACAATAAAATGAGGTATTTCTGGGGCTCCTACTTTGACAGGAAAATGGCCGGAGCTGAGAAAAGTGCGGCCACAATGAATCCCGAGCGAGCCCTTCCCCTGCTCCACTGCCTGCCTCTGGCACCTGGGACACAACACTCTCCTTTATCCCTAAGGAGATAGGGATAGGATTCCCTTCTTTTTTCCTCCTCATTACCACACATCACCAGCCAAAGGGACATCTGAGAGGAAGGATAAAAAAAGCTGATTTTTCAAAAACAACCGGAATATTGCACGGCCCGATTCATCTTCTATTTGATAGATAAGGGGAAACTAAAATCCTTTGGACAGAGGGAGGAGAATTGCAGCAGCTCCAGCCCCAACTGTCCAGTTCCATCCCACAACCCCGAACGTTTTCCCTACAACCACAAACCCTTTTTGCTCAGGAGTGAGGATGCATGGCCCATACCACATAGCCCTCATTTCCCTAAACTCACCCCTAATGTTATTTACTGTTTCCACCCTGCCAAAAGCACCTAATACCCGAGAGAAGAGGGGCTGCAGCATCCCTGCTCCCTCTCTGGCATGCAGGGCACAGCAAGCCACTTGCCCTCTAGTCCCTGCGTAGGCTGATAGGGAGGAAAGGAAAATCCATAGCTAAAAACCCTAAACAAGCAGAGAGATGGAGGATGGGAAGAACGAAACTGTGCCCAGGCTGGGTGCACAAGAACCCCCCAAGATGCCAAGAAGATGATTTGGGACCCACCCACAAGTCAGCCTCAGGAGAACACAACAAGAACCAGCAGGGCTAAGAAAGGAGGGAAAACCACTGCACACATTCCCCAGTTTTACAAGCTTTTTCCAACTGCTAAAATTGGTGAACCCAGAGCAAATTTAGCAAAACATGTCAACAAGTTCTATGTTACAGCCCAGACACACATGTTCTCCTCAATAAGTTGCATTTTTAGAAACCTTCTTTTGCAAAACCTGTTGGTGTTGGTGGGCCTTTTGTTAAAATTTCTAGCTCCAAGTACTTACAATAAAAAAAAAAAAAATAAAAGGCCATTTTTAGACTTGCATGCACAGAGAGGACTAAGAGAGTGTCACCATGTGTCTGAGATGTTAAATCCTCCAAAACCATATGCTGGTGATTGCTCTAACAAAAGAGACTGCAATGATAAAAGGAAGCCTTATGTTCAAGTACCCGTTAGTCGTGCAAGATTAGAAATTAGCTCACAATCCAATCCTTATAAAAAGGCTTTAAAAGCGCAGGATTTCTCCTTAATATGAAAGCAATGAACTGATAGCTATTCATTATTGAATTACTCATTCAGATTTAACAGCAGCACAAGTACAAACCCTCTCATCTTCTGTGTCCTCTTGACAAACTACAGGGGGGAGGATGAGAGGCAAATACATCCCATGGGATTCACATGTAAACCCCACTGCTAGAATCACAGAATGGTTGGAAAAGACCTCTGAGATCACTGAACCCCACCTTTGACTGTCACCACCTTCTCAACCAGACCAGAGCACTGAGTGCCACATCCAGTCATGATGTGAATGAACACTTGAATGCTTCCAAGGATGGTGAACACCTCCAAGGATGTTGAAAACCTCCAGGGATGGGTTCCACAGGAACCTGGGCTGCCTTGCTAAATCTGAGGTCAAGGATTTACTGGCTGATCAATACAGCATATCCTCAGGGCATGAGAAGTTTAATTATGGAAAAAATGAGCCACACATTAAACAGCTTGTGCCAGAACTAGTGCTGATCACACACAAAAGGAGTGGGTGGACACCTCCATGCCCGAGACCAACGTGGCCAGACAAACCATCTCCTGAAATAGCTCCTTCCCAGCCTCCTCCTCCTCTTCCCAAACCTGGCTTGGGTTTCAGCTCCAGCTGTTCCCTCACAAATTGCTCCTCCTTAAATAGTCTCCCTTCCTCCTTCCTAGGGGAGGATTTGCCCCACAGGATGACAGCAGGGTGCACTACCAGAAGAAAGCTAAAATAGACTTTCACTGAGATTAACGTCCCACTAGCAGCTGTATTACAGTGAAATGCAACCACCTGGAGGGTTAATACAGAGACTGAAATTTATAAATAGACTGAACACTTAATTTCTGCAGTGAATTCCCCAGAAAGGAGGAAAGTGGGAGCACCCATGAACTAAGGAATACACCACCCAGGCAGAACAGCTGTGCACACCATGAAGAATCAGGAAGAAATTCTTCCCTGTGAGGGCAGTGAGGCCTTGGCACAGGTTGCCCAGAGAAGCTGTGGCTGCCCCATCCCTGGAAGTGTTCCAGTCCAGGTTGGATGGGCCTTGGAGCAACCTGGCCTAGCCAAAGGTGTCCCAGCCCATGGCAGGGGGTGGGAACAAGATGATTCTTCAGGTCCTTTCCAACCCAACCATCCTGTAAGTCTCCATGTGCAGCACCAACGCTGGAGGAGTGTGAGGATGCAGAAACAGGAAGGAGCTAACAGTATTCTTGTCATTTACCACCCAATGCACAAAATTACAGATAATAAAACAAAGCAAATTGGAGATGCATTTTTGGGGCAGAAGGGGACCAGAGGGCAGGTGTTTCAACACCCTAAATGAGTGCCACTGCACATATCCAAAGTTTTTCCAAACAGTTTCTGGAGAGGTGGCTGCTGCAGTCTGGCTGTCTGCAAGCAAATCATGCAGATCAAGCACTCAGCAACACTGCAAAACCAGCTATAAACACATCTGAACCTGGTAAATGAGAAAGAAAACTAACCTGGATATTGGGATTACCCTTGGAAAGACCAACTGTCCCTTCCCATCCACCAGAAGCAACAGCAAGCAAGGATTTGTATCTATTAAGCCGAGCTACAAGAATCAGTTTGTGCTCAAGTTGTGGTTCACCACCACAAAGATCCACCTCAGGAGAAGCAGAGCGCTGGGTGCAGAATCAGATACAGTTATCTCCAGAAGCTGCACCCTTATCTGGCTGCAACACGCAGTTCCTCCACGGGATAGGCGGTGGCGGGATGTGATAAATGGTAAAGCCATCCTTAGCAACACGAAGGCATCGCATCTCTAAAACACCCGCCTCGTGTAACAGAGCAAACACACAGTGGGAAAAGCAGTTGGTGGTATGAGGAAAATAAAGAGGAGAAAAAAGCCCACTTCCTTGACAGGATTTATTTTTAAACGATGGTTGCTCAAGCCTGCTCGGGGATTCGGTACGTCAGGAGCGGCTCCCGTGCATGAGGATGAGTGGTGACTCAGCAGGTAAAAACTGTCAAAAACACATCCAAAATTGAAATGATTAAAAAAAGAAATCAGGAGGAAAAGCTAAAAACACCTCGAGCAGCTTTGCTTTGTGCACTGGTTGGACGCCTGAGGCTGCAGATGATGCTCTGCGAAGCAAGCAGGGGAATCCCACTCCCATCCCGAGCACTCGCGGGGGGTTCCCTCCTCCAAAGGCAGGAGCCACCGAGGTCAGCTGGATCCCCGACCCCAGGAACCACTTTGGGATCCCTGTCTGCCCCAAATACAACGTGCCATGGGATCCCATCACCACCAAACTCCAGATAGGATGCTAAAGACAGCCTTGCACCCCTAGGCTGCCCCAGCCTTCATTGCACATTGCTCTAGAGACGCCAGGAGCGAGACTTTTAATGCACATTCAGACAAAAATACCTTTTTTTTGCACTGCCTTTTTAAAAAAAAATTTAAATAAAAGTCAAAACGCCCAGCCAACATGAAAGGCTGGATAAACACTCCTCCTTTCCCCAGCAGAAATTACAAAAATGCCTTTGAATTTGTTTTGGCAAGAAACAATGTTTTTTATGAAAGAGCTTCATTGAAAAGTCACAATTTGGAATGTATTCATCTATTCTACATTTTTTTAAAAAGTTTTAATTACCACTTTAGGAGTATTTTGACATAGTTTATTGTTTGTTAGATTGTGCTGTGTGTTACAAATGCCAAACACACCTTTTGGAAGTGCCTTATTATTGTATTAATGCAAAATGTGGGGTTTGTGCTGCCGAGACTCGTGTCGGCAAATGAAAAATAATAAATTAATTCCATTTGGAGAAAACGCTGCCATTTATAACCCAGCAATTAAGAACAGATTTAATTTTAGATATTGCTGCATTCTTCAGCTTATCGAGTTATTCAGTACCAACACTGCTACTATCAGTATATGCTCAGTTCTTTAAAAAAGAGACCCAGGCCAATTTCTCACCCCTTAAATTAGCGACGCTAGACATGAAAAGTTAATGCTGCTTTCCTCTCCCCTGAAAGCTGCAACATATGGATTCTGCTGGGAAAAAAACCAAAGTAGCACATGCTGGGATTTCTACTCTAACAGGCCAAATTTTATCAGCCATGGGGCACGTAAGGAGTTAACAAAATACCACAGACCTCACTGGAGTGAGGCAGAGGTGACTGTGTTTGCAAACCAGGCGGTGTAGACATTTTGAGGGAGAGGAAAACAGCCCAAATCCTGGCTCTGGAGAGATACCCACAGCCCCATCTCCCTCCCCAGGGCCAGGCAGTCACGCAGCAGATAGGAGAGAGGAAAATGCTTTTTACTTGGCCGCGGCTCTGCCAGCGGGAAGGTGATGCCCAGGGAGGGCCGGTGCTGCGGGCAGGGCTCCAGCTGGCACGGAGGGGATGGGAGGCTGCTGGCTGCATCCCACGCAGGGAAGAGTGGGAGCAGTCCAGGGGCCAGCACCTGCATCCTGGCAGTGATGGGGCAACCCCGGGACTCCCTGAAAGCCAAAAGGCTGGCGGGAAATGGGACGTGTCCTCAGCATCTCCCCTGGGGAACACGGCACAAAACACTCACTGTCACCACCAGCAACCTCGACACCGTGAAAACAGTCTCTGTGGCCAGGGAAAGGGAAGGGAAACAGGAGCAAGGACGTGGGAACTCCCCTTCCCCCACGGCGTGTCCTCACAGTGTCACCAGGCTCCCGGCACCTCCAGCAGCAGGAGACCACAATGTACGGAAAGAAGGGACACACTCACACGGGTTGTGGCAGCAGTCCAGGCTTGGAAAGCAAAATTAACACATGTGGTGAGGGACAAGCAGGGAAACAGCTCTCTAATGATGGCAGTGGAGGGCCCTGGGCATCCCCCGCAGCACTGAGGCGACACGGTGACACCTCTTTGCTGTTGTCACAGCAGCACAGCTGCCAGGACACGCTGTGGGATCCCCGAGGGTGGCCTGACCAAAGCAAGGTGGGTTTTTGTCACATGAATGCTGTAGGCTTGCTGCAGGAAAAGCAGGATAATGCTTTGGGCTTCTTGTTACACGGGCGGCCAGAACGGGCAGCACAGCCAGAGCTGTGTGAAAATAGCTAAATTTGTGGGGTTTTGACATCAAGATGAGAAAAGATAACACTCACCACAATAAGTCTTAATAGTGAAACAAAAAGGTTTCGTGAAGCAGTAAGGGGATGCCCCCCTCCCCAAAATGCCAGCACCAAACTGGGCCAGAGCAGCAGAGCTCACACACACCAACCCAGATCCTGGGAGAAAAGCTCTCAAATCCCCAAGGACCCTGCCATGGCTAAACCCAGCTAAACCAAGTGATAAGGACTGAAAACTCAGCACCCCCAGAGGGGTTTGCCAGCCCCTGAAGGCTCCAAGGACACCTTCACCACACCTTGACCTGCCACGAGCCCTCCTGGCGCACGTGTGAAAGCAAGCAAAACTAAATTAAACCTTGGCTTTTATAGGGCTCCCCTTTCTCCTTGGACAAAAAAAAAAGGAAAAAAAAAATCCCCAAGCACATGTATTTATTTATCTATCAAGATTCCAGCAGTCTCTTTTCCTGCTACATCCCTCTTAATGGCTGTACTGAGGAGGACTGCTGCACTAATTTTAAGTCTATGGAGAAACAGGCTTTCCTCTGCTTTCACGCTGGAATTAGTTACGCTCAGCCTGACCTTGCATTATTTTTAAGCTCTGCAACATTAAAAGAAAATTAGGGAGACTTGTTAAATCCCTTAAAAGGTAAAACAACCCTATTACTCCAGGTTTACACACAGAAAAAACGCAAACCCAAACCAAAAATGAGCTCTTAAATTACAACTACTGCTTTAATGTGGTAGGATTTAGTCTTATATTTTAAATCCATTCATTTCTCGTTCACTCAGACAATCACACCAGCTTTAATGAGCTATCCCTATGAAAACTCCAACTACAAAGGATCACATTTGCTCGTGTTCCAGAGCCCCACACACCTCGAAAGGAAATCCTAAAGCATCGTGTGCTTCTTAGCAGCCAGATTACCAGCTTTTAATCCTCTCTGCCAGATGTATTTTTAATCTTTTTGCGTGTAATAAAGCAAATCAGTGTAATTGTATGGGTAAACTGAATCAAAATAGGCACATAAGATTAAAAAACCCCTGAATTTGGTTATGTTTTGCAGATCTGGCAACTAACAGAGCTGGGGGCTAAATTCAGCTCTGCAGGCAATGGCAGAGGGAGAAGCTGCTGCAGGGTGAGTGAGGAGCTTCACCACTCCTTGGTCACGGGCTGGTTTTTCCTCCAGGTGCCTTGCAAGGGACCACCCCGGCTCTTGGATGAGCAATCCCAGAATGGTTTGGGTTGGAAGGGACCTTAAAGACCATCCAGATCCACCCCATGCCATGGGCAAGGACACTTTCCACCATCCCAGGTTGCTCCAAGCCCTGCCCAGGTTGCTCATCCCTTCAAATTTACACCGGTCTGGCTGTCTCAAGCCACCCCCTTAACTCATTACGTGGGTTCTTTGCTATCAGCAGCTTAGATGGGATATTGGGAATAAATTCTTGGCTGTGAGGGTGGTGAGGCCCTGGCACAGGCTGCCCAGAGAAGCTGTGGCTGCCCCATCAGGCATCTTCCCACAGAAGCCACCCTGCTACCAAAAGCTTGCCAAGCAAACCCAATACAGGCCAGGAAAATGGATTATCCAGCCAGTGAGGATTCTGTAGCAGTTCAGCAGGGGTGTGGGCTGGACCCCCAGCCATCACACACTGAGATTACTGACTGCTCAGGGCAGTGGGAGAAGACACCAACTATTTCCTCTTTAAAAACAGAAACCAACTGAACATCAATGCTGACATCCAGTTTGGCTTCAGGAGGGATTTAAAGAACTTGGGCTTCTTCATTCCCTAATCCCACCCCATGCTCCCCCACTACCAACCAGGATCGATTTCTAACAATGCAAAAGGATCTGCCCACATTTTTGCAATTATTTCAGACCCGGCAGAGAGCACCCTCCCCTTTCTGTAGGGTTAATCTAAAGAACAGTTGCCAAAATGCTGAGAACACAGGGGAACAATAGCTCCTCTGATGAAATTCCTCCACTCCATAGAGAAACCAGTATCCTCCAGCTGCTGTGGCTTGTCCAGAGAGATCTCCGAGTGTTTACCCGCTCCCATAAATAAAAGGAAAAAAAAAAAAAAAAGATGACAAACTCAAAGATTCGAGTGCAGCTTGCAAAAAATGACTGCAGAGCCCTGCCATCTAACCACAACACAAGTTTTATTAATGCAACATTTGCCTTGTGTGAAATATAAACCCGAGACATCAGTGGAGGGAGGGCAACGCCGGCCACCTGTCCCGGGGATAGGGACTCTCTATACTTATCAGCACAGAGACCACTTCCAGCAGCTCCATCCCTTTAAATCCTCATTCTCAGTGGAATCTCTGATCAGTCATTTATAAAAGCCGGGAAGCCAGGCTGGACAGCTGAATTACAGCAGCTATTATCCACGTACGCCTGCATACCAGCAGACACCTTTATTTATAAAGGCTCTCCGGCTGACCGAGATTTGACATCGGCTACAGAAAGCACTCAGCATCCAACTGGCTGCTCCAGAAGAATGTGAGGAGAGGTTGGCAAGCACAGGCTGAGCAGACACCTTTACACAGCTTCCCTGCTGCTGCCATGACTCCTAACCCAGCAGGTTTAAGTAATTGATTTCCTGAGCAGGCACACCTTTGCCTCTTCTGCTACGGATTCAAATGCATTGTTTTCAATTGATTCCAATGCGTTGTTTTCCCCTCATCCCTAATTCTAAAATATTTATTTCATCAGGCCTATCCTCTCACTTTTTAGGGTCTCTGCACTTTCCAAGCTGCTGCTTGTTGCTTGTTCACCTTTAGACTCATCCCCACCTGTGAGCTCATTTCCCATGAAAATTGGGAGCCCACGGCACACAGGTAATGCAAGTGCAAGGGGATGGGGAGGGAGAAGGTGATAAAAAAACCCAGTTGCTCATGGCAGATTTTCTTTAGCTCTAATGGTCTCAGTGACAACCCCTGATAACAGACGGTGACCAAAGTGTGAATTCTGCTTTAAATTGACAGAATTCCCAGGAGCAGCACATGCAAACACAGCCCACGGGGCTCAGCTGGGCCAAGGAAGGCTCTAAGTATCTGTATGTTCCCATCACACTCCTGATGTACTGTAATAACCTGAAACAGGAGCTGGCACCTCTGCCAGGACACAGAGATTGGATCCAGTTCCCCGCAGGGCTCCAAGGGCTGCCCTGAGCCTGCCAGCACAGTCACTGTAAAAAAAGGGATTTCCTTGCCTGGTTCCTCATTTCTTAAGCAAGGACCATGGAAAGCATCCTCCTCTGACCTCCAAAAGCATCCCTGTTCACACTGGAGAAGGCTCCAAGGAGACCTTAGAGTCCCTTCCAGTGCCTAGAGGAATTATGAGAGAGCTGGAGACTTTGGACAAGGGATGAAGTGACAGGACAAGGGGCAATGGCTTCCACTGCCAGAGGGCAGGGACAGATGGGATATTGGGAAGGAATTCCTGGCTGTGAGGGTGGTGAGGCCCTGGCACAGGGTGCCCAGAGAAGCTGTGGCCGCCCCTGGATCCCTGGAAGTGTCCAAGGTCAGGCTTGGAGCACCCTGGGATAGTGGAAGGTGTCCCTGCCATGTCAGGGGTTGGAACAAGGTGAGCTTTAAGGTCCCTTCCAGCCCAAAGCATTCTGGAAGTCTGTGATCCCTCCTGCTCCCAGCACCCTGGCATCCATCCCTCCCTCCCACTGCAGCCAAACCCCCAGCACAAGGCTGAGCCTCAGCACAACCCTCCAGCTAAAATTCCCTTCAGATGATGAAAATTAGAGGGCTGACAGCAGCAGGAGCAGCCAAGTGACCTCGGGCATCCCTCACAGCACAACCTGGAGCTCTGGGGAAGTTTCCCAGGTCCTCCCGAGGGGCTGCTGGATGGGATCCCCACAGTGCCACCCCTGAACCCCCAGCAGCAGTGTCAGGAAGGAGCTGTGTGCTGTCCCTGTGCTGCAGAGTAAGCTGTTATGGTTACTGAAGGGTTTGTTGGGCTTTTTTTCCTCCTCTTCTAAAAAGAATTCTTATCAGTTTAACATAATACCACCAGTCAATAACAATCCTTATCTTAAAAGGTCACTCAGGTAGTTATAACTCAACATTTCATCTATGTTTGCATTATCTGGAGGGAAACAGCCAGGGGACTTTGTTTTTTTTTTTTTTAATAATCCACTTCTTTGGAACTGTAAGATTTAAAAGAAAAAAACTACCCAGAACCAAGCTGACCCTGTGGCAATTTGAGCACACTGGGGAGCAGACAGAAAAAAGGTAGAAAAATCACATTGATGTTTGCTGCATGAGAAACAAGAGGAATATCCCAACAGGAAAACTGAAAAGCAGGAAAATGCACGGACACAGACTGCAACTTCTGCAGAAACACCATGTTCTACTTGTAAATGTCAGATCAGCCAAGTTTTGCCACAACAAAAGTTGTGGGTTTTTCCCTCTGCATTTCTCTCACCAATTCCTTCCTTCTTCAATTCCCATTGCTGATGGGGCACAGAGAAAAGGGGACAACAGGAAAAACCCAGTGACAAGAAGAACTGATGTGCGATGTTCAGGGTTAAAAACACAGAGAAAAAAGAAAAAAAATGCAGTGGCATGGAAAGCGAGTTTTAAGATGCTTCCAGCTAAACCTGATTAAACCCTGGTTTATCCACCCACTCAATTTTTTCTTATAACAATTAAAACTCCAAACACAACACATGCCTATTCCCCACCAGGCACCAGCATAGCCAAGGAGCAGGAGAACTAACTGGTTAAAAGACAGGCAGGTTTGTGGCTTGTATGAAACAAGTTTTATGAAGAAAAAAAAAAAAAGCAGCAATCTGGAACTCATTATTTGTGAGGATCAGTAACAGAAGAGAAGCTCTCTGAAGCACCCTGTGCTTCTAAAGCACAGCAGCCTTGCTTGAGAGCAAAGAGCAGAGCAGAGCTGCTGAATCCTGCAGACAACAGTCACAATATTAACATTATTTTAAGTAAAATAACATCTCCAGGCATGATAGCTCAACAAGCTGGGCCACGTCCAGCTCCTGCAAGTAACAGGGAAGGCTTGCAGGGGGTTGGGGCAGGAGCTGGCTCAGCCCTTGGTGCAGCAGAGCTGTCAGTATCATCCATCCACGTTTTCCATCACGGACAGTCCCTTGTCCACAACTCAAAATGACCCTGAGTTTGTGGCAGCCCCTTTCTCTGCCCCGTGGATTATTCTGACAGAATACAAGAACGTTTTTGCACTGCAGCTCAAGCACTACAAATGCCCTGAGAAGTCTGCCAAGGGCAGCAGCCAGGATTAATGGTAGAGAAATACAGTTTACACCCCGGGTTCAACTCAGAGAGCAGAAATCTACAGGCACCATCAGCAAACTCCAGACAGAAGCACTGAGCCCAGGGAGCCTCAGCTGAGGTGCTGCACCACACACCTGCACAGAGCCCATCAGAGAAACCAGGCTAAAACTCAGATACCTTTACCAAAAGCCTTGATACAGCCATGCCATGGAGTCATTGCATGGAAATACATCAATAAAACCCCGCACTGTGAACGGGGCATCCGGCAGGTGACCCTGTGCTGGTAAATCCTTCACTCACGGCTCCTCTTTTTCAGCCAGACGTGTTTGTCTCCCACATGGAGAGACCAGGAGAAGCCTATGCACCTGCCTCACTCCTGCCAGGTACAAAACAAACTGGGTTTCTGCCTCTGGAGCCGGCCCACTCACCCTGAGCAGGCTCATTTTCTGCTCAGTACCCAGAACCAGAGCCAAAGCAAGTTGCAGGGCTGTCACACTACAGATGAAACTATCCCGTGGTCTGCTCCATGAGAGAAAAATCCATCTTGCAATCCCCCCGTGTCAGAAACACAACTCCCTCTGCCCACAAAACCCCCTCCAAAGAACAGCCAGCAACACCTTCTCCAACAGAGAATCCCAACCTTGTTTTGATGAGATCCTGCCCTTCCACGTAAAGCATCTGCCGCGGAAGAGGAAGTCAGGAACGGATCTGCTCACTCCAACCTCAACTTTATTTGTAATTACTGGGCCAAGATGGAAAGCCACTGGCTTGGCTGTTTGCCATTGCCAAGCTCGCACTCAGTGATGACCTCTGCAAATCTCTGGGACTCTTCTTAGCACCAGAGCACTGCAAAGATAAACACACCATTTTTTAAGGGAAAAGGGATGAACATGCAAGCCTGGGGATCCCTTGCATCAGACCTGCAGCCTCTTTTAGATCCCTCAGCAGCTCTTGCGTAACCAAGAGTTAGTAAAATAGTAATGGTCTTGTTTATTCAGTGGAAATAGAAAATACAAAGGGCACATGCACACCCAGAGGTAGATTTGCACAAACACACAATTCATGTGAGGGCTCATCCCACCACCCTTGGGGCGTTTCTGCAGACAAAAAGGGCTTCAAACACAACGACCTGTGCTTTGTGTGGGCTCCTGCACTTAGCTGGCACCGTGCAAGAAGTGGGGAGGAGACTGGGGCAACCAGGTGGGAACCCCCAAAACACGGCACTGCAGTACAGCAGCTTCTCCTCTCTCTGACGAATCCAGCCCCAGGGCTGGGGGGCAGGGGCAGGGCAAGGGGTGCCCTTTCTCTCAGCAGTTATCTGTGGTAACACTAGACACGAGCTCGACGCTGGAGTGCTAAAGCACTGACAGAGGCAGCCTAAAATAACGCCGGCGTTCACACTAATTACTATTTCGGTTACGCTGATTGCAAACATAACTCCTAGCTTGGTAAAAAGTGGCTTTCACGGGCCACAAATGAAATAAAGGTGGTGGTTTTTTTGATGGAACACGAGAAAAAGAAAGGGCAAAGCTTGAGATATTGTAGGGAGATGGGAATTTGCACCGTGATCCACAACCTTCATCAATTGCTTCAGGGAAACTCTGCAGGAAAATTTGGCTGACCAGAACATCAACTACTTTAAAAGCAACTGGTCCAACTGCAAATATAAAATATAAATGGTGAACTGGGCATGCAGCTTTGCTCAGATTTTGAGGTCTAACATGCCAAAAACATGCAACTGTGCAGAGGATCATCCACCGGCCATGGCCCAAGCTACGAGCAGAGCACTTTCCCCACTCATCCATTTAATCTCATTTGCAGATAAGTGTATTCACAAACTAGATTATTTTAATTGATGGCTCTACAGCTGGTTCCTATTCAGCTCTCGATCTAAAGCTGTCCTCGATCTCTCCCATCATTTCTTATCTTGACAGTGATGCTCTGTGTGCTTCCTCTCCTTTACCAACATCCTCCCTGCACCCACTCTGCTGGGACAGAACTTCAGCGCTGCTGCTTTTCTGAGCACAAATGTGAGATACCTACACAGAAGGAATCAAGGAACAAGCTGGTCCAGGCAGAGAATTCCAGCTCAGGTCTGTGGTGATACATGGAATGGGTCTCTGCATCTTTCACATGCACTTCAATAGTGGGATTTTTCCCAACTGAAGTCAGTGGAGAAATTAACCCTGGCACCAGGCCCCTCACTGAGCCATGAACTACCTGAGAAAATGGTTAAAAGGACACTGTAAAGTATGGAAAGGTCTCTGGGAGACAGCAGCCCATCCATGGGCAACCCTCTTGCACCACACCACGCTCCAGGCAGCAAACCATGCTGCTGCCATTAGTTAACTTTTCCCTCCCCATTTTAAGCATTACTACCTAAAAATTAATACCCCAGGGAGCTCTGCCACCCCCCATCCAAACGACCTGGCCCTCATTAGCTCTGCCAAAGGAGGAGACCTTGACATTCATGCTGCCAAAATTTTGGGAGCAAGCACAGGGAGTATCTCCCTACTCCTCTAACTGCAAGGGACACGTGCCAGGAACAACAAGGGAAGAAATTTTTAAGCAAACAGGATAAAATACAGAAGAGCAAAGTGCAAGCCCAGAAGAGTCTCCTCTAGGTCCCAGCACTGGGGTGAGTGGGACAGCAAAAGGGAACCTTTGTAATGCCACACCACAGACCTTCCTCCAGCCTGCAGTGCTTCCCACAGCCACTCTGGAAAGCATCCCTAAAAATAAAAATAGCTTTGAATCACAAGAGAACACTGGGTGTGTAGCCTGGCTTAAAGCCCCTGGCTAACACCACTCTGTACTTCTGTACCCCTCCCCTTGGTATTTTCCAAAAATCCCAGCACTGACAGCTTTTAGCCCTCAAGTTTGCAAACAAAACCTGGGAAAGATGTGTGGCACCAGGTCAAGCACCAGCAGGCAGGTTAAAAGCACGTGTCCAACAGCTCAGCAGATCTGAGGTTTGCCCAGGTCACCCAGAGAAGCTGGAGCTGTCCCATCCCTGGAAGTGTTCAAGGCCAGGCTGGATGGAACTCTGAGCAGCCTGGTCTGGTGGAAGGTGTCCCTGTCTGAGGGGTTTGAATGAGATTATCTTTCAGGTCCCTTCCAACCCTTCTGTGATTCTATGATCTCTCCATTTAGGAGTCCCAGCTCCTAATTTTTAATGAGCAGAGCTGGTGGGGCTGCTCACACCCCTCTCCAGGCAGAGAGAAGTGTGTGGAATGACCACACAATGCCAATGTCCAGCCCTGCACTTAGAATTCCCTACCACTTCCACTAAACACGGGCTAAGCTCCTCACCCCATCCTCCTCCTGGGATGCCTGCTGGGCTCCTCCAGTCCTGCTGTGTGACAGCCCAGCGATGCCCTCACACAGCCCAAGGACATTTAAACCAGAGCTCAGCATTGCAATGCAACTGTAAGCCAAGAAAAATTTTTTAAAAAGGGAAACACCTTCAAACCGGGCACTGGGATGATTTTCCATCAGTGGGGGGTCACGGGGGACGAACTACAAAATTTGCACAGTGCAGGGGTAGCAGCTTCCTGATGGGCTGGGAGACTGACTGTGGCTGGGGTGGCAGCAATAGATGCAGGGCTGGAGCCACAGGGAGCCAAGGATATAAGCAGCAAGGTCTGCAGGAATATGTAATACCTTTTAATAGACCAGCTGGTACAGTTGGGAAAAAAAGCCCCACAACCACACAAGCCCTCCTTTGAGCTGGTGCACCTTCGTGCCTGGCCATTTTTTCCAGCTGCATCACTTGGTCTATTAAAAGACATTACGGCTCCCTGCAACCCCTGTCTCTTCCTTTGGCCAGTCCTTCCCAGGATGAGGAATCTAGGTCATCCTGATGCTCCTCTTGTGATACCTGACAGCCTGCTGAAATGAAATAAAGATTTTGGCCCTAACACGTGGAGCAGATAATGTCCTGTGCACAGGCCAGGGAAAGCTTGTTGTCCTTTAGGGCCAAGAGCTTAAAGCTGTCACTGCTTCCATCAGTGCACGTGGGTGTTTGGACACCTGGAGGGCCTACAGGAGTCCTTGGGCACTTTTGTCAACCTTGCAGGAGTGAGGAAGCCACGGCTGGTGGGGTGGGATGTGGGACTGACTGCTTCGGAAAAAAAACCCAGAGGGATACTCGAGGAGATGAAAGCAGAAGCACGTTCTGCACTCAATGCCCAAAGCCTACAGACCATGTTTCATGGATACAGCCCCCACATCTCCTCACTGGGTCTGCAGCCCACAGAGCAGCCATACCCAGCACCCCTGGGTGCCTCAGGAGGAGCGTAGGTCCCATTCCCACCACAAGGCACACCCCACTCCTGCCTGACCTTTACTGGTAGCTTAGAGGAGGTCACTGCGTCCTGACAGCTCCGAGCAGCTGGGACTGAAGCTGCCCAGCAAGGCCAGGCTGGAAGGAAGGAAGGAAGTTATAGCAGGCTTTTAAATAGCACTATGCAATACCTGAAACTTCTATTTCTGTGCACAGATAATATGGTTTCCATATTCTCCTCCTTCTCAGCAGACCAAGCCACTCACGCTCAAATTGAATTAACAACCCACACTCTCCACCAGTTTGAACCATTAGAGCTCAGTGAAGCCACTGGGTAGGACAGCCCCAAGCTGTACACTTCACCTAATGAAGAATGTATAGATGTCCTTCCATGTCTGCTTCCCACTCCTATTTTCCCTTTATAACCAAGCAATGGATTGCGGGTGGTCTCGTGGCCACCTGAGCAGCCCCCACCCCTCTGCGTTCTCCCAGACACCGGCGCAGCTTCCTGCAAGACATCCCTGATCTGAGGCTGGCAATAAGGTTACATCCATCCCTCCAGCCTTAGGATCCAGAGACCCATGGAATCAGGAGACTCCTCAGAGCTTTCTGAGGTTCATACACAGCTGTACACAGCAGAACCACGTTGGGTTTGCAGTACTAACGAGGAGGGCTTGGCTGTCATTATGAAAATACCCTCACACTTGGAAAAAAAACAAGACAGAACTCATTCAAACAAAATATACTTGTTTCTCTGTGGCAATTAACTAGTTAAAAAGAGTTATTTTTCTTCCTTGAGTTTTCCCATCACATCTGCCATTCATCAGACCTCTCATCTGGAGTCTACCAGGCAAGAAACAACCTGGACACCTTTACTGAAATTGGTTTTCCTCCATGCCTGGTCCACACACCTGAAGGCTCTGAGCCCAGCACCACCCATCAGAGAGGATCTCAAAGCTCTGGTCTCCCTTTGGGACCACTCCTGATGCCTGTTGTTGGTGATGATATTTCCAAGGACGGTGCTCATCCACCATGGACAACAGCAGGGCTGCCACCTCCTCCTAAGGACCATCACCTAGGGGTAACATTCCAGTTTTCTCACCTCCCCACAGGGTTGGGACATGCAACAGGTCCTGCACGTATGAAGCAACTCAATTCTCAGGAGGACCCAGTGTAATTCCAACACCTGCTCCAGTACATTAGCCCAGCACATTACATTCAGCTGCTGACACCCCTTCCCAGTGGATTTCACAGAAAGGGAGCATCCCCTGCCTCACAGCCAGCCCCCACCCGTGATACCAGTGGGACGCCTACAAGCAAGGAGACAGCATTTCCAAGTCAGCAAACACCTGGAGAACGTACCAGGAGCCACCTCAGGCCCCAGCCCAGGAGGGAATCGAGCCCAAATTAGTTATGCAAACACCAGGATTCAAAGAGTAATGAGTAACGCAAGGTTCGATGACGACGCTGCTGTTCAGGACTTGGTGTGATTCCATCTCCAGGCAAGTGACAAGTGCCAGACTGCCAAACAGGCGTGGAACAGGAGTGATTTAAGGAATACAGGTGGTTTTAGGAAGGCAGCACTAACACAGGAGGCTGGAAGCTATTTCCTGAGCCTGGTTACAAATCTCAGCTAACCTTCCCTCCACTGCAACAGGATTGCCTGGAAAAGTGCATGTCCTGCTCTGCAGGATGCGTGGATGTGTCCATCCCATGGGAAAGGCACACAGAGGCGTGTTTGGTGAGAAAGAGGAACTCAACGGATCCAGGTTTTGGCATCAGTTACAAATGCCCTGGAGGAAGAGATCATTTTTGGCAGGCAAGTCAGGGAGAGCTCAGGCAGCTCCACCAACGCAGCGAGGGCCAGGCAGGAGGCTGGATGCCAAGCTCCTCACGCAGGAGAAATCCTCACGCCAAGCAAGGTCAACGGGATTACAGGGGCAAGCAGGGATTGCTCGCACGAGTGGAGATGGGAAGGGCCCAAGCCCTGGCCTGCTCCTTCGCTTACACCGAGCAAACGCCACCCCACAGGTGGCCCTACGTGACTCTGTGTCCAGGACCACTTCAGAGCCCTGTTTTCCTTCACAATTTGCCTTTCCTGATGGCAGGGGAGCAATCACCCCCCTCCAATTCCCTGGCTCACGGAGGGGACACGGCTACCGCCAAGCCCACAGCTGGAACGAAAAGCTGCGATGCCGATAAAAAAACTAAAATTAAAAATATATTGCTCACACCAACTCGCAGAGGGAATCGCAGCAAACCTGTGCTGAGGCTGGCACAGGAAGCTGCAGATTTATCCTGGAGCAGCCGAGTTTGGAGAATGTGTTCCCTCCCGGCCCCCCCGGGGCCTCCCCACCCAAAGGGATGGATGAGGTTCATCCCTTCAGCTGTTTATAAAAGCAGCAGTATTGCGCCCAGACGCACCCGGCAGCATTCCTCCCTCTCATTCCTGCGAGCTATATAAGGGAACGGCCAATTCCAGCCTGGCTCCCCTGTAGCCAGCCCCGATCCCTCTGCGCCGGAGCAGCTCCAGGCTTGGTTTCCTGCAGAAGGACTTAAATCCGTCCTCGGTGGAACACGGCGCTGCGCTGGACCTTGTCATCAAATGGCAGCACAGGCAGCTGCCAAATCCTGCCGGCTCGGTGCTCTAATAGGGAACAGCTGGAGAAGGACCCCGCATTCCTCCCACCCCGTCCACACCGGGGGCTCTGTTCGGGATCCGGCCGCAAGATTTCCACCCATCCCGGAGCGCAGCCGGCCGCTCCCCGGCACTGCTCTGCCGTGCACAGCCCCAAACCCGAGAGCTTCCAGAACCCGAGAGCTTCCAGTTCCCCGGGATTTTAAATCAAAGGGGTGCTTAGGAATGGGGGGGGTTGCTTTGCTTTTTTATGGGTTGCAGGATTTTTTTAGTTTGGGATTTTTTTTAGGGGGGAGGTGTTGGAGAAACAGAACTACGCAACTAAATGACATTTTGCCTTCCCTACTGACCCTCTGCATTACAAAAACTCTGCTTTAAGGAACTTGCATCCCTGTGTACATCCACACTCAGGAACACACACATCTGTAACACACCCCCCATAAATAAATACGGGAACACACGGTGCAATTCGCATGGCGCTTGTGCCATTCCCATCCTGCTCCAACTCCCATTTACTTTGGAGGAGTTGAGCAACTTGTAATGGCGAATAAATAAAAGAAAAATACACTTTTGGTAGCCGCGCATATTTTCTGTCCTGCACCCTGCACGCTCAGTAACATGAAACAGTCCACTCATATTTTCTTAGAGCTCTGCTGAAACACAAGGGGGTATTCAGAGCCGCAGGAAAAAAATGCGTCCAAACAGGATCTGAATGATGAAATAGGAATTGCCACATTTAACAGAAAAAAAAAAAATAGGATAACCCAGTTGCCTAGACCTTTATACAATAACAGTTCGTCTGAGGTAGCGATGGGCTGCTTCTGCATGTTGCAGAGAGCAAAGCAAGCCACGTTGCCCAAAAGAAGCCTAGAAAATCCAGACTCTACGTGACCTGACTTACTTATTTCACAGGAAACTGCATGGAAGGAGGAAGGGGGGGCACGGGGGGGAGAGGAAAAAAAAAAACCCACCAATCATTCATGCTACCGTAGTTACACCACGCCATGGAGCGGAGTAGTTTGCTGTGAAAAACCAAACTGAAAAAAGCCAAACCCCGTTTGGAAAATAAAACGTGAGCAGAGAAGCCGCTCCCGCAATCGAGCTGGGGGAGCCCCCGGCTCCCAAACCGCACCCGTTTCTCGGGTGTATTTTTTAAAATTTCGACGGCATTAGAGCATCGCCCGAAAAGGGTCGCAGCAAACGCCAGCACTCACCGGGGTTGTTGGCCTCCCCTTCGAGGATGTGGAGCTCGGTGCAGTCTGCCAGGGAATGCTCGAGGCAGAGCTGGAGGAAGCGAGCCTGGGTCCGGCTGACGCGTTTGAGCAGGGAGAGCAGCGCAACAGTCTGCTCGCACTCGTTCCAGCCCTTGAACCACCCGGCCAACACGCCAACCTGGTCTCGGAACATCATGGTGAGCCGGAGGGACAGCTCTGCGGGGAGAGAATAAATAACCGGGACAGCCTCCCTGCCCCGGCGCCGCTGCCGCCACCGTGCTCGGGTCAGGGGTATTAAAAATAAAAATAATAATAATAATAAAAATAATAACGATTTAAAAAAAAAAAAAAATCTCCTTTGCGACGCGAAGGGCGGGTTTGGTTTCTGGACGCAGCTCTCGGCCTGGGCTGGGTTTTGCTCCCTCTCTTCT
>VWZW01001434.1:107689-123104 GCA_013397115.1 Edolisoma coerulescens
GTCACCAAATGGTAATTTTTAAAACTTTTTTTTTTTTTGCAGAGTTTTGCATGTTAGATATACGTGTTAAATATACAGGGATTCAACCCGTCAAGCACCAAGTGTGCAGAGAAGGACAGGATTTGAGTTTGGGGTTATCCATTTCACCAGAGAGAGGCAGGATTTATGTTTGGGTTATCATTTCCTGGACAGATTTTATTTCCCTTTCCCATTTCTCATTTATTCCCCTTCTTTTTTCCTTATTGTTTTTTAATTTTTTCATTTATTTCCATCCCATTGCAAGGGGTCAGTGATACAGGTATACACAACAAGGGAAATGGGGGAGAAAAAACCCTAAGCACAAATGTTTGCAAGAAGGCATCAAGTACTGAACATAATGAAACATTTTATAAAGCAAAAATAAAGGTGTAAAGTGCTTTTATCAGTGGGCTTTTTATTTGTGGGAATATCTGTCAGTTTTAAGCCGTTTCTTCTTGTCTTGTCACTCCAGGCCACTGTCCAAAGTGTCTCTCCAGCTCTCTCAGAGCCCCTCTAGGAATCCCTTCCCCAAAATATCTGATCCATGCTCAGGAACAAGTGACACTAGTACCTCTGCTCAGGGCAGTGGTGAAGTCCCTGTTCCTGGAGGGATTTAAAAGCTGTGTGGATGTGGCATTTGGGGACACGGGGTAGTGTTGGGCTTGGCAGTGCTCAGGGAATGGTTGGAATCAACAGTCTTAGAGGGCTTTTCCAACCCTAACAATTGTATGATTCCATAATTCCACCATTGCAGCATCTCCCAGTCCTCATTACTTTGAGGACAGGGAAGCTCAGAGTTAGGAGATGTGCCCAGGTGTCAGGAGATGGTCTGGGAGGGAGACACGATGGGATCATGGCAAAGGGGGGCTGAACCCCTCCACCAGTGAGTCACAGAATCACAGATCTTAAAGCTCATTTAATTCCAACCCCCTGCAATGGGCAGGGACACCATCCACTAGCCCAGCTTGCTCCAAGCCCTGTCCAACCTGGCCTTGGACACTTCCAGGAATCCAGGGGCAGCCACAGCTTCTCTGCCAGGGCCTCCCCACCCTCACAGCCAGGAATTCTTTCCCACTATCCCATCTAACCCTGCCCTCTGACAGTGGGAAGCCATTGCCCCTTGTCCTGTCCCTCCATCCTTTGTCCAAAGTCCCTCTCCAGCTCTCTTGGAGCTGCTTTAGAAATCCATTCCCCAAAAGTCGCTTTGTGCTCTGGTGGGGGCTGGAGGAAGGAAAACTCTGTGCTTGTGCATCCTTTGGTTGCTTTTTAAAGCAACACACATGTCTGAACCTGCCCCTTTTGGGGGAAAAATAGTAGGGGGGAAACAAAGGCCACCCAAAATCACTGGGAACACCTGGTCCTGTGTGCTGGAGCATCAATCCCACAGCAGGATGATGAGATGAGGATCACCAGGTAGACGTCAAGGGCAAATGGTCCATCTCACCACACTTGGAGTTTGCCTTTAGCTCTCAGTCTGTCTGGTGACTAATTAAACAAACAGGAGATCCCTGCCAACAAACCCCGGCCATCTGCCTCGTCCTCCGGCTCCATCCCAATAAATGCTCCACCAAGGAGCCCCGTTCCCCTCACCTAAGTGCTGACAGCCCTCCCGCTGTCGGGGTGTGCTTTGGGATGGCCCGTGGAGCCGTGAGGATGCACCATCTGCCGCGCCGGGTGCGCGTCTCGCGCGGGAACGCGGAGAGAGGCTCCAGCAGCACGAGGAGCTCCGGGTGGGAACGCCGCGCGCTCACACCCCACTAATTTAAGGGTTGCCAAGCTGGCTGTGCCAAGAACGCCTCCCAAGTTTTGCATTTTGCATGTCTAAAGTGGGAACGGCAGCCATGGGAAGGGTATTTATTTAGGGCTGAAGCAGCAAATCCATCCCTCTGTGAGGCTGGGTAGGGCGGTGGGAAATGGTGTCCCCCCACACCAGCAAGTTGTGGATAAGAAGAGTAAAAGGACCAAAGCCACAGTTTCTATCCTGTGCTCCAGGAGACACCAAGACCATGCTTACTAATTAATCCAAAAATAATCACTCGCCATTTAGGACCCCACAGTTCCTGTTCCCCAGAGTGTCCCAAGGAGGCAGCTGTGGAGGAGTGAGACCCTGACGTAACAGCACACGCCTGATGTTTGGAGGTTTCTATGGTAATTAAAAAATAGATCTGTGACCCGTGGAAGAAATTCCTTGCTGCATTCCGTGCTCTGCAGGGCGGGTGCCCGTGCAGATCAGTGTGATGGAAGGATCCTCAAGCTGGCTGGGAGCAAATCTCCTTCCCTGACTGCAGTGGGGGGACTCACCAACGCCCCTGCGGCCAACTCTCTTCCCTTCGGGTGGGGAATCCAAAGCCCAGCCCATGTGTCCTGGGAGCAAAGACACCCCATGCAAAACACAAGGCAGAGTGAGTGGAGAAGCAGGATAATTCTATTTAATATGGTAATTCCTGTGGGATCTTGGGATCTTTGCAGATCCAGCTGGAGCATTTCTGCAGGCTGCAAGTCCCTGGGTGGGAAGCAGAGGCTGTTGGTGGGGCTGTGCATAGCCTGTGTTGTGGGTTGGGGCAGAGCAGATGTTGGGTTGGGGTGGGTCAGAGAAAGGTCCCTTCCTGAGCTGGAAGGGACCCACAGGGATCATTGAGTCCAATTCCTGGCCCTGCCCAGACACCCCAACAATCCCACCCTGGGCATCCCTGGCAGCGCTGTCCAAGCGCTCCTGGAGCTCTGGCAGCCTCGGGGCCGTGCCCATTCCCTGGGGAGCCTGGGCAGTGCCCAGCACCCTCTGGGGGAAGAGCCTTTTCCTGATATCCAACCTAAACCTGTCCTGGCACAGCTCCAGCCGTTCCCTTGGCTCCTGTCACTGTCACAAAGAGCAGAGATTGGAGCTGCCCATCCAATGCCCCTCATGAGGAAGCTGCACCCTCTGTGAGGTCTCCCCTCAGCCTCCTCTTCTCCAGGGTCACTACAGCAACATTTAGATTTCTGTTTACCATTTCAGAGGGAAAATAAGAGGCCTGTGGTAATATTAGCCAAGCAGGTGGTCTAAGCAAATTAGTGAATCCTGACGATTCCCGAGTTCAAAGGAAGCAGTTGCTCATCTCTGTGGAAGCTATCTGATAACATATTTAGCTGAAGAAAGGATGAGTCTATCCACCAGCACACAATGGCCCAGATTTCTTAGCTCATTAAACCCAAATATTAGTGAAAATACCGTGGTAAGCAGGCCGAGATAATTAAACACAACATCTCTTTCATTTGTTCCTAAACACAGTGTGGGAATTGGCCACTTTTCCCTTACCTTGGGTGGTGAAGTGGAGCTGTAAAATTCACACAAAAAAACGCCCTTCCAAAAGCAAATGCACACCAAAAAGAAATACAATAAAACTAAAAAGTAAACAATAAAACCTATGTGGGTCTGTATTTGCAAACTGGATGAGGCAGACATTAAAAAAATCACAGAATCCTTGAAGGGTTTGGGTTGGAAGGAACCTTGAAGACCATCTTCCAGCCTTAACGTGACCCTCCACATGGATCAGCTCTCAGTGTGGATGTACAACCACTGCTTCTTAAGCTCTGTTAGTAGAAAATTAAGTGTTGCACAGCCCAAAGCCTGGTGAAAGCAGCATGGGCTGACTCCTCTGATGCTGGAGGCAGTGATCACTGGGTGATGGGGGATGAGGCCTGGTAGGAAAAGCACATTTAACCCTCTGGCTTGAGCTGCGACTGCAGATCTGAAAGGGAAAGAGAAGAAGTGGCAGCATCTGGGTGCAAACACCTGGGGAAAGGAGCACTGGGAAATACTGGTCAGCATGGAAGGGCTGCTCACATTGTATTTGTTTAGCCATTGTCAAGGGGTTGCTGGTGAGAAGATTCCGTGTCCTCTCTGAAATGCTGGGAAAGCACGGACATTGCCTCTCCAGCAGTGTCAGCTCTGCCCTGCACGCTTGATGAGTTGGCTCACAGGGACCCTGGAGACACAGAGCCAACAAAATAAATCAGCTTAACTAATGGTCCTCAAAAAACCACCCCTGGCAAATGTATCACAGGCTGCTCTCATGCCTGGCAATGCCGACAGAATCGGTGATGAAGAGGAGCTGAGGAAGAAGGGGATGCAAAAATGGATGTGAAGGATTTCCAGTAAGTTTCACTTGGCTCTGCCAGTTTCAAACAACTCCCTGAATATAAATATTGCAAAACCTGATCGTCCCATCAACAGCAAGTTAGTATTTGCAGAATGTGCCTTTGCAGGACTGAGATCTGTGTGTGTGTCGGCCTTCAGGGCAGCCTGGTTATCGGTGCTGGATTGTGGGGCACACGAAACATGTCCCATTCCATCCTTCCTGGCCATTGGCATGGGCACGGAGAACAGCTCCACTCACACCTGGCATGGGTCTGCACCCCTGAGTAGCTCTGGGCCCTTCTTCATGCACACCAACACCCCGTAAATGCCTGCCAGCCAGATAACTCCCTGGATGGCTGCATCCCATAGCCAGCCTCATGTTTACCTACAACACTGATTTTTCCAGCCATTTCCAGCCGGCACTCAGAGCAGCTTGTTGTAGGACTTGGAGCTGACTGAGGCTGTGTTGCAAGCAGATGGCCCTGATGAAACAAGACACTGATCCCCAAGGAGGCACCGTGCAATGGAGCTGCTCGACTCCCCGGCTCCAGCAGCTCCAAGGCAGGCTCTCAGATATGTGCATTAGCACGCACCATCGAGGAAATTGCTTCCCTGACCACCCCTCTCAAGTAATTCTCCTTGGAAGCCTGGTTCCAGCTCAAGACACGTGTCAGCAGCACTGACACTGTGGCAGTTTTCCTAGTTAGTTATTAATAATGGAGCAGCTGACAAAATTAGGGTAATTTAAGAATATCCTTAAAGGAGAGAGGAGGCGTTTCTAGGCTGGGTGAGGGTTTAGATGTAGCCAGGATGCTGGGGTGGAGGAAAACCTCAGTGCTCCCACTCGGTGAAATGGAAGGGGATCCAAACGTGGAAGATAAACGTGGAGGAAAACAGCCCTCATTGATCTTCCTGCTCCTGGCTCCAAACAGGCAACTTCAGCAAAACCCAGGGAAATGACATCTAGGGCTGCATGGACTAACAAGCATGTGTGGGCACAGCTGGAACAGATGTAAATGGAGATGGTCCACTGAGACCTCTAAGGGCTGTTCTGCATCTTGCCCAAGCCCTCCTAATGACAGAGCATTGAATGCTGTGAAATTTGATGGAGACTTTTTCATTAAGAAGTTGGTGCCGAAAGGGAAAACTGGAGCTGGCAGACTCATTCACACATTTTTGTGTCTCTGGGAAGAGACTTAGAGATTGAAAGACTGGGAAAGTTGTAGTCATTCTTTAATGGGAATCTACCAGCTCTTGGCAAACACCCTTTTTTTGGTCCTATGGCAAAATACAAAGCTAAGTTCTTGTGTCACTCCAGCTGAGACAGCAGAGGACAGTCTGGATGATGTTGCAGCCACTCCAGCCAGGGTTTGGTACTGACCACCTGGCAGGAGATTGCCTTTTAAAGGAAAGGCAGCAGCTGGGTCACCAACCTTGTCTCATGTATGGCAGCATCTGGTGAATGAAAATCATTGCTTTTCAAGCTGTGCAGTGCCATAAATCACTGCCCTGGCCTTACTTTGATCAATGGAATGTGCTGCCCCACAGGGCTCTGCTCACCCTGGCAAGCAGAGACAATGCCATGTCTGACTCCCTCGGGGCTCCTTGCTTGCTGTGATCATCCTCAGCCTTGCTGCCAGCAATATCCCACCCCAGGCTCCCTCCAAGCTGGTGCTTTTTGAGCTTGCAGTCCATGCTCTTTCTCTACAGGGAAAATCCTTGAAATCGAGGAGCCTCAGGAACTGGAGTGAAAAACCAAACGCGGTGTCTGTGCTGCACGTGACTGGGGAAGACACAACATCTGTATCTCACAGTTCTGCTGTCAGGAGACTGATGCATGATGACCCCTGGTAGAGCTCTGTTCTGCCTCCAAACTCAACAGCATCTGCAGAGTTACAGGGAAAAAAGAAGAGGATAACTATCAAAATAATTCACAAGTTAGCAATCCTCCCCTCCAGCCTGTTTGTTAAAGTATTGCTCAGGAGGAGCTGATAGACACTGGAATAAAAAGCACGAGGAGAGACAGAAGTGATGCATTAGACCTCTCACCAGTCCCCTGACTGCAGCTACTACTGAGAAATCTGCCAGGAAATATTAGATGTGAAGTGGCTATGCAATGGGAGAGGAAAAATTATTAGGAACTGCCAGAACCCCTCAGCTGACGAAGACAAAAAGCTGGAGGAGGCATTTAAAACCTAGAAAAGCTTTTTAAGTACAAATCTTCTGCTGATAAAAGGTCACTGTGGACTGAGGATAGAAAACACAGGTAGCAACTAATTGTCCTGATAATTATTGTGGGTCCCACAGAAGCAGTTCTGGGATTCACTCAAATCTCAGGAGGATCCAGGAATTGCACAGGTAGCACAGGTGTTTATTCTAAAGAATGGAAATCAGAGAATCCCAGAATAGTTTGGGTTGGGAGGGACCTTAAAGATCAACTCACTCCAGCCTCCTGCCATGGGCAGGGACACCTTCCACTAGACCAGGTTGCTCCGAGTTCCACCCAGCCTGGCCTTGAATGCCTGCAGAAGTGTGACAGAAATGCAAATCCTGATGTCACAACTGTGACAAACANGCCTGGCCTTGAATGCCTGCAGAAGTGTGACAGAAATGCAAATCCTGATGTCACAACTGTCCAGTGTTGCCCTTTCTGTGCCTGAGGACTGCATGTGCAGGGAGAAGGAACAAAAGGAGGTTTTTGGGTTTCCCAAGCCTAATGAAGGCTCAGTAACGTCAACATAAATTTATAACATCATTGATTTCCAAAATTCTGTGGGAGAAACACAAAGACTCCTCACTTTGGACATCAGACTCTGCTGATGGATTCATTTAGTCTTAAGACTGTGTCTACATTTGGTATTTCTACTCTTTTAAATCATTCCCATTATGAGATGGGGTAATTAAGGCAGGACCTCTCCTAGCTCAGCTGCAGCAGCATCCGTACAAAGGTGCCTTTATGTAGGTGTTGCACATTCCCACAAATTTATGGAAGCCAACCAGCAGCAGCCCTATTTACAGGTATATCCACACTGCACTACAAGCTCTTGTCTCTCTACCCGTATTGCCCATGGACACCAGGGAGTAAAAACAACACAGAAACAATTTGCAGAGCTGCCCAAGTGACTCTGAAGCATTCTGCAGACACTTTCTGGCCCCTTCTGTGGTTCTGGGGGCTGTTTTGGCAGATCCTGCAAAGCATGGGACTCTCCAGTGCTCACTTGTGGCCTCATAGCTGTGCTCAGGTTTGCACCTGCATCATTGTGTGCCCTCATAAATGGCAGTAAAACCAAAGTCATCCAGAAATAAACCCCTAATCCCGGTTTTCTCTTTTTTTTCCTGCCCAGCATATTCCAGCAGGGCAACACCAAGCCTTTCTAACCGCTCAGTTCAGAGGACTTCTGCTGTTGCAGATGAAATTCAGCTATCCCTGGCATTAATTACATCAGCTACACACACTCACAGGACACCAGGGACAGCCTTTGCAGGGGCTGCACGTCTGCTGCAGTGACAGAGGCCAGTCCTTGTTTACTCTGGATGTGAGGACAGCTGAGCAAGTGGTGACTGGTGGCCAGTTGCTGCAGAGACTTCCAGTTACAGACGTCAGCCCCAGACCTCCCTCACCTGGCAGACATCACCTGCAGACCTGGCAGAGCTTCCTCAGGGCACGGGGAGCCCCAGCAAATGTGCAAATCAGCAGGAGAAACTCAGTCCCTGATTCCTGTCTGCTTTTACCGTACTTGAAGTTTGATGTTAGCATGCAAATGAGCCATTTAAATCAGATTCACACAGAAGTCCATCTTAAAGCTGAACAAAACATGTACCTGGGCAGCCCGTGGACAGCCTCACCACACTTCCAGTGAAGAAATTTCCCCTGATATCCAATCTAAACACCCCCTGGTGCAACCTGAGGCTGTTCCCTCTTGTCCTATTCCTTGTTTCTTGGGAGAAGAGACCAACGCTCACCTGGCTGCACCCTCCTGTCAGGGAGTTGTACAGCAGCCACCTGAGCTGACCTGAATTTTCCCTAGGACCATTTTCCCCTCTACTTGGGAGGAAGCAGGTAAGGAGGAAGGAAGATCCTAACACAGCAACTTTCCCCACAGAAGGAAGATGTCCATGTCACAGTCCATTGGCACTTGGAAAGACACCTTGGGACATCCCTAAATAGCACCACACAGCCTGATCAACCCATTTGGAAGCCTCAGCTCTGATTAGAGTTGATGAATCAAATCAAACCAACCTCTCCTGCAGCAAAAAACATTACAAATCTGAAACACTTCAATGCTGCTTGAAAGAACTAAGTCTTGTCGCCAGAAGTCTTCCCATGTTCCTTGATGTCACCAAATCCATAAACATCATCTATAACGAGCAGAAAAGGAATGTTGTATCACCTCTATTACAACAGGGTGACAGAGCAGAACAGCCTCTGTCAATACATTGTGTTTTTGTGGGTCACAGGAAGGTTTTATTTCTCTCTTAGAGCCTTGAATCCCTGCTTTAAGACAACCAAGGGACACACTGGGCAGGTTTAGAGCTGCTCCTTTTCCTTCTCACCTGATCTATATTTTGGGATGGCTTCTTAGAAGAAGGGCAAATGTAATGAGCCAGCTACTGTACTTTTTATAACTCTCCATCAGGTCTTTCATTTGGGCCAGCAAGGAAGCTTGTTAGAGCAGAGAAAGCAACTAAGCATCTCTGGAAAAATGCTATTAAAAGAACAAGTAACAAATGAAAAGCTGGGATGGACTTAATGGTAAATACATGGCCTGGCAGTTCAGCACAGCTACATCCTGCTTGCCATTATTATTTAATACTGGCATCGATTGAAGGATGAGACAGACCAGGCAACTCTCTGTGGGGTTACTTGAATACCATTTCACTGTGAGATTAAATAAGCCCTCAGGTTTGGATCACACTGTTTGATGTGAGATTTTAATTAATTGATTAAATATCGGTGATTACCGTGGTCAAGCAGTAAACAACACCTCCTTCATCATCTCCATGGGCAAACAAGTCCCTGCTAATTATCAGTGGCCAGCTCCAGGCTGGAACCAGCACAGCATTAACCTGCTCCTCTGAAATAATGAGCTGCCCAGCCACTGTCCCACATGCTGTGTGAGCTGTTGGTGTGGAAACAGCTGCTGCCATGGATCAGGCACTGCTCCGTCCCCACAGACACCTCGGGGTGTCATTCCTGGTTGATACACAGTGCAAACAACAGCCTGGTTTGTCCAGCAATTTATTCTCAAGTTGTCCCTGGCCAGGATGGTCACTTTAGGCAGAGCAGATAAATTATCTTACAACCAGCCTGCTGATCACTGGCTGGAAATCTGTGGCCACAGGCATCAATTCTCCACTTCCACCTGTCCTTACAATAAACCATTACTCTTCCCAACAGCACCACCTAAATCTTTTCCTCAGAGGTAACTGCCAGGAGTTTGGAAGCAGGGTCACAGCAAACAATAAAAAAAAGAAGGATGGAAAGGTGAAGATGGAATACCTTTGAGTAGGAGAAGATTCCTTCCCTGGTTTGGAGGTGTGCAGCATCTTGTGTGTACCCTGGAGCTGCAGGAGAGTGGAGGTGAGGATCGTGAAGCACAGCTTTCCCTGCCTGAGCCTGAGCAGCTGTCCTGGAATTGGATGTGAGGAAAAGCTGCAAGGGAACAAGAGGGAGGACAGAAAGCAGCTACTCCCCATTTCTGCAGGTTCTAAGGATCACTTTCCCTTATACGACCAGATGTGAGACTCACCCCGTTTGTCTTTAGGAGAATTTGTCTCTCTTTAAAGAAACAAACCACTTTCTCTTCTCAACAGCCATTTTTATTGCTTTTGACAACACACCACTGGAGAGAAATGAAATAATTTTCTCCTATTCTTTAGCTTCTTCCTTTGTCAGACCAAGTACATTTCCTGGGACTATTGATAAAAGTAACTGGTTAACTTGTTACTGGTCATCCAAGTTGACCATGCAAGTGAAAAGAGCTGGAAATCCCTCAAAGCACCACAAAACTGCCACCACTCTGGAGAGTGATTAACCAACACTTGCATGGAGAACAAGTTCTTACAGGCACTGCCAACAAGACTGAAAATCTGTCTCAAGATGTCATCGCAGGAGCTCAGGCTTGAAAATGTCAGCAACATGTAGTTCAAGAATAATCAACAAAAATCTTTCCAGAGGGCTTTGGCTGAAGTCCCTCACACACAAATCTTTCAAACCAGCCAGAAACAGTGTCCTGAGCCACACCTCCAACCCCCAGCTCCTGCCACAGTCCAACTTTCAGCTACAAAATAAACACACACGGGGTTAACAATGAAGAATATTTACTTTCCTTCATATGGTACATTCTGTAAAGTGCTAAGTTCCTAAATTATACCAAGTTAAAACGATATACGGCTCTAGTATTTTAAACACAATAAATATAGAATGAGCCTTGTGCAACTGCACTTGCAAGTTTTATTCTTTTTTTAGTAGACAGCCTAAATTTAGTAGTCAAAATAGCCTCCAATAGTGCTCCAAGAAAAACTAGGAAGGAGTTATAAATAAAGTCACATCCTTCAGAGATATCCTACGCACTTCTCCTGTCCACATTGCACGGGTAAGCAGCGCTCCTGCGAGCATATGGAGTGAGGAAAAACAAGGAAGCTGAAAATTACCCAACAATAAAAAGCAAAATCCTACAAGTTAATGCTACATATCCTCCCATAAATAGTCTGGCTTCCACATTTCATCTTAGTGCACACAACCCAGGTCTTTTATTTTTAACTCCTGTTAAAAAACTCTTCCAGGAAGAACATCTTGCAAGACATGGGTCGATTCATCCTCATCTTGCTCCTTTTTGCTGCAAAGTGGAAAAGACTCCTGCACGAACTGCCTGCACATTGGGCACTGCTGGAAATACTTGATGCAGCCATCGCACAGGCACGTGTGCCTGCAGGGCAGGAGGACCCAGTTCACGGGGCCGTTCTGGCAAACAACACAGTCTTTGCTGTTTTCTTCCTGCAGTTCTGGTTCATCTCCAGCCAGCCCGGCCTTTTCCAGCAACCCTGTGTCAGTGCTGCTCCCACCAGGGAAGGTATCGCTGGAGGAGGGTGCAGGACTATTTGCAGACATGAAGAGTTGCTAAAATACACATAAACACAAATATTTAGAAGTGAACAAACTGCCCCCAATCCCTGCACACACATAGGTGCAATGCAAGTTCCACCGGGTCCATTCACTGGCGTCCACTGGGTCAAGCAGTGCCAGACTCTGCGTGGGTCCTGGCAGCTGCCTGGCCTCCGGTTCAAGGCATTTCAGAAACATGAAATTACTTAAAACAGTGGGAAATGATTAAAGATAAGTCATCAGATCTTGGCTGCAGCAAATCAACGTCATGCATGAACTTTAACAGAAGTGCTCAGGTTTGAGCAGCTCGGGTTTGTTTCTGGTCCATCAGTCTCTGTGCCTAGAGGGATCTTCTATCCATTCCTACCAAAATTATATCCACCACGCTGTCAAATCTGGTTCACTCAACCCGTTCTGCTCTTGCTCATATTCCAATCCCCTACTCCTTTTTTTGGTCTTATTTTATGTGAAGTGCAAATTCTTCTGGGCATGATTCCTAACAACAGTGCAGGAAAAAGGAATTTTAAAAATGTAAGTTTCTTCTGAGGATTTCCTGATTGAAAGGGAATTTTGAAGAAAGAGATGGTTTGAGTGACTAGAAAGGAAATAAATACTCTGGAAAGAAGAACCATTCAACAGTGAATTTCTACCTACTGCTTTACTAAGTGGACACTAGGACTCCTAGATTAGAAGCAAGTAATTTTTCCAGGAAATCTTGAATATTTTCATGCAAAATATTTCTGTACTGTAAGTTCCTGTGGAACTACTTAACTGATAAAATAATTTTAACTACCATCCAGTTCTTTGCATGACAATAGAAGTCTTGTACTAATTTAGGCTCCTGAAAGCCTACACAAGCTAAAGTTAACACTGTCATACACATGAAACCAGACTCCGTGCATGGCTTACCTTCAGATCATGGTATTGACCTTGAGCTAGGAGGAGATACTGATACAATATTCGGCAGGAAAGTCTGTAGCTTTCATCAGGAATGTGAATTACAGCCACCATTGC
Organism: Edolisoma coerulescens; assembly: GCA_013397115.1. NCBI lineage: Eukaryota > Metazoa > Chordata > Aves > Passeriformes > Campephagidae > Edolisoma > Edolisoma coerulescens. The sequence continues at coordinate 119,944 of VWZW01001434.1, forward strand.
AATCTGCAAACAGAAAAATAATCCTGTGTTTAATAACTTATCACTCAGGCTGAGAGAAGTGGGGGCACTCACCCCGGAGAAGAGAAGGCTCCAGAGAGACCTTAGAGATCCTTCCAGGGCATAAAGGGGCTCCAGGAGAGCTGGAGAGGGACTGGGGACAAGGGAGGGAGGGACAGGACACAGNTAAGGTCCCTTCCAACCCAAATTATTCCATGATTCTCTGATTTACTTTGGTACAGCTTCTGACTTGCTTAATTCCTTAGACAATCAGGAATTCAATAATGTTGACTTCAAGCACTGACCAAAAAAAATACACTGGACAAAGTATAAACAGGATGTGGCACAAGAGAGCACTTGGTGCTCCTTCAGCTTCCCACCCTGCTTCCCTTCTGTGGCCAGTTTATAGCAGAGACCTGCTCTGGCTGGTCCCACCTCATGGAATTACACCCCAAACTGGAGAGACACCTGAGCAGTCTTCTCCGCTTTCTCCCCCTTCCCTCACAAACACACAGACTGCAGGTTTTGGACTCCAAAAATCACTAAGAAATGTCACTGATTGGCTTGTAATCTGAGCAGGCAAAAGAAAAATTTCACTGGAAAGGATTCTGAACCCCCACAGGCTGACTTTAGATAATTCTTCTGGAAATACAAGCACTCTAAGCTTGCATGCTGTGCCTAACAACCCCCACCCTGCCCAAATTACGTAATAGCCTCTAAAAAGCTGGGAAAAAAGAAAGTGAAATTCAATATTATTGTAGTTCCCAGAAGCTGTCAAAAGAGAAATGAAATATAGAAGCTGTTTTGCTTTAAAAAGAAATTTAAAGGCAAATTAGACTTGCACTTCAAAATCCACACATGGCTAATTAAATACAGAGTTCAAATGTGTATATACCTACACATATGGATTTATAAGAACAGAATTAACTATTCCTTGGCAAAAGGGTCTTTTTTTTTCTAAATCACAGTGCCTGAGAGCTAAGCTTCCACCTTAGCCCTGCCATTCTTCCAATAATTTCTGTAACTCTTATATATAGTCATGCTAATTTTCTGGATCTAGAGGAAAATTATGGCAGAAAATCAAATAAGGATGATCTTGCCACAAAACCAGTTAGGATGAAAATCAGACCCCCCAGGAAAGAGACGCTGGCACACCATCCACAGTGACGGACACACACCCACACAGACCCCCCAAATAATTCAAAATGGTAATATCACACTGGCAAAGATCCATTTCCACACTCCATTTCTATTTTACAAGTTTGTTTCAACAAACCAGATGCAATTCTGACATTTGTCTGGCAAGGAGTTCAGGTGGAGTTACTCCTTGACTGGATTTACAGATTCTAAATGTGTTCCTTTCCTCCAAAACCAAAGGAAAAATACCTCCCCATTCTCCTTCCACCCCCTTCTTCTATGTTAAGGCTCAAAAGAGAGGTGTTACAAATTCATGCCCATACTAATGTGAAATACATTCAAAAATTAAATTTACAGTCTCTTTATGTTAAACTAATCTGACATCTGAACATATAAAAATGTATGAAAACATTAAAACATCTCAAGTGGAAACAGAAGAGAGGAGAGCAGTTCTGTGGTCAGGTGACAAGAAGCCAAGGACAGGCATCACCTGGAAAGGGGACAGATTTCTTAGGCACTGGTGTGATTACAATTTCCAGATGAATGCATGGAAAAGTGTTCGTGGATTTAGGCAATTTGCTTCTGAGTTCAGCTGTGCTACTGTTCAAGGAGTTGGTGCAAGCAGATCATCAATCCAATGAACAGATGGGAAATAAAAGTGTGTCTCAAATCATTCAGAGATCATCAATTTAGAGTTTATAAAGGATATTGAACAGCATGTGGCAAGGCTGAAGCTGCTTTAACAGTAAGAGATTAGGAGATCTTTTTTGGGGAGCTGTGTATCCCCTATCAGCCTCAAGCCAGACCTTCAGCCCCTCCTGTAAGTGCGCTGGAGTTGGCTCCTGTGAGACACAGCCACGACACAGACCTGGGGCAGAAAGGTAATTTCTACGTTTGTAACAGCCAAGTCAGCAATCAGCTCCATATCTGTGACAGACACTTACAAAAAAATCCTCCTGCCTTGCCAAGAGAACCCAAGAGTCTGTATCAGCGCAAGAGCTCCACCACAAGTCCCAGGTGTGATCCCAGAAATCCCAGCAGCAGGTTGCTAGACTGCCCCAACCCTCCTTCCTCTGACCACAGAGACCCTGGCAGACAGGAGCTTTGGGAAAATCACAAGCATCTTTTCAATGCTTTGGTGAATAAGTAAAGAGTAAGCAATGTTTCTCCACTGCCTCTTCAAAGGTTGAGGTTTGGAAGTTAAAGATTTGAACTGCTTTATTTTAGAAAATAAGAAAGTGAAGGACCAAATTCTAGGGAACAGGGAAGTGAAGCTGCTCTATGCAGGCCTCTCTCCTGAAACATTCAGACCTTAAAACACAGTGACCCTGAAATATACTCTGATATTACTTACAATATCATATATTTCTCTGTCTTCTTCATCTGCTAACGTCAGCAATGCTACCAAGGGATAGCGAGCTCTAGGCACAGGGCCAAAATCCACAACTTGAGCATCTTCTGGTAACTGACAATATTTCTCTGCCTTGTCATTTTTTTTAATGCTTTGTCTGTGTCAAGGAAAACAATCAGTGGCTGCAATTGCAGACAAATGTGACGTTTGCATACAGAATATTTGTCATCGTGTTTGTTCATAAACAAGTTGTGCCAAAACCCGTGGCGTGTTCACCAGCCTCAACACTCCCTGTGCCAAAAAAATCAACATATTTTGTCAAAACAATTTGAAGAAAGGATACAAGTGCTGTTGTTTGTAGAGGTATTTGTTGTAGAGAGCATCCTCTAACGCCTGAGGAGTCTTTATTCTGAAGCAGTAGACGTGTTTCTGCAGCGCTTCGTGGAGTCTCTGGACGTTGCAGCCCCAGTAGCAGGTAAGGACACAGTCCTCCAGACAGTCAGGTGTCAGTGTTACACCCCCTGGGAGAAGGAGGAGAGGGATTTCATTAACTCACCATGTGCAGGAATCCTGGAATTGCTAAGTGTAGCTGCTTAAAGAGCAACAAGCAGAAAACAACTTCAGTGTCACAGATTGTTATTGTAGAAACATAAAACTGCAGAATGGTTTGGGTTGG
>VWZW01001437.1:0-26146 GCA_013397115.1 Edolisoma coerulescens
ACCGGAATGATTCTGTGATTCCACGATTGTGCGCTGTGGATCAGGTTTGTCTCTCAGCTGTAGCACATTGTGCTCGGGGCAGTCTCTGTGATACGTGTGCCTGCACACACACACAGCTGGGAGCAGAGCAGCAGCCACCTCAGCTGAATAAAGCATGAGAATGTTTACTACTCGGGAGAAAAAACCAATCTGTTATGGATTGTGCTAATCACAGAGAGCCTTGGCGTGGTGCCGCACGTTCAGCCGCAGGAAGACCCGAGTTATTTGGATCCCCCGTTTGGTCTGGTGTGACTTACATCCATGAACCAACCTCGAATCTCCAATTCTGGCTGCTGGAGTGAGGATTTTTTTTCTTAGGGCTGTGTGTGTGACTTTCTTTAGATATCTGCTCTAGAGGCGCCCTTAGAGCATTTTGCTTCTGTTGCCAGGATCAACAGACGAGGTGCTGGAACAAACTGATAAATTAAATAGCAACAAGTTGCCCAGACCTAACGGTATTAATCCAGGAGGTTTGAAAGACCTGAAGAATGAAGTGCCTGAGCTGCTCTCAACACAAATGTATGGACTCAGGGGAAGTGGGGAACTCAAGAGTGACAGTCTTTGTACTTACTTTTAAAAACAAACATGAGAGCAGAGCTGGGAAGCACCTCCAAGCCTTACTGCAGGGCAAAAATAACACCTAACCAGTCGCAATAATAAACAATGGCAAAGTTATAAATACACCTCCTCCATCAACCATATGAAGTGGGACGTGTTTTCCAAAGGAAAATTGGAAGTCTTTGTTGTAGCACATTTTTTAGATCGCACAAAGAGGAAAAAAAAGCAGATTTGAAAGAACGGGTTTGTTTTTTTAAAAAACAGCTCAAAAAGCTTTCTTGTCAAAGGAAAAAGTGACATTTGGTCAGCCATTAAAAATGGATAGGAACAAAACAAGAAAAAATAACAATGAAAAACCATGAAAAAAAGGGTCAGAACTAATTTTTCAGGCTGGCACTCAAGATCAGTAGCAAGGTGTCTCAAATCGCATCCTAAATCTGGTGTTGTTTAATCCATTTGGTAATGAGCTGGAAAACAGGAAGCGAGACCCCAGTCAGACTGGAGATGATATCCATGGTCATGTATTTTTTAGGTTATTCAGTACAAACTGAAGGAAATACAGAATGTTTCACCAAGCCAAGCAGAAAGCTCTGTGCTCTGACAAATCCATCTGAGAAAGTAATGTAAAAAAAATCTGTGCCATTGAATAACTATCACTGCAATTATATACACTGAAAAGCACTTTTGGGACACTGCATTAATCTTCTCCCATGCTGAAAACTGATCTCTGGCTCTTGGCTTATCAGGTTCTAATTTATAGTGAAATACGAACCTGCATCCTATGACAACCATTTCTCTTTGATAACTTTCTTAAAGTTACTCTGCACAAAGTCCTAAGCTTGTGGTACACTTGTATCCTGTCTGGGCCAGGCCGTGATCCATGTGGTGCAGTGGCTGACAAATGGCAGGGATGGTAATTAATACCATAATCAGCTTTTGGAGCTGCTGTGATGGAGTAAAAACGCTTGGGGGTTGATTTGGATTAAAATCATCACACAGAATCACAGGATGGGTCAGGCTGGAAGGGACCCCAGTGGGTCACTGGTGCCACCTCCCTGCTCCAGCAGGGCCATCCCAGAGCACAGGGTGCAGGACTGTGTCCAGATGACTCTGGAATATCCCCAGGGAGGAGACTCCACAGCCTCTCTGGGCTCTGTTCAGGGCTGGGCCCTGCCCAGGGCAGAAGTTGTGCCTCCTGTGCAGGGAATTGCTGGGCTCAGGCCCTGCCCGTTCCTCTGGGGCCATTGCTGGGCCCCGGAGCAGAGCCCGGGCCCTGCTCGGAGCCCTCCCTGCAGCCAGGGACACCCAGGGACAGCCAGGGACAGCCAGGGACACCCAGGGACAGCCAGGGACAGCCAGGGATGGACAGGGACACCTGGGGACACCCAGGGACACCCAGGGCTGAGGGCCCCTCTCAGCTGGGGTTCCTCTCCAGGCTGAGCAGCCCCAGCTGAGAGATTCCAGAAAGGAAGAAATGAAATATTAAAATGAAATGCAGAAGAGTTGTTGGCCAGTGATGTATTAGAAATCCACTTTATAACTCTCTCCTGGCCAAGGAATTCTCACTTCTTCAGTGACTGTGACAATAAAGGTCTCTGGCCATACTGTCAAGTGATGTCCTTGGAAAAATGCTTTGAGGGAGCCTCAGGGTCAGCTGTGGCCCCTGCAAGATGTTGTATTAGATGTTTCTACTCAGGTTCCATGCCAGCATTTGCATGTGGACTGGGCACTGGGAAGGGACTGGGAGCCCTTCTGCCTGGGACAACAGCGTGGAGCAGGAGGAATCTGTGTGAGCATCATTTCCATCCCATCGGTGCCTTCAGGCATGGCCTCAGACATTCACTGCAAGAGAGAATAGCTCAGTCTCTGTCCCTCGAGGAAGCCTTTTCCTTTCCAGAGGAGACTGCCAGGGCATGGGTGTGACCCGAGGTGTGGACAACGTCTTGTTTTCTGGGCCCTGGACTAAAACCACTGCTAAATAAGCACCTGTCTGCTGAGCTGGATTTAAACTGGTGATGTGGATGACCCAATTCCTATTTACAGCTCCCTCAGCTCTCGGATGTATCAGCACTTGGGGAGCTGCAGAAAGCAGTGGCCACGTGCTTCATTCAGAGTTTCCATCAGTATCAGTCGGAGCAGAGAGAGCCAAGTTGATTTCTCACTTAGGTCAGTGAGATCCCAGTGTGCCGTGAGTTCCCTGGGATCAGGAGCTGCAGTGGCTGGCACTGGCTGCCCAGGGCCATGTGCTTTGTAGGATGTGTTTCCTGCCTTCCCATCTCCGATTGTTTCTGCTTCCTGATGTCCTGTAGATGAGGCCTGTGAAACCCTGCTCTGAATTCCATGCCATGCCAGTACTGTGACGGAATCCCAAATGACTTGGGGTTGGAAGGGATCTCTGGAGATGATCCAGTCCAACCCCCTGCCAAGGCAGGGTCAGCTGGAGCAGTGACACAGGAATGTGTCCAGGTGGGTTTGGGATGTCTCCAGACAGGGAGAGTCCACACCCTTCCTGGGCAGCTGTTCCAGGGCTCTGCCATCCTTCATGGAAAGAAATTCTTCCTCGTACTGAGGTGGAACTTCTTGAGTTTTAGTTTATGGCCACTGCTCCTCGTCCTGTCACTGGGCACCACTGAAAAGAGTATGTCTTTAGGATCAAGATCCATCTCACCTAACTCTGAGAGCTAAACCTGTCTTCAGAGCTCATGGAAATATTGACATATCTGGAGGGTATTTAATCCCATTCTAAAATAGATTTCAGAGGAGCCTAGGCAACAGTATTAATCTAGATGTCGAATTTTTGGGCAGCTAAGGTAAAGATAATCTCTCTAAAGGATTTGCATACATTGCTGCTTCTTGGTTCTGAGGTGGAAAGGTGCATTCACAGGCTTTAAGAGTTCCCTTAAAATAAAATTCACATGCCAGCTTTATAACCATGGATCAGATGGAATAAAAGTTCTACCAAATGTATTTCAGACTTCTATCTTGGGTAGTTTCAGCACCCAGTTAAAGATGTCAGAGGTAGAAGGATTAGCAATTCTGGTTTACAAATTAATACTTTTTTTTTTAATGTTTTCTGTGTGAGATAGGAGGGCAAAAGTCTCTCATGGCCTCACGAGACTGTGAATCTTTAAAGTTTCATATTTTCCTTCTGTATGTTAATTTTCCTTTCACCAGTACTTGTAAAATTACATATAATTTTAAAAATAGATTTAATCCTGTCTCTTTAGGAGCTCAATGAAATGTTTTGCTTTAACACCTTGTGTCTGTTTGGATCTGCCTAAAAATTAAATAATTTTGTCTTTATTTTTTGTCTGTGCTTGAAAGATGTCCTTTAAAATAGATCCAAGTGCACAGCCCTCCAACCCAAGCTGATGGGATCATTCCACAGATCCCTGTGCCTCCCTCTTGCAGATTTTAGCTTTTCCTGACAAGGAGGTACATTATTCCTGGCCATTTGCACCATGTGGTGAGGAACTGCAGCTTTTATCCTGAAGCAATCCCTGAGTGCTTTTCAGACAATTTTTATAGGAGTCCCTTCACTCATCGCTGAAGCTGAGCCGGCGCTGGGAGAAAATGTGGCAGCCACTCAGAGGAAATGGTTGCCATGTCCCTGCAGCCTCTGGCAAAGTCTGCAGCACTTCTGAAAAGCTGGGACCACTCTGAAAGTTGTTGGTATTTGTGATGACATTGGTCATGGGAGTCCAGGCCTTCAGAGTGAATAAACAAGGTATGAATAAACTGCAGCCAGGACAGGCTCCTCACCCTTCCCACTTCAGGGTGAGGGGAGGAAAAACCAGCTTTGTTTTTGGCTTATCCTTATAGCCAACAGCAGGTGGAGGTAACAACCCAGGTGGTCTCTGTTCCATAGAAATATAGAATATTCTGAGCTGGAAGGGACCCACAGGGATCATCCAGTCCCACCCCTGGCCCTGCCCAGACCTCCAACAATCCCAGCCTGGGCATCCCTGGCAGCGCTGCCCAAACGCTCCTGGAGCTCTGGCAGCCTCGGGGCCGTGCCCATTCCCTGGGGAGCCTGGGCAGTGCCCAGCACCCTCTGGGGGAAGAACCTTTCCCTGATCCCCAGCCTGAGCCTGCCCTGGTCCAGCTCCAGCCGCTCCCTGGGTGCTGTCCCTGTCCCAGGAGCAGAGATCGGAGCTGCCCCTCGGGAGGAGCTGCAGCCCCCGGGGAGCCCTGACCTCAGTGTCCTCTGCTCCAGCTGGACAATCCAAGTGACCTCAGCCTCTCTCCTCTCCTCGTTTGTTGGTCCTCAGACAGATTCACATCTCTGCCAGTTGCCTGTTCCATCCTGAGCTCTCCCTCTGCTTCAGTCACCTGCTGTGCAGTGGGGAGATGGCCCCTCACCAGCAAAGGAGGCAGAAGTATTTTCCCACTTCATGCATCCTTCAGGAAGGTGAATTTATCAGGAAAAGAGCTGCCATGTGGATGCAAAAGTTAAAAACAAACACCAGAAAAATTTCTGAGGTAAACAATGCAGAATTACAGAATGGGTCAGGTTGGAAGGGAAGTGGCTCATCTGGTGCCACCTCCCTGCTCCAGCAGGGCCATCCCAGAGCACAGGGCACAGGGTTGTGTCCAGATGGTTCTGGAATATCCCCAGGGAGGAGACCCCACAGCCTCTCTGGACAGTCTGTTCAGGACTCAGGCACTGCCCAGGGCAGAAGTTCTGCCTCATGTCCAGCTGGAACCTCCTGGGATCAGTTCCTGCCCATTCCTCTGGTGCCATTGCTTGGCCCCACTGAGAAGAGCCTGAGGTGCATCCTCTGACACCCTGCTGTATGCCCAGTGCTAGAAATCAAAGCTTCCTGACATCACTTAAGACAAATCAAATCAATGATTTTCCTTTGTGAAAGTTTCTGAAAGGAATTTCTCTTCTCATGCCCCTCTTAAAATCTGTGGGATGTTTGAGTCAGAGCTGTAGGGTCAGGCCTGGCATCCATTGCCCTCTACAGCAGAGGGAAATCTCAACCTGAAGAAATGAACCAGCAGCTCCAAAATGATGAGGTTTGTCTTTGAGAGGTGCAAATTCTCATGATCTTCTAAGTACATGCCTTAAGTAGAGGCTCTCCAAGACAGGTTTAATGGGAGCACTGGGATCTGGTACTGCAGGACTTCCCACGGCGTCAGCTGGGCTTTGCTGAAAAAATACGATAAAAACGAGGGCTGTGACAGCCTGGGTGGAGCTGGGTAAGAGACAGTGAGTGGCTGACAGCATTTTTCCAGGAAATTGGACAGTGGGCCTGTGATTTCAGATGCTTTAGTAGTTCTTGCTGGTGATCCTGATGAGCAAACCAGGCTGGGTGAGGCTCAGATAACGCCTGTCCCCACTGTTACAGACTTTCATGTGGTGTAGGTACAGACCATTTAAATCGTTTTGGATGAGAGACTTTAACGAGAAGGCAGTTTTGGAAGTGCTGGCTGTAATAGCAGCACTGTTAATGTTACTGTTTTTGGCATGGCAGACACGAGAAAAGTATTTTTAGAGCCAGACATCTGAGAGGCTTGACAGGGGGTAGCAGCATCTCTTCCCTCTGTCTTGCTCTGCATGTGGCTTTAACTTGAAACCATTATTCCCTCTGGGCCAGCAAACAGTTCTGGCTAAAAATTGCCTTGGATGTGGGAGACAAGGATCGGCTTCACACGTGTGGGCAGAACCCACCACACATCATATTCCTCCCTCTTCCAGAGATAAGCTGTGAGGGAGTTTCCTGAAATATTTCACTTGACGGGAGCAGAGGAAACATTTTTTGAAGGGAGAGGTGCTTTAAAGAAAGGAAGAAATCTGTAATTATGTAACTTTCATTGCTGTCAGCCGGAATTTTAATGACTTTGATTTTCAGGTAGCAAATCAGTAGAAATCCATTCTCAAAAAGTCTGTTGGCTGCATTACTCCAAAGCATAAACACGTTTTCTTATCCAATCTGTATATTTTTATTTGAGAGCAAACCTCTCTAAGAAATATCTTTAAAGTTTTGGTTTTGTGGTTGTTTTTTTTTTTCTAAGAAGCAAAAAGTTATGAATCATTTAAAGGGACTGAGAAAATGAAATTGCTGTTTCAAAGGTAGATATCACTGAACACTCTGTCAGGAGAGCAATACGAGATGTTAATAATTCCCTGCTTTGAAGATTTTTCTCTTTGAATGGAATAAAATTGAAGTAATGGAGAAGAATGACCTTGAAAGCTGGGAGTGGATGAGTCTGAAAGCCTCTTCTGCTCTTGATGATGATGATGATGTTTGGTGCAGCATCAAGGGGTACCAGGTCTCAAAGGTGAAATTTTGCAGCATGTTCCAGAGGGACATTGTGATGGACATCCAGCTACAGACATTGTGAATGTGGCTTCAGGTTCAGGACTTTGCAGAAAAGGTTTTACCAACAGCAAATGAGGAAAAAAGCATAATTTTTTTTGGAATTGTGTGAGGCATTTTTTTCTGCCTGAAACTAGATCTTAAACTTATCTATAGACACATAAATGGAAATAACTTCATTTTCTGAGTGAAGGTTGGTGGCCTCTTTTGAAATCTGGGCAAGCCTGAACTTCACATCTGAGTAGGTGACTCCAGAAGGAGCCAGTCTGACCAGCCTGGAGCTTCCAGATAACCAGAATAAACAGAAATATTTCCCCTGCTTAAACTCAGCTTTAGCCTGGTAGGCCAGAAAATCTCCAAACTGACAGAAGTAGTTTAGCTTCGACACTGAGGCTGTTTTGAAATCTTCCCCTGCTCACACACACATGCAATTTGGCTGCTATTTATCACTTTAAATTGTTCCCTATCAAATATGAAAAGTGTTATGAGTAGCTGGGATGAAGTGCAGGCTCTGAGGAAGACAGTGATAAAACTCCCCTGGCTTTAACAGAGACAGGATTTAACCCTCACCCTCTTTTTTTTAACTCTCTGTATATACTTTCTGTTGGTGATGAACTGTATCACTCCTTGCTGTTTTATTTTGGCAGGCTTCAATGCTAGATAATAGCATGAATTTTTAAAAGTCAAGTTGCTAGCTTTGCGAAAGGAAATTAAATACTCACTCCTGAGCATAATTAGTCTGTTAAAAGAAAAAAGGAGATAGTAGTCATCCAGAGGGAGATGACAAGATAAACTGGCAAGCAGAGCTCTTAAGGCCTAGTGTTTGAATATATTTTAAAAACTATTTAAGTTCTAAATACTGTATTGTTTTTCTTCCATAGTTATCCATGAACATGGAGATATTTCCTGCATATTTGTACACATATGTACAGATATTTGTACAGATATTATTTTGAAGTATTCACACAATTCATCAATCCCTTCATAGCTTGAGCAAGCCCCAGCCTGAATTCACTGAGTTGATTTAAAAACTTGTACTCAAACTGTAGGACTGGTCAGCTCCCTACATTTCCTGTAGTGAATTTTGTTAATGGATGATTGAAACTGTCCAAGCTGCAGGGCCAGAAACAAATCTAGAAGGGCTCATTTTCCACTGGAATCATCCTTCTGTGCAGAACTCCCACAAATAAATACTCAGTGAAAAGTCACTTGTATCCTCAGCCTCCAGAGCATCAGTCTTGCCATAATTTCATGTCAGTCACTTCAAAATGTGCCACATCAAAAACCTAAAAATATTTACTTTTTTACAACTGTAGAATATATGGATTAGCCGTACTTATTTTGGAAGGCTGAGGTAACACACAGGCTGGTAATTCCTTTTCTGTATTGAGTTATAAATACAGTCACTAATTGTGCTACATTTTAAGGGAGTTTGTAGAAAGTTCTCCTGAATTTTTACTAGCAGTGTTTATTGACTCTTGAAGATAAGTGATTAAAAATGAGCTTGTGGAGTGTCAGAAATGCCAAACAGTAAATATTTTAAGTATGTAAATATTTGCCTGCATTGATTAATTTATTTTGACATCTGATAAAGCGTTAATGTGAGGAATACATTATACAAAACCACGATAATCATTGAGGTTCTGCAGCACCTTTATAACCTTCCAAAATCCAGCATGTGTAAACTTTGTTAAATTAGTAGTGATGTAGTTTGGCATGGAAGCAGCTTGGGGAGATTTGGATGAAAAGCATTAACCTTGGCACTTGAGGTTGCTTGTTTGAGTGTTTGTTTTTTGAGGGTTTTTTATTTGTTTGTTTTTTGAGGGTATTTTGTTTGGTTTTTTTTTAAGAAAAGCCACCAAAAATATATCCACAAATTCGTGTATCTTAGGGGTTTTTTGTTAGGTTTTATTTCACCTGCCTTCAGACATCTGTAATGTCTGCATTTAAACTGTTTATCTGAAGCTCCCTTTAGAGAATCCCAGAATCATCAAGGCTGGAAGAGCCCTTCAGGACCATCCAGTGCCTCCCCAGCAGCACCAGCATCACCCCAAACCCTGTCCCCAAGGGCCACATCCAGGCTCCTCCTGAGCACTCCCACAGGCAGTGACTCCACCACCTCCCTGGGCAGCTCATCCCAAGGCCTCACCACTCTGTGAGGGAAATTTTCTTTCCCAGTCTCCAACCTGAGCCTCCCTTGGTGCAATTTGAGGCCATTTCCTCTCCTCCTTTCCCTTGGGACACGGCAGCAGAGCCCGACCCCCCCTGACTGCCCCTCCTGTCAGGGAGTTGTGGGGAGCAATGAGGTCCCCCCTGAGCCTCCTCTTCTTCAGGCTGAGCCCCTTTCCCAGCTCCCTCAGCCTCTCCTCATCAGACTTGTGTTCCAGCCCCTTCCCCAGCTCCATTCCCTTCTCTGGACACGCTCCAGCCCCTCAATGTCCTTTTTTTTTCTGAAGTGAGGGAGTTTCCTCCTGTGGCGGGAGGGAACCAGGCATTATTAAGGGCAAAAATAACCTCAGCTGAAAGCAGTTGCTGCAAACGACCCAGGAAACACAATTCCTACAGAACACATCCTCTTGATTCCCCGCACAGATACTCTGGAAGTGGTTTTTCCCTGGGTTTTTTCCCACCTGCAGGGGTGGGAGGCCTTTGGGAGGAGGGCAGAGTTGTCCCAGGGCGGTGGCCCTGGAGAAGAGGAGCTGTCCAGCACCTCCAGCTCCTCAGGGCACGGCGGCTGCTCCGAGAGAGGGGACAGGAGAAACCCCGACCTCCCCATTCCCCCAGCAAACACTTCCCTGCTCCACAGCTGCTCCCAGGATCGCTTTTGAAGCCTCCCTATTCGCAGAGCTCGGAGGGCACCGCGCGCGCCTGACATCATCCACAAATGTTCAGCACAAGGGGAGCTGGGCCGGCGGAAGCTCCGCTTTGAAAGATGCTCTCGGAAGGCTGCAGCCTTCAAAGCTGGCTCCCGAGCCCTGCCCTGCGATACACGGCCTTTGTTTTGCATAAATGTTTGTTTTAATGAGGTAGCGCAACGCAGATCATCCAAATCAAAAACATGTGATGCACCCTAGGCAAGAGAAAGGCAATAACTACACAGATTTTTGAGGAGGGCTAGTCATACCACAGGCTACCATTATAACTGAAAAAACAACAAGAATTTTAATATAGCTGTCTGGCCAAATATATTAATTTAAATTGAATGTCTTTTTCTGATATTATAGCTGTGAGGCACAATGTTCTACTGGCAGGCATCTTCAAAACCTTTTTTAGAAGATTTGCTTCAAATTATTTCTGTGCACCAGATCTTGATGGTATGTGCGTTTGGGAGTCTGACCAAAGGGGAAAAAAAAAAGCTTTTGATTAAATCAATGACCTTTCCTGGAGGTTGAATGAAGTGGAGATTGTAATACAAAAAGCTACCTCCTCCAACAGTGTTTTCTTCAAAACATTTACTCTGAGATCTCCTCCGTTAACTTTGCCCTGAGTTTTTCACAAATGTTTGTATCCTTGTGCCAGCACAGAAATATTCTTTCCCATCAGCAAATCCTTTAAAAGAAATTTTACTCTTTTCCATGATTATTTCCTCGAATAATTTGCTTACCACCAATTTCCATTCTTTGCCAGAGAATCCTGTTGTGTTTCTCCAAAACCTGGTAATGCTTGTTTCCCTCAGCTAATTGCAACTCTTGGCAGGGTAGAGACATTTTCCTGCTTGCTTGGAGAAGAAAAGTGTGAACATTTCTTAATTATTTTCTGAATTGATTTCACTTGATAAAAAATAGCATCAACTTATCCTGGCAAATATCTTTGTACTTTGTTATTATTCCATGAAGCAAAGCTCTGGGAACCCACTGAAGCTGAGAACAAGATGGAACATCCTTCCCAGTGGTTGATGTTAATTAAAGTTGAGTCTCACAAGGAGACCTTGTAGGGTATTAGGTTGCCTGTTATTAGATTAGATTACAAATCCATCACAAATTTCACCAAAAGGAAGAGGTTCAATAACAGCTCCTGCGTGGAGCTGGTGGAGGAAGAACTTTGCTTTTGTGCTCACCTGGATGGCTTCATTTTCACTTGGGTTGGGGCAACCCACGGACAGCCCTGACACAGCTTGGAGTGGCCTCTTAGTATTTCTTCTGACACTCTCAGGGGTGGATACTGGTTCTCTGCAGCCCACGTTGTCTTCTAGAGCAAAAGAAATCTGAAGTGACAGTGTTAGGAAACACATTTCTGTTTAGTTTGTTGGTTTTTTGGGGGTTTTTTGGCTTGTGGATGTTTGATATTCCATAAATCAGAGAATCCTAGAATGGTTTGGGGTGGAAGGAAACTTAAAGCCCATCCAGTGCCCCCCCTGCCATGGGCAGGGACACCTTCCACTGTCCCAGGCTGCTCCAAGCCCCAATGTCCAGCCTGGCCTTGGACACTTCCAGGGACCCAGGGGCAGCCACAGCTGCTCTGGGCACCCTGTGCCAGGGCCTCCCCACCCTCCCAGGGAACAATTTCTTCCCAAAATCCCATCCAACCCTGCCCTCCTTCAGTTTAAAGCCATTCTCTCATTACTAATTCCCTAATGACTAATTTCTGTTTTCATATCCAGACAATTTCTAGTGAATTTGTCTACTTACCTGAATGTCTGTCTGAATTTCCAACTCCACCATTGGTCACCAGATCTGGAGTGTTTGGAGTTTTTCTTCTGACTTACATGCACTTGATTACTTGGAATTCAGAGTTTTGGAGGACTCAGTGCTATGGTTCATCTGACAAGATGGTGTTCAGTCAAAGGTTGGACTTGATCTTGCAGATTTTTTTCCCAGCCTCAATGGTTCTTTGATTCCATGTCCAAGCCTGCATTGAATTTGAACATCTTCCAGAAAAATGTTCTAATTTATAAGCCTGGCTCTTACGAAACAGAGACGGATTTTTCTTTTATCCATGCCCCCAGCTGTAATTCTCCCAGGGCTGGACCTGGAGAGGTTCTGGTGCCCCAGGACTTTGGGTGGGAGACCACTTTTCTGCTATTCCTGCTACTCATTTTCTGGAAACTTTCTGTATAATAATTAACATTTTATTAGCTCCCCATCTGCGGTTTTTGTTTCTCCCACTGATTCCTGCAGTTCCGTGTATTTCTACCTGCATTTGCCTACCGATCTTGGATTCAGGAAGTAGCCAGAGCACGTGCTTGACTTTGAGGATAAGCTTAAAATTCACCAAATGTAATGGGGTTTGAGCATCTGCTTAGAGTGAAATCTAAAATTAAATGTCCTTCCTGAATAAGGATGTTATCCTGAGTCAGCCCTGCATGCACTGCCTTAGAATAGACCCTGGCTGTCCCTCGAGTGTGTCAGACACGCCGGATGCTCTCAGAAGTGGTTAATCTGATGAAAGAATTCATCTCCGAGTCATAAAGAAACCACAAGTTTCCTTCACTTTCAGTCTGCTGCTTTGATATCGTTGGTCAGCAGTTCTCCTCAAAAACCATCCCCCAGTGAAGTCCCGTCCCTAATGATCTGTTTTATGCAGCCTGATTTACCCACTGCATACAGATGTTTGTCACCCTGCTGTATCCTTTGCATTTCCTTCCTTGGATATTCTAAATATTTGGGGAAGGAGGCTCTTCCCATGTCTTGCTCAGGGAATCACCATGAGACTGAAGCCTGAAATTACACGGTGATTAGAGCATGAATTTATGTGTATCATTTCCATAAGGTACTTTAATGCATGAGATTAATCTTAATCTATAGGTGTTCCAGTTTAAAAATGGTTGAGTAACTTAAAATAAATAAATTTTTTGAAAATGTAGGGAAAAAGGCACCGCACGCAATAAGAAAATTAACCTGAGGGTGAAAATCCCTCCAATGAACCTTCACCTGTAGCAGCTGAACATTTTGTTAAGAGCTGAACACACGAAAACCATCTTTGTAATTGCAGAGTCGATTGTTTGGAGTTCTTTTGTACAGTCTTTAAATTAATAACATAAATTACCACATATGATTTTGGATATTCACAGTGCACAGAGTTCTGTGGTTTGGTATAGGAAGCTTGAAAAAGCAGTCTGTTTTCCAACCTTACTTGAACTAACTTGTATCATCTTATTTGTTATCCCCTGCAATGTTTTTTTAAAAGGCAATTTCTGGAATGACAGCTGAGTAATGTCAGCCTCACTGTAACTCTTTTGCATTTTTTTATATTTCTATTAGAAGCTCAAGCCAGAAAAATACCCCACTTCTTGGCAGTTGATGAGAACCACTGACTCTGATTTTTGACTCTGCAATTAGATGGTTCTGTGTCAAATAATGCATTCCAAATTCTTTCCTGGTGGAGAGAGCTGTGTGGCTGGCAGTGTCTCGATGGACTTGCTTGGATCCCACTTGTGATGTTGGCAGATGCTTTGGTTCTGCACATGCTTGGCTTGAACACAGCCTGCACAGACAGAGCTTGGAGAGAAATGTGCTCCTTTATAACTTTATTCCTGCGTGCTGTTGATGTTCCAATGGCCAACAAAGCTTTCCTGACCCCCAGACCTGGGGCTGCCCATGTGCAGGACCCGGGGTAGGTTTGGGATTGAAGGTTCTGGTTCAGGAAAGTGTCTGACAAAGTGTCATGTTGTAGTTCTGGTGTTTGGAATTCCTTCTGTCCCGCTTCTCACAGGAGAATTAAGGAGCAAGTGGAAGATTGAGCTGGGGAGGGAGGTACTGATGGTGAATCTTCTCCTGGCACTGCTGTGTTGGAAGTTCAGGCATGGAGATGATCCCAGTGCTGTGCCTGAGCATGTCCTGGGCTACCGTGGGCAAAGGACTGGGGGTGCCCTCCTTGAAAACTTTGGGAATCATCCTCTTTCCTTCCTGTGCTTTCACAAGTGCCCTGAAAACCAGGTGTGGAAACCACTTAAAAATCCCAGCTCAAGGGAATGCTTGGGGTTTTCAAAGCCTGCTGTTGTTTTTGTTCAGGCCAAAACAACCCAGCAAGTTTGTCCTGAGCTAACAAATGTCTTCAGCTGTCCCCAAAACCACATTCTTTGGCAAAATAACTGCATTGCCCATAAATAAATAGGGTTTCACTGAGCTGTGATGGAAGTGATGCATATGGTGGGAAGTCTTGGAAAGTCTGGAACCTTGGAGGGGAAGGAGCTCTGTGTTTGAGTGCTCAGGTGTTAAACACCTGGCCACCCTAAATACCTGTGTTTAGTTGGCAAAATAGGCTGATCTGCTGAGAAACTCCTGAGGCAGTTCTGGCACCATCAGTAGTGTCAGCAGCTCAGGGTGGAAGGTTGATCCATCTGTACAGGACTATTTTTCAAGTGGCATTTTCCTGTATTCTTGGTATGACATTTATCAGGCTCATCTCTAAAAGAAGTCCATTGAAGACTATTTTCCACATCAGGCAGGAAAGTCCAGGTTTTCTGAAATTTTTCTGCATTTTCTTCACCTGCTGTTTAAATCACCTAAAATTCTGATCAATCTCACAGGTGACTGACTCACACTGGACATACAAACCAGTGGCTTCAATCATTTGTGCCTGTGGGGTGTGAAGGAACATACCCAGGTTTCGTTACAGTTACAATGAAACGTCTCATAAGAAGTGAAAATTCAAAAAAATAACGTCCCAGTCCTGCAAAACCACATCCATAAATTTGTTCCTTATATTTTCTGTAGGCTTCACTGAACTCGGTGAGAACGTAGCATTCAGTTGTGTAAAGATAAGCCAGCTGTGAGTCTTTGCAGGACTGGAGGTCACGTCTGTGGTGTTATTTTCAAACCCAAAATGAGATCATGAAAAAGAAATCCAGCAGTTACAGTCAGCAAGTGACACATCACAGGTACCAGCAGTGTCCTTTCTTGAACCTAGGAACTGAAAAGCTATGAAATATTAACACTTAGCTAAAACATAAATCTTGGCTACTTTAAAGTCTACGGAAAATTTTTCTACTTTTCCTTTCATGTTCTCTTTTTCTTTTTCTTTTTTTTTTTTTAATGCCAGATCTTAAAAATAAAATGACAGTGGCATGAATAACATTTTTTCTGCCCTCCCATCATAACCTATTTGCCACTTACAAACCAAAATGGCTTGGATTGGAGGGGACCTTAAAGATCATCTCATTCCCACCCCTGCCATGGGCAGGGACACCTTCCACTGTCCCAGGCTGCTCCAAGCCCCAATGTCCAACCTGGCCTTGGGCACTGCCAGGGATCCAGGGGCAGCCACAGCTGCTCTGGGCACCCTGTGCCAGGGCCTGCCCACCCTCCCAGGGAACAATTCCTTCCCAATATCCCATCCAGCCCTGCCCTCTGGCACTGGGAAGCCATTCCCTGGGTCCTGTCCCTCCAGCCCTTGCAAATTGTCTCTCTCCATGGTTCCTGTAGCTCCTTCAGGCCCTGCAAGGCCACACTGAGCTCACCCCAGAGCTTCTCCTCTCCAGGCTGAACAATCCCAGCTCTCCCAGCCTTTCCTCATGTCTGGGTTGTTAAAATAGAATTAATGTGTGGGATGCTGGTTACAACTTCATGGGGGAAAAGAGGATCACCCCTCCATCAGGGCAGACACTCAGCTTAGGAACAGATCCTACTGGAGGGACAGTCTAGGACAGGCTTTGCTCAAGGAGATTCTGTCCAGATTTCCACTGCTCCTTTTGGGGAAATGCAGTAGGAATTTAGATCCAGATGTTTTAACCAGGAGTCTCCTCTGTAGACCAGTCACCATCCTGCACTGTGAGAAATTCTGGGCTAATTCTGGAGTGAGTAAAATCAAGTGATTCAAAGTCAGATCCAGACAGGACAATTTAAAAATCCACCTTTCAGCTGAAAATAGAGATGAAGATGCAGACACACCGTGCAGGTGACTGCCATGAAAAGTTTGGCATTTTCTAGGTCCAGGCCCAAAACACAGATCCTGTCACAATAAATGCCCCATTCCATGGAAATAATGCTGCATACAGAATTTAATTCCTGTTCTACTGGATCCCAGCTAATTGTGAGTGGTTGTTGGGAAAGTCACAGGCCACCAAGGGGATTCAACACACATGTTGTAGCAAGTTCTTCACACATGTCTGGCAGGCCTCTCACAGTAGGAGAAGGCTTTAGGGATTCTTTCCCCAGCCTTAAATCGTGCATTAAATCCTATCAATTATTGGTTCCCTCCCTGTTTCCCCTTCTGCTCATTTTTTGTTATTGGGCAGTACCATTTGTGCCTTGTAACATGATTGACTTAGAGCCCTTGGAAACTCAGAATTTCCAGTTTGCAGAAATCTCTGATAATGTGTCATTTTGTTGAATTCTCAGTGGGTTGAAACTTTGATCCCATTGGAGCAAAAGCAGTTTTTGTCAGTTGTGTTGGTGGAAGCAGGACATTGTCTTTAATTTCATTTATATATATTTATTTCTTAATCTCATATTCTTATTCTATATTTATGTCTTAAAAAACTGTGTGACCTACAAAGTGCTTTAGATATGGATAAAAAGGTTGTGATGATCATGACAAATACCAGGTCTGTAAAAGCTCTGAGTTAGATTTAATTTGGCAGTTAACTATATTCAGTGTTCTTTTTCTAAATGCCCACAGTTTTTATCCATTAAAGTAAATGAGTAGTCCCCAGGAGAAAATACTTTGGTTTATCGTTGCCAAGTCCTTTGATTTCACTGTAGTACTTTAAAGATAATAATCTCATTTTCATGAGAATCCTGTTGGAAATGTCTGTCTCTAGATGTACTGAGGTTTGGAAATACAGAAATCAGATCAGGTGGGACTTAACATGGAATTTCTTGTGTGTTTGGAATAGTTGGTAATTGACACCAGGCCTTACAGATCCAAGGTGATCAATATTTTTAATTTAATTTTGTAACTGTTATAAAACCCTGTAACTAAGCAGTGTTAGTTAACAGTGATTTAACTTTTTTTTTTTCCCCTCACAAGGCATATGGTATTAGTGGATCTTAGAGAGAGACAAAAATATCAGACAGTTACAGAAATGTGTGAATTTTATCCTTTTTTGGACCACACAGCCTGGTCTTGGGAGTATTCCTAGAAGATTTAACACCACACTTCCCAAGTGCTTAATTTCTAATTATTTTTTTGAGTCTTATGGCAAAATAGAGACTTCCCCTTTGGTGGAGGGCAGCTGTCTAAGTGGAAATAAGCTGATTGATACTGAGGAAAAAGACTGATGGGGAATCCCTTTTTTTGCTGTTTTTCAAATATTGAACGGCCCCTGAGTTCATAATTAGCATAAAGGTGTTTCACACTCCTGAGGGTTTCTGGTTGTGTCTGCTGGAGTGGGGATGGGGTTATCCCTGAGCGTGGGCATGCACCTCAAGGTGCTCAAAGGGTGGCAGATTCCAATTCTCAAGAATGATCTGGATTAGCCCTGGTCTGTCGGGGTCACCGAGTTTCAAACACAGATATTCCACATCTGTTTCTTGTTCGCAGCCGCTAACAAAGAAGCACAATATCGAGGGAGTCCCAAACAGCAGAGTGTGAGAGACACTTTAATGGGTTCCATTCTTGATGAAAATCTTGGAGCAGCCTCACTAATACGGGTTAGAAATCCAATATTCCAGACATATTTGCTGTGTGCAGCGGCCATCAATCCAGGGATGGGAGGACTTTGAAGGACACTGTCCAATAACCACTTCAAACTGTTGTGTAGTTGAGTTAAAATTACCTAAAACATTTGGAAGAAAGGGAGGAAAAATGTTGGCCTTTGCCCTCAAAGTCGCTTCTTTTTTCCTTGCAGAGAAGTTGCTTTTTTGAAGTATTTTGGTTTGGTGTTTTGTCTTGTTTTGGGGGTTTTTGTGTGTCCTGCGTTATCATTCTCACATAAGCAGCTTTAAATGAGCATCAAACATAAAACAAATAGTTTTTCATATCAGTGACAACTTTGAGCTGAAAGCTTCAGTGCACTTTAATTCGTCAATTAATTAATTGATCCACACAGCGCCCCTTTGGCATTTGGTGGTGCAAATGTTGATATTTCAGAGGTGGGAAATTAAGGAAGAAAGGAAGGAAATTTTAGATGAGATTCATCTCACATAAGCAGATCTGTCCAAAAATTGGGAATAGCAGAGGTTCCCTTTGTAGGTAAGGGAGAGAGAGAAACACTTTAAAGGTGAAATTCATCTCATCTTTTTCAAGGGGGAGTTGTAGGTGGGATTGAACAAAATTATGAAGGTGGTTGTGCTGGGAATTGCAGAAATCTTAGAGAACTAGATTATCATTTAAAATCCTGGAAGTCTGATGAAGTGAATCCCACTTCAGCAGACAGGGGTTCAGTTCCCTGTCTGCAAATGAGTGTCAGCACTTCCCTGTTATCAAGGACATGCCTTGACTGTTGAAAATAATTCCAGTATCATCTAAACAGAGCTTCTGTTTCATTTCCCAGTTCTGTGATGTTTATGTATGTAAATACATATATTTTACATACATTCAAAATTTATATTGTTTTGCTATGTAGAGACTAAAGCTGTTCTCCAGAAGAGGTGGGCAAACAGTGGTGTAGCCACCAAAAATATTTTGGCTGTTAAAATCTTAAGTAGCTTGGGTCACAGATAAGAGTTGGTAAATGAAGTGCTTTGATTTTCACTTTGAAAACTTGCAGCATTTCTTTTCTGTAAAGCTTTTTCCATGGGAAAGCAACCCATTCTTGATCGCTGTTGTTCCATGAAGTAATGTTAAATAAAAAAGGGTGTCCCCAAATGAGGTTCTCTCCCAAGTTTTTGACTCTGCCAGCAAGTGAATTTATTGTGAGAGGAAGGAAGGTGGGGATGGGGGGAAAAGTCATGAAGGGATTAATTGTCCAAATGGTTTGGAGCAGCTGAAGGGAAGCAAAAGTGGGAATGCACTAGGGACAACCAGAGTGCAGAAGTGATGGTGGGTGCCAGGGCAACAGGAAAAAATCCTTTACCTGCCTCTGTTAAATATTCTCCTTACTGAAAGGTGTCAGTGCTGACTTGGGAGAGAGCTGCTCGCTGCCTGGCGTTGGAGGATGCTCCTTTCCAGGGGCAGGGAGCACCATCTAGTGACCACAGGGCTGCCCACAGGGCAGGGAACAGGGAAAGGCAGGAGGACACTTCCCTGCTCCTCCTCTGTGCTGCAAGGCCTGGAAGGGAGGGAATTGAGAGGCACAAAAGCGTGCAAGCAGTGCTGGAGGAGAGGATGCTCTTTGTGGGATGCAAGTTGTGTCGTCCCCGTGATCAGGTCGTGATAATTATTTTAATTGCGTGGCTTTACGGGCTGCTGGCTTCCATGTGGTATTTGGATTTTGGGGAATGCAAGTGCCTGACTCCACTCACTGTGCCTTCCTCCTGGAGCTGACCTCCACGTCTCCAGCCATGGGTCAGTGGGTGTGAGCCCATCCCAGAACTGGATCCCGTTTTTCCCAGGATGGAGTTTTTCCTGTGCCCTCAGACCTGGTTCTGCATCAGAGCTGCTCAGGCATGAAGGAGGAGGTCCCTGCAGCAGCCCCAAAGGCACAACAGTCCCGAGGTCAGGGGTTCAGGGGGTCTGGGGAGCAGAGCCCATCATCCCTGAGCTGCTGATCCTGCAGCCCCTTGGCCACGTTGTGGAATTCCATTCCCTCCTGAGCACCTCTGTTTGTGCCACTGCTGAAAGCATAATTGTGAGACCTTTCTCTGTGGTGAGGGGAGATTTTACCCCTCTGTGAGCAGATTTACTGATATTTTCTTCAGAGCCAATGGAAAACTGGAAATTAAAAGGAGACAGCCCAGCTGAAGGGTGTTGTAAGAGTGTACTTGACCCTCACACACCAAACTGGGCATGGCCAAACTGATGTTGGCAGCTGTATTTAAGCAAAATGCTGATTTTTTTTTGAGAGGATTGATACCTTTACGAGTGTGTCTTTGTGTGCCATGAAGTAGCATTAATTTGCTTGGATTTCTTCAAATCTGCTTCCAAAAAGTGCAGTGCAAATTCTTTTATTGTGCTCCAGTTTTCTTGATTTGTAGCCTGGTTCTACCTAGAGGAGAGCCTCCTTTTTACCTGGAAGGTTGGCAAGAGGAGCAAAACTCACTTCTTTTCTCTGTGGTCTTTTCTTTTAATACCCACATCTGGATACACAAAGGTGAGAGTGACTCCAGTTTGCCAATTATTTACCCAGAGATTTTTGTACAGTTCCCGGGATGAAGGTCACATTATTACCATCGCAGAGAGTGTCTCTAATCTCTTGGTCAGCCCAGAGCAGAGTTCTTGGTTTACCTCCCAGACAGCAAGAAGGATTACAGATCTATTTACACAGGGAATATTGCAATGTATTTCCTACATATTTCATTGAATCATGGAATGGTTTGGGTTGGAAGGGTCTTAAAGATCTTCTAATTCCTACCCCCTGCTATGGGCAGGGACACCTTCCACTGTCCCAGGCTGCTCCAAGCCCTGTCCAACCTGGCTTTGGGCACTGCCAGGGATCCAGGGGCAGCCACAGCTGCTCTGGGCACCCTGTGCCAGGGCCTCCCCACCCTCACAGGGAATAATTTCTTCCCAAATCCCATCTAAATCCTACTCTCCGTTTGAAGTCATCCCCCCTTGTCCTGTCACTCCATGCCTTTGTGACAAATCCCTCTCACCTGAATGTAAAACACTTTTTAGGTGTTGAGGTGAGTATGTACATACTGAGCATATTTTTAGTACATCCTAGGAAGGATGCAACAAGCAAAACAACTCTTTTTTATTTGGAATTTCATCTTCTTCGTTGAGGACCCAGTCTAATCACTTCTTCTGCATGGTCAGACCAAATCTTCAGGTCTGTCCAGGGCCCTGTTGGTTTAAGCAGGCTTAGATCAGCATGGAGTGGATCCTTCCTCTCCAGTTTAGGCAGATCTTCTCTAAAGAGGGAACTCTTGAGTCCTAAAGGTAGAAAGCACTTCAAGAAGAGTTTTAAGGGTGCTCAGGAAAGAGTTTAAGCACAGCTGTAACTCTAAAGCATGTGCAACCCCCCTGCTTTGATCAAGGCACTTCAGCACATGTTCAGTGTTAACACATGCCAGGGAATTTTGCTGCTCCGTAGATTCCAGATGCAGGCTGAAGGCAGAAGAATATTCCAGCAGAAAGGACCCAGGACAAATTTGGGTGACAAGCTTGAGAGAGAAATTAGAGGGGAGCATTTGGTATGGATTTTTAATACTTTTTTCCGTGTCTTTATTCTGTTTGTTGACCAAGTTTTCCAGACTCCCAGAGCATTGTTTCAGACAATAACACAGAATTGCCTAACATAACCAAAACTTTTTTCTTTCTTTTTAACCTTAAAAATAAAATCAAAAAAGAGAAGAATAGTAGAAGTGTTTGTACTCTTTTTCTTTTGCAACTGGATGATGGTGATTTGATAACCCAATATTTTCGTTGCCTCACAATACCAAGGCTCTGCTTGCAATTGGATCGGCATCGGCGTAAGCACTCAGAAATCTGCCTCTGGGTATTAGTTTGAAAGTCAAATAAACTTCACTGGATTCTTTGGCACAGAATGTGTGCCAGTTTAAAATGGCAAAATCCTTATCGGGCTGCGGGCTCTGTAAAACTTATATAATAATAATAGAGCTCAGCAGTGCCTCATGCTTCCAAAATCCCTGTGTAAACCAAGAGGAGGTTTGTGAATATGGAGGTGGGATGGAGAAGAATCATTACTAAAACCTGCTTGTGAATGAATTTGTTAGATCCTCTCCACTGGGGAGCTGGAGTTGATACTTGCAACCTCTCGATATATTGGAGGAAAAACCAAAATATCAGGGGCTTAACTGGAGTGGAAGTCACCCAACTGAAACATTATACAGTGCTTTGAAATTTCAAGAGAAAGGTTCTAATCTTTTGGCTGTCTTGCTCATTGTTTGGAGATGAAAAGGGAGGAAATCAACATCCCCATGAAATACAATTACTATAAATTGCTTTCTTTTCATACCGTTCATAATGAAAATTGGAAAGTTACCTACTCTGCAGGAGCACTGTAATTTAGTGGATGTGGACTGCAAGAGCACATTCAGCAGTGCAACACTGCATTTCTGTATGAACCAACTAATGGAGAATATAAAATATTGTAGGGCAGTGCTGACTCCAGACTGCTCTGAAGAGAGCAAAAATCATCTTTACAATGGAAGAAACCAGAGCTCCTTAAAGTGAATTCTAAAATCGAGCTGATCTTGTGCAGGGAGTTGATCCTGTGTCCCAAAAGGTTGGATTTGATGATCTTGGAGCTCTTTCCCACCTTAGTGATTCTGTTTGTCACTGTTGCATCCAGGGATTCCCAGCTCTGTGGTTCCCATGGGACACCTGGAAATGAGAATTTCCTGGGACCTGGTGAGTGGCTGAGCCATTGCCATGAGCAGGAGAGGGTGGATGAGCCTTCGCTCTGCCCTGCATTAGGGGAGATGGAGCAGCACCTGCAGGACAAGTGACTGAGGGACTCTGTGCCCACCTCTGGAAAAGTGCATTTCATCTTTTTTGGGTCAGGATAGGAGGGGAAAAGTGAACTGGGACTCTCTGCTGTCTTTGTGTGGAAAAACTGCGTGTTGAATGCCAGCAGTCATCACCAGCTACAGAACAACACTCCCATTTCCTTTTTTTTCCTAAGGAGCAGGAGAAGGCGGCGTTGGGAGAGGGTGAGGTCATCTGGTTCCACTAAATAATGCTGCAACCAGCCATTCACTATTCCATGTTCTTTTTATCGTACCAGAGTCCCTGGTCAGAGGGCAGGACCTTACTATAGCTGGAATTATCTGCCAGGCAACCTGTCCATGGTTGGGTGTTGTCATAGGGAGCAGTGAGAAATTATAAACCTGTTTGAGTAGGAGCAGCTTTTTAAAATAGGTTTTTAAAAAATGAATAAATTCTGACATGTTCTAATTTCTCCTTTCATTTTTAAGGGTTCTATTTTCAAGCTTTTCTCTTCAGGCTGAAAGCTCGGAATCTCTTGACGCCAGGAATTAGATCTTGTATGAAAATATAAAATGTTGTGAGGCTCCTAAGTGTGAAAGGGTTGTGCCAGCCCTGGATCCTGAGCGGAATACCCTGGCTGGCACTGTGGAAGCACTCTGCCTTTCTTATATATATATATTTTTTTTTAAACTTCAAGTCTTTTATACAAAGGCCTGGGACAGCGACAGTGTTTTGTTTGCACAGCTGGGAATTCTGGGGTGCCCCATGACTGCCAAGTGCTCCAAAAGGACAAATAAAAATATAACACTGAGTAAAAAATGTCCATTACACTCTAACCAGGAAAGGAATCAACAGTGAAACCATCTCATTTCCATGCATGGATAGAGCTGTGAATTAAGGGAAGAACATGGAAGATTTAAGACTGTTTATGGGATTCAGACATCTGCTTTTGAAGTTTTATGTCTTTTTGTGACTTCCTCTGCTCAGTAAGAAAGAGACATCAAAAAGAAATGATTGTCTCCAACCTATTTGCTTCTTCTCTAAGGAAAAAAAAAAGTGCTAAATCAGATAGGCTGGAAAGTGTCAATAGCTCAGGAATGCAGGAGTGAGGTTAATGGACAAATATAGACGTGGTGTAAGCAGGGCCAGACTTCATTAACATTTTTGGAGTTACACCCATTTATACCCAGCCTGGCTTTGGCCCTGGATCAGCAATTCCCCAGTGAACAGCCTGCATCAAACCCCTGCAGAATTTGGCCCATTGCATCTGACATCTGCATCCTGCCTCGAAGTGGCCTGTCACACTTACTGCACATCAGATCACACCTGCCCAGGCGGCCACGGGCAATTGACTTTTTTGTTTAAAAAAAAAAAACAAAACCAAAAACCAAAAAACAACCAAAAAAAATTTAAAAAAATTTAGTCACATATCATCAAGAAAAACAACATTGTTTTAGGACTCTTATCTCTTCACTCCCAAATATCCTGTTTCTTCGAGCTGCGGTGGCCAGGACCAATAGAAACCTCTTCCTGCCATTGGCTGACTTCATTTCCCAGAGTTAGCACAATCTCATCCGCTCTAAACAACCTCATCAAAACTTCTTTCTGGTCAGAGCGAAGCAATAATTATTATTAGCAATTATTAGCGATCAATAATCTTGATCACATTATGGCAAGCACTATTAAGGTAAGGAGGGGGTACCTTTTTTTGTTGGAATTTTTTTTCACTGGCGCGTTCTTTGGTTTCCTTTATCAACCTAGATAAGTTAGAATTGGGCAACACCCCCACTGCCACAATAGAGGACAACAAGATTTCCTTTGTACTGCCTAGTAAATTTCCTTTTTCCTACTCCAACCATCCGCAAGGCTTAAAAACTTCAAACTCGGAAAAAAAATTGGGTTTTTTAAATTCACTGTTCAGTGGTGTGGATTGCATAGGCGAAGCCCTTTTGTGAGAGCTTCTGAAATTTCTTGTAGGTATCCCTCGGACAACTTGGATGTGTTTGTGGACTGCCATGAGGGGAGAGGGTGTGCACTGGAAGGAAAAACCGGGTTCCTAAGAGCGCTAAACTTTTGGATACTTTGAAATGTTTCTCTTGCGGACGGGAACACAAATTTTAGCGAGCGGGAAGGAGAGGCACCAGCTCTTGTTTCTCTCTCTCATGCAGGTGTTCATGATGTGCTTTTCTAGAAACTCTTAAGCTTAAACTCAGGGACCTTTCTGAATGTTATTTTAATGGTGGTGGGAAGATCTCACGGGCGTGTTCTTTTTTTGTTTTAATTTTTTGGACAATAAAAATCTCTTCTTGGTGCATAACTTGTTCTCGGTACATGGTTTGTTGGTTTTGGGGTTTTTTTAAGAATGGCTTTGCTGAGGTTTTTTTTGTGGCGTGTCACTTAGAAAGTTGAATAAATCTGTCTGTCTGTCTGTCTGTCTAGTTTTTGTTTCTCTGGACAGCAGTTACCAGTGGGGCAATAGCTGTGATTAATTGCAGAATGTAATGGTAATTAAGCATTTTGTGTTCGTGAAACTAATTTTACCTAAAGAGCACAGACAGGGAGGACTCTGCGGTGTTGTATTATCAGGTTTGGGATCAAGGTATTATCAGATTCAGGACTGAGGTATCTGTTTTCTTTGTGGCATTGTCTGTTTCTGTACTTTTCTAATTATGTCAGATATTTAATAAGGGATATGGAATAGCCTGGCTGTTGGATAAGTAGGGCTGCAGTTGGATTTTTCAGTAAATTCTGCTCCAGGGTTTACGTTTTAGAGATCATTTGATGCTTTTTGTTACGGTTTTGGGAATCTGACAGTCTTGCCTGAGAGAAATGTGATTAAAAAGTCTAATGAACCTTTTCTTTTTGTAATCACTGATGTTTTCATGGGGCTGTCAATAGAGACATAGATCTGATTCTCCTCTGCATTGCTGGCCAGTGTCTATTAAATGCTAAGTAGCTCCTGAAACTGAATTCCCTTTGGTTTTGCTGTGCATTTCAGAGCACACAGGACATGACTGGCACTTTATGAAAATCTTCAGTTTCAGGGAGTCAAGTTTTGGCTAAAAGGAGGGCTATGTACTGAGGTTTTAATGCTGGGTTTGCTCCTATTAATCAGAATATTGAAGCGAAATTTATTTTCAAAAACAATGGCACCACAAGACTGGATGCTGTTTGCATTTTAGCTAACTCTTATTGTTTATTTCCTTTATGTTTTGTATTGCCTGAATTTTTATAGGATAGAAGATTGTTAAATGCTATCTCATTGTTATTATTTAACCTCCACTTTACACTTAGGGAGCTGTTTTATACAGCCCGGTAATGTGATGTACTCAGCAAAGTGGAAAAATGTACAATTCTCTCTCCTCACCTGGAGTGTGAATCTTGCAGGAGGTCTCAGGAAACCCAAAATGTTGAGGATTTTGCTGCCCAGGGTGCTGGGAAGGCTGCAGCAAGAATTTGATTTATGCAAGTGCAAAATGTGAAAAAACTGCAAAGAAATGACAGGTGCTTTGTACTCGAGGTGCAGGAAATGTGCTCTGACATGAGCTGAGACAGTCCAAAGATTTTCAATTCCTCTTCTATAGGGAGTGGATAAAGACATCTTTGAACTGAAGGGTTTCTGATATAAATTCCGTTTGAAGGCCCGGCAGGTGTTTGTTTAGTTTTTGCTAAACAGTTATATATATATATTTAATAATATATATATTTCATATTGTGCTGTCTGCTGGCAGTGGGCAGCCCAGCTATCCCAGTGTGCTTGGGGAAGGTGGGGAGCCTTATCTGGGATCTCTGGGAATTCACTGCGTTCTTTAGGGAAGCTGCAGAGTCATTACATTTCAGAATTAGGATGT
>VWZW01001437.1:26245-175179 GCA_013397115.1 Edolisoma coerulescens
TTCATCCTTTCCCCCTCACCGACCTGCAGACGGACCCGTGGGACACCGGGAGAAATGGGGCTGGTTTCACTGGGGCTCACTGGTGCCTGGGAGGGCAAACCCTGCTGTGAGTTTTGGGCTGCTGGGTTTGATGTCCTGAGCGTGCTTTTCCCAGGGGATCACTCTCTCCTCATCCCCTGCCCTCCTTCTGCTGCCCCCTATTCCTTTTTCCCCGGGAAGGGGAAAGCGCCGCCGTGGGAGGTTTCTGCTGAGGAGGAGGAGGAGGATGAAGCAGCAGCGCCTTTTTCCCAGGCCCTGACATGAATGGATAATATTAATCCTGACTTCCCCACTGGAATAGCCTTACCCAGGCCAGGGATCTCTCCCTTGGATGGGGAGCAGGGATGTCTGTAGGGCAGCACAAGAAACTGTGAAGAGGAGGGTGGTGCAAGAAGGTGCCTCCCCAGCCAGGATTTCGGGTTGATATTTCATATCCCAATACCTGGTGCACACTCAGCTGAACTGTCTGTTACGTGTTTTGGCATTTGGAAGGATAAAATGTGGTTTTCAAGTGGAAAAAGTCTCCTAAGAGTGAAGGTTTCAGCGCTGACAGGTTCCCCTCTAGCTCAGGTGGCATCTGACAGCTCTGCAGTGGCACAGCAGTGCAGAGCACTGAAACTGAACACTATCAAATAAACACAATTATTTGTACTTATTAATCACACTAATTACTGTAGATACAATTATACAACATATCTGAATTAGATATCAGTCCTTTTTGTGTGTTTTGTTGGTTTTTTTTTTAAATAGAATGGAGCAAAAGTTATTTAAGTGTTACCTTGGGGTGAAGTAAAAATAGTTATTCTGGAGGTCATTTTGGTGTTTTTTCCTATTATCCATCCCATAGTGGAGGAAAGAACATTAAATAGAAAAGAACGACCAGAATTCTAATTACTTGCCATGTTTAAGCCTTGCTCTGTTTCTCTCTTTGCCTGCCAGTGCCATTGTGCTTATTCTTAGAAAAAGTTCATTAAGTTGACTTGATAATGATTTATTGGTTATACTTGTGGACATTTCTTTTAAGTTACACCTAAATATGCTCATGTCCACTCTTTATTATTGTTTTCTGAAGTGATGTTCATATGGAATCTACAATTTCTATGAGGAAAGGTCTGTGTATTTGATAAAGGACAGGAGAATCTTTGTGGTTTCTGAGGCTTGAGGGCGTGGATGCACTGATTAAAGCAGAATACAAGGGCAAGATTAATTTTTTTTTTTGAGGAATCTCATTCTGTGCTTGTCTCTATAGCATTACTTTTCTCTCACTTTCTTCTAGAAACTCTAAGTAGTCCCTCAAATGCTTCTGAAAGCTGGAGACAGTTAAGAAATAAATCTGTTCCTGGCGTATGGAAATGTTTAAGGCTTTGTTTAGAGGATTGCATCTGCACTGAGTCCTGCAGAGCTGACACAGTAATTTGTACTTTTGTTCCTTGCATTAGAACAATTATAAAGATTATTATCTTTTTTTTTTTCCCCTCATCTCAGTTAGCAGAGGATCCAATGGCATATTTTATTATAAGCCTGTAAATGCTTCCATTGGCTTTGGTGATGTTGCACATTTAAAGCTGAGCACACACCTGAGTGCTCTGGTGAACCAGAGGCAAGAACAGCAGCAGAGCCTTAAAGCACTTCCCCTGATCCTGCACTCCTTAATCCAAACTTCCCACCAATTTCTTGAAGGTTTTGTCCCAATAAAGGCAGTAGAATCAGAGCTGTAATTATTTCCAGGTAAAGCAGTATTTCTGACTTGAATACAAATGTGCAATTTCAAGGCAGAAATGAGAAGTTATTCTGGGGGGGATTTTTGTGTTTTCTTTTGCTTTTAATCAGCAGTCATTTAACTCAATTTGGTTTGTGTCTTCATATGCCAAAACAAAGTGAAATACAAGGATTTTGCTTTCTAGAATTAAGTCCCCAGGCAAGGAACAACAGCTGGAAAATGCATATGTTTGACTGTCTGAGTTTGTTGGTTTGTTTGTTTTTCCTGAACAAGAACTACATTATCCCTTAACAAAATGTTTTTCAGCAAGTTCTCCGTGTTACAAAAGCTCTTTCAGAAATAATGTTAAAAGAAACAAGTGCTCTTGGAGAATGACTTGCTGAAAGTTAAACACAGAAGTAGTTTTGCAAAATATGAATGCCAAAAAAAGATATTTATTTTCCAGGTGACGCTTTATAATTCAATAAAAACATATAATGCTGTTTACTCAGGAAGAAGTAGCCTTTATAATGCAAGTTTCTAAATCAAGTCAAGAGGATTACTTGGAAAATCAGAAAAGGAAAAAAAAAAGAAAATTTGAGTTTGTATCACTTGTATTATGAATTTTAGCAAAATAAGGGTGACACAGTAGAAAATATCACATGCAGTGCCAAACCTTGTCAGGGTAACCAATTCATTGACTGCAATGTGATTTTTATCAGATCCATCTTTGAAAAATTAATTTATTTGGACAGATAACTATACAGCCACCCTTCTGTCCATATATATGTATATATTTGATATATATTTGTGTATTACAGAAGAAATTTTTGCATTGAAAACATCAGCAAAGATAGGAAAACTCTGAAGCACTTATGTGAAAAAGGCATCAGTCCTTTCCTTAAAGAATGGATGTGTGTTTGTGGTTTAATTTGTATTATAAACATGCAACAAAACTAACAAATGGTATAAAAAACAAGTTCTGTTTTAAATGTTGTAACCAAGCCTGCCTGAGGTTGGATAACGCTGTGTCCCTCAATTTATTCCTGCTCCCTTAGAAGCACTGTACAATCCTGTAAATAATTTATAATGATGAACAGAGGGAGAAGTTTTAGGAAATCTGGTGAGATCCAGGTTGAATCACTGGGTTACCAATTTTTACTATGCACAGTCATCTTGTTAGAAAGACTGGACATTTCTTTCAGGAAAGGGATATTAGTTGTTAATAAATAATATTCATGATTGTTTTTAATATCTGCTGTGTGTGAACCAGTGATTACCACTTCTGGTAATTACCACTATCAAATTTGTTTCAAAGTAAAATGAATAAATTGACAAGTATTGTCATAAAAATGTCATTGAGCATTAAAAGTCAAAAAAGAATGATGAGTAAAGGTGATTTTTTTTTTTTAAGGGCTAGACTGAGGGACTCAGAGTGGACCAGGGCAATGGTCTCTTGGGAATACTGAGTGGAAGGAATGCCTAGGATGTGATGTGTTCCCTTGCAGTGCGTGTATCTCCAGCGATGGGTGGGAAGTGGTGTCACCAGGCTGGCGTGGCCTTGTCACCCTGGGAGAGGAGCTGACTTGCTTAGTCAAAGGTGCTGGTGCTGCCAACAGATGACAGGGACTGGCTTTATGCAAATACCTGCAGGAAGGGGTGGATCCCTGTTTTCGGGAAGTGGCAGGGCTCTTTAAAGCTACCTGCCTGATGTAACAGGGAGGAGAGAGTGGCAGACAGAGACATAAGTGGAGAAAAAAAACCCCAGGAGAATGGAAATGCTTTGTTTGACAAGTCCCTCCTTACAAGGAGCAGCAGCACGTTAATTCTACATGGAAGGTTTTGCATAGCTGCAGGAGTGTTTTTAAACCTCATTCTTCAGAGCTGAAAAACATCTTTTTTTAGACTCTCTGTTTATTACCTTGATAAACAGCAAAATGCTGCCACAGCAATTACCTTGATGATAAAGGGTCTGTAGACAGATACTTCCTGCGCTCATTTCCTACCCAGATAAGCTGCCAAAATCAGGGACTACCAATACAGGAAATGCTTTCAATAGGAACTTCCTATCTGTTAATATCTAATTCACTGAAAAGATCTAAGCCCTTCTTGTTTCATATAAAGGTAATGCTCTACCTGTTACTATTTAAACACTCGAGCCCCAGCACAGTGCCTCTGTTGCTGTAATAAATTTCAAACCAACGCTGTTACCCTGGACTATGAAATACCAGAGTTTTTCTCTGCACTGGTAGGAAAAGTGCCCCTGCATTTTATAATCAGGATGCTTCGAAATCCACTGTCGTTCTGTCAGACGAAAAACGAGGATCCTCCCTCCAACTCCGTGTTGCCTGAATCCTTTCCTTATTTCTGTACATCTCCCAAGTAAAATATACATTTCAGTAGCACTTGAGATGGACTTCTCCAACAAATAGTTCAGGGCATGTTCTGGAGATCTTAAAAGATTCATGGCCATTTTTTGCAATCCACAGTGCTCTACATATTTAACCCAAATGACTGAAATAGAAGTTTTGCCTCACTGTGCTGGGAAATAAAACCGTGACTAACCCGTGTGTTTGAAGCTCTGCTAAGGAAAAGAGAAACTCAGAGCAAAGGGAAAGGAAATAAAGACAGAAAACCTCCATTGCTAATCATAACTTCAGGGCAATTCGTTTCAGGCACATGAACAGGATGAATGAGGATTTATGAAACCTGGAGTGAAATTGGCCAAAATGAAGTCAACAGTATGGTTTGACTGGGACCAGGCTTTCACCCAAGTTATTCAAGAGTTCAGCCCAAAATGTCTGTGTTGTTTTGCCAGTGATTCCCCTGCAGTTATTCCAGGTTTCTTCCACTATGACTGAGATGGGTATCTTGGCCTTTCCCTGCAGAATCGAGAAGTCCTTTGCTGTTGTGGCTTCATATATATCCCACCTTTTCCTCTGGGAAGAGTATCCCACGTTCAGTTATCTCCTCAGACTGCTGAATTCGTGTTGTGCTCTGCATCTGGGACCTGAGAATCTGGTTGGGTTTATTGAGGGTGGGAATCTGAGGTTGGATTAACAGGTTGGGAATCTGAGGCTGGATTCACAGGCCCTTTCAGAGACCATGGTGAACACATCCCTTGGAGATCCCTTGGCTGTGGGACAGGAGGGCTGGTCCTGTGGGCACCTGACCCAAAACCCCAGATACTGCAGAAGGTTCTGCAAGCTGGAAGTTGGTTATGACAAGTGGCTTTCCCAAGGCCATGGGTGAAGAAGCTCTAGGAAGTTGCCCATTGTCTTTGGGCTCACAGGGGTGCTGGGGAAATGCACACTTTGTCCTGAAAGTAATGTTCCTCAGATGTGGTTTAGTCAGCTCTTATCTGCTCACATAAATTTTTATTATTGTTAATCTTTGGCGTACTCACATCAGCTTTCCTCATGCGTCAGGTATTCCCTTGGAAGCGCTCAAAACTGTTGCTTTTTACTAATCAGATCAGCTCACTAAAGTGGTGGCCAGAGACATTTTTCACATTATTTCCACACAGGCATTACCTTTAAAAAATTTCCTTGTGATTTGTCATCGAGGCATCGTTACCTCTGCTGTTTTCATGGAATTCAGAATCCGATTGTTTAGTCTACGTAAAGGGGGGAAAACGAGGGGGATCCTGTGCCTTTAATGTTGTTTATAACGGTTGGACAGAGCTTGTCAGGTGAAGGTTAATTGCTCTCCAGTTAAAGCAGTTCTCTGCACAGATGGGTTATCAGGGCTGAACACTCGTTACAAGATTAATCTCGTTTCCGACAAGACTTCCCTTTCCTCCAACTGATTTTTGCTCAGCCATTGGACCTGTCACCAGCCGTTAAGAGAAGGGTGGGTTACCTCTGGGATATTAATGCCTGCGAGCAGTGAAACAATGCAGAGTGTGTGTCATATCGGCGGGGAACATCTTTAGGAGACAGCACATTTCAGAGCTCTTCTGAAGGTCGAGATTCATAAACAACAGAAACAATCAGGAGCGTTTGTGTTAACCCTCCTCGTGGACACAAGCTCGCAGGCTCCTTTTTTGTGTCTGTTCTCTTCTAAATGTGGTGGGGTTTGGGTCCAAAGGTGTATTTTTGGTGAAAATTTTAGCCAACAAAGCACTCCTGGTGAGATGTGGAACCCAAGATGCTTCTGTCCAGTCGATTGATGGAAGAGGCCTTCAGTTGATGCTTAAGTGAGAGGAAATAAATCATGGTGACCCCTAAAAGAAATCCAAACTTTGGGAGTTCTGTCTCGGGCTCTAAGGAAACCTGTTGAATTTTCCTCTTTTTCCAAGCTGGGTTAATTCAGAACTGGATCCACTGTATCCAGTGGTCTACAGAGGTATGAGATGGATGTAAAGTGAGAGGAGAACCAGGCACATCATGTTCTTAGCACAACGTTGCCTTTCTAGTCAAGGCTGCAGCAGCTCTGCCTGTCCAGGCTCATCCTGAGCATTTGCATGGACTGAGTTCAAGGAGGCTGTGGCACGAATGCAAAAGTCTCACTGGATTTTTTGGGTTTATTTCAGGAGTTCTGATACAACCAAAATAACACAACTTGGCAAAAGGCTCTGGCTGCCAGGCTTCTTCCACGCAGCTTCAGTCAGTAAATTCCAAAACACTAAACAAATATTCGAGGCAACAAACACAGGGTAGCTCTGATGTTTCCTCCGAGTTTCCTGTCCTGGCTTGGGATCAGCTCCATCCTGTCGATGGTGCTGAGTGTCTCCATTGACTTCTGTGAACTTTGAGTCAGGCTGGGTTGTCCCAGCCAAGAAATCAGCTCTGTGGAGGGTCGTGGGCTGCACGGCATTCATTGGATGGTTTATTTTTAATTTGTTTTATAAACAAGCAACAAAACCAACAATTTATATAAAAAACAAGTTTTGTTAAGAAACATCTATCTACAAGCTTCTGTCAATTTCTTAATTTTCTTTTTTTAATTTTCTTTTAATCATCAAGTAGTTTAATAACCTTACTGCTGAATTCTTAGGGTTTCTCATACTAGCGAGATTAAAAATGCATTTTCCTTTGATTTAGAATCCACAGGGTTTAAGGAAATTTGCTTGCTCCAGTTATAAAGCTGAAATGAAAGGTAGACAGGAATGTAACCTCTGGATGTCATCCTCTTCAGCACTGTGCATTCAGAGCCAAAGCAATTCAAGAGAGTGAATTCCATTACTGGTTCTAATAAGATAGGAAAAGTGCATAGTAAATCTTTACAATGCCAACTAAATCGCTGGTTCTTTATGCCAAAGGAGGCAAGTTTAGTAGAAAGGTTTTAAATGGGCCAGGCTGAATGATTTTTAGAAGAAGAGAGTCCCTAAGAAGTTGTTAAAGCTCTTCTTAGAGCCTTGAATACAGATCTTGTTTTTCAAGATGCTGATCAAGTTGAGCGTTCCCGCTGTCTGTGCTCAGTGAGAATTCAGATGGATTTTTGAAGAGGGAAGCTTAGACACAATTGGGAATTGTTGTTATGCCACTTACCTGATGTGAGAAATCCCCTCCATGTTGATAGCACCTTTCTAGAAAAAGTAAAGGAAATTGAAAGTAGCCAGATCTTTTTTTTCCAAGGAAAGGTTTTGTTTAGCAAAATAATGGAATCTTTAATGTGAGGGTTGGGAGGCTCTGGCACAGGGTGCCCAGAGAATTTGTGGACTCCTCATCCCTGGAAGTGTCCAAGGCCAGGTTGGACGGGGCTTGGATCACCCTGGGACAGTGGAAGGTGTCCCTGCCATGGCAGGGGTGGCACTGGATGGGATTTCAGGTCCCTTCCAACCAAACCATTCCATGATTCTATGATGATTTGGTTTTCTCACTTAGAATGGAAAGCTTTAGATCCAGACATTGAAAATGAACTATGAATTCCAAAGCTGCTTGCTGGGCAAGTGGGTTGCAGGTTTGACAACTGCAACATCTTAAAAAAAACCCCAAACTTAAATAGATGTTGGAAATATTTTGAGCTAAAGCACAATCTATAAAATGTGCATGTAAATTATTGACTTAAAACTCATTCTGTGTGAATTTTCTCTCCCTAACAATGCCCAGGTCCTTTTCAATCAGCGTGAATGTGAAATCTCACAGAATCACAGAATCATTGAGGTTGGAAAATATCTCCAAAATAACCAAGTCCAGCTTGTGCCCAATGCCCACCTTGTCCCCAGCCCAGAGCACTGAGTGCCACCTCTAGCCCTTCCTTGGACACCTCCAGGGATGGGCACTCCAAACCTCCCTGGGCAGCCCCTGCCAAGGCCTGACCTCCCTTTCCATGGGGAAATTCCTCCTGGTGTCCAAGCTGAGCCTCCCCTGGCCCAGCCTGAGGCCGTTCCCTCTCCTCCTGTCCCTGTTCCCTGGGAGCAGAGCCCGACCCCCCCGGCTGCCCCCTCCTGTCAGGGACTTGTGGAGAATGACAAGGTGTCCCTTGTTTCCTGTCTTCAGATTTACTTCTTTTTCTCCACACCTTCATCACATACTGAATGTAACCTTTTATAGCCCAGACCAGACCAAATTCCATTTCAAGTGTATTTCTCTTCTGAGCTTGGGCCTTCATAATCCTGTTTTCCTCTTTCACAGAGGTTTTGTTTGGCCTTGATCTCTGTCAGTCTCATCTGTTTCTTGGAGGATGCAATTCTCACCAACTCTCACCATTTTTATCGGGAATCTTGTGATATTTAGCAACTAGGGGTCAGTTTCTTGAATTATGTGAACATTTGAAATCTTCAGTGTTCACTGACAAAAGGCTCTAGTTCTAAAAATTTTACTTTTAAAGCCAAGGTACAGACCCAAACCACATTGGGTTTAAGTACTTTTTTTCCAAGGCCTTACTTCCAAACTTTCTGGTCATGTTTCTGGTTTGTAAGCTGGGATTCAGATGTGGTCATCAGGTTAAATCTTATTCCTGTAGGTGTTAAGAAATAAAGCTGATAGTTTAACCTCTTGGAGAAATGTATTTGCTGCCTAGTGACTGCCGAAAGCTTCAGCTCATATTTTAAAAGGTTGAAAATATTCAAATTTTGCATCACAAAATTGTGATGATATAATCACAAGTAAAGAAAATGCATCTCTATTTATATATTTGTAGAAAATTTCTCTCCAAATATATCAGTTTAGGGGGCTTGAAGGCTTTTATGAGACTGGAAAGGATCAATTAAGGGGGCTCTAGGTTGCTTGAGAAGGGTCAACATTAAGTGGGGTGTCTGTGAGCCCCAAGGCATTGCTTTCCTTTTTTTCTTCCTCTCCTAATTCTCTGTTCCTTTCCTTAGTGAAAAGAGGAGAAATTCAGAAGGTTGAATAAGAAGACAAGTTAAATGCTGCAAAAAGTTTTTGAAAGTTTCATGGTAGAGGTAGAAAGCAGTGGGATGTGATATTGAAATTAAGGTGACAATAAAGAACGTTAAATTTTCTTTCAGTAAAAATATTCAGAATTCACAGTGACATGACCTTAAAAATCATGGAATTTCAAGGAATAATAGATGTATTGTTTGTCTTATCTGCCTTCTAATTCACAAATCTTTTACTGAAAATGAAAACCAACAGTCTTTTTAGCTGACTCTAGAATTTAGGTTCAGAGGAACCTGAGGTTCAGTAAGATCATCAAAGTTGGCTGCCACCATTGTTAGAAAGGAAGCTTGATAAATCCTCAGAGTTAACTCTTTTGAAATCATAGTTAAATAGGATTGGGATGATGCTGAAAATGAAATTCCTAAGCTTCATAAAGACGCTAAAACTAGATGCTCAGAAGAAGGAAGAATTTGATTTAAAATAATTTTCCAACTACTTAATGAACAACTGAAGCAAGAATTATCAATGCCAGTCAGTGCTGCTAAAAAAGCCAAACCAAAATGAAAGGTGGGAAAACAAAATCT
Organism: Edolisoma coerulescens; assembly: GCA_013397115.1. Classification (NCBI taxonomy): domain Eukaryota; kingdom Metazoa; phylum Chordata; class Aves; order Passeriformes; family Campephagidae; genus Edolisoma; species Edolisoma coerulescens. The sequence continues at coordinate 35,854 of VWZW01001437.1, forward strand.
GTTGAGGAAGTTCTTTGAGTCACAAAGTGTCTTAAGGAGGATAAAGTTTTCAGGTTTTTTGAAGCTGTTAGTTTTGTATAGGAGAGACACTGTCAGAAAAGAAAAACAAAGTCATTATACTCTGAATTTCCATGGCAGTGAGTATAAACTGTAATCTTCCATTTTTCAGAGACCACTTACAATCATCAGGCTTGTTTAAATAAATGAGAAGGTGACCAAGCAAAGGAGAACAGAGGCCCAAACTTCCAAGAGAAGTCTGGATTTGCAAACAAAGAAGTGCTATGCAAAATACTGCCTCAGTTGCCCCTGAGTTTCTCAGATTCCCTGGCTGGATGTTGAGTTCCACACCTTCCCAGTGCTCCAGCCACCAGCAGAACCCTCTGGTATCACAGAGTTCAGCCTGGTTTTAGTCATTAATGGTCTTTTCTTCACCAGATTTCTTTGATCTCATTTTGCACTACTTCATCTCTTCCTCTGTTTTCTTTTTCATTCAGATTGCAATTTCTTTGCTTTGTTTAATCCTCAGTTGCCCTCAGCTTCTAAACACACATTTCTGGAGGACAGAGCTGGTTTTACGCTGTTTGTCTCTCTTGGAGAGGGACTTTTCACAAGGGCTTGGAGTGACAGGACACAGGGAATGGCTTCAAACTGACCAGAGTGGGGTTAGATGGGATATTGGGAAGGAATTGTTCCCTGGGAGGGTGGGCAGGCCCTGGCACAGGGTGCCCAGAGCAGCTGTGGCTGCCCCTGGATCCCTGGCAGTGCCCAAGGCCAGGCTGGACATTGGGGCTTGGAGCAGCCTGGGACAGTGGAAGGTGTCCCTGCCCATGGCAGGGGTGGGAATGGATGGGTTTTAAGGTCTCTTCCAACCCAAACCATTCTGGGATTCTGTGATCTTCACACAACCATCTTACACCCCTTTCCAGCAGAAACGCAGTTCACCCAACTCAGCAAATTCAAGTCTTGTTGAAATGTTTCTGATAGTACTTTGCTCATGTGGGAAAATCTTTCCCACTGAATAATGAAAATAAGAGAGGAAAACTGTCCCAGATGTATAGTCAGCAGCCTGTTGTTTACTCCTGTTGTTGCTGGATGGGACATTTTGGCTTTTTTAATTCCATGTGATGGGTGCTGTCTCTGGCAGAGGACTGGGAGAGAGAATTTTCAGTTACATCCACAGATCCTCACTGTGACGTGAAAAAAATCACTCTGTATTTTCAGAAACAGCTGGTTTATTTTCACGTTCCCATCTAAGACACTTTCATTGTGATTTTCAGAGCTTTTCTGTTTCCCACAGAATTTTCATTAATAGCCTTTAAGAGCTTTTCATCTGACTTGAAGTGGGACGTTACTCTGCTCACCTGCTAAAATTGCAAGGGCTGCCACTAAGCTCAGTTCGTGCTGAAGTTGTTCTGGTGCTTTGAGAAATATCTATTAATTAGATGCTCTTAGCTCTTATTTGCAAATAGTTCTATTTATGGCAATAGAAGTACTCAAATAAAAGAGAAATTTGGAATGCAGAACTTTCAGCTGCCAAGTTTTAAAGTGAGCGGTGTGGTTTTCGTTGCAAGGATTGATGATTTCACTGACACCTCAAAAACACTGTAAAAATTAGAAAAATATCCTGAGAGATGTTCCTAGAAATACAGAATTGGGAGCTCTGGGCTTTGAAATAAATAAGAACTAATTTTTCAAATAACTGACTTAAAAATATCCTTTGTACATGTCACCAATATAATATTTAATGTACTCAGCATACAAAACCTATCTGTAGAAAGAGTAGAATACAAGAAGATGTGGCAGGAATTCTAATCATTTCTAGCAAACATTTTCTCCACAGTTGTGTGTGAAGCCTGAAGCTTCAGAGGGTCATAAACAGCTTTAAAACATGCCTGGTCAGTGATGAAATACTCAACATGAGGAAGCAAGAAAGTTTTACTGAAGCTTTAGATCTGTTTTCCATATTCTTACAAAAGAGTTGGTTTCTAAAGATCTGTTTTAGATTTCAGTCTCACTGGAAGTATCTTATAAGAAAGGTTTTATATATCTGAAAGATGTTCTGAAGAGTCAGAGTTCTCCAGATAAAACCAGTTAAGTGTATCTGCTGACTGTGATGGAGCAAAATGAGTTTTGCTAATTGTTTTGGTGAAATTAGTGTGTGAAATCCTCAACAATCTGTGTTTGGCTGGCTGAAAATTTACAGTCTTGAGAAGTTGATGCCTTGAACAGATGCCTAATTCAGACATAGATACCAACAAGGAAGATGGAGAGGGGCTCTTTACAAGGGCCTGGAGTGACAGGACAAGGGGGAATGATTTCCCAGTGCCAGAGGGCAGGGCTGGATGGGATATTGGGAAGGAATTGTTCCCTGGGAGGGTGGTGAGGCCCTGGCCCAGGGTGCCCAGAGCAGCTGTGGCTGCCCCTGGATCCCTGGCAGTGTCCAAGGCCAGGTTGGACATTGGGGCTTGGGGTAGTGGAAGGTGTCCCTGCCCATGGCAGGGGGTGGGAATGAGTGGTCTTTAAGGCCCTTTTCAACCCAAACCATTCTGGGATTCTCTGATACCCAAAACTGGATACCTCCATATGCATCATAAATAACTCCTTGCCTTACCAATGTATCAATCACCCCCCAGCTACAGAAGTCTCACTGCCTGAGTATGTTCCAGGTGAGCTGAGTGATGTATTAATAAAAGAATAAGACTTTTCTTGGTCAAAGCCCAATCTTCAGGCTGCCAAGCTCTCAGAGGGAAAATAAAAGACAAAAATCCCACCTTCCCGCTGTCATGTCAGGAGAGCAGAGTTTGCCCAGAGAAGCTGTGGATTCCCCATCCCTGGAAGTGTCCAAGGCCAGCTTGGATGGGGCTTGGAGCCTGGGATAGTGGAAGGTGTCCCTGCCTGCAGTAGGAGGTTGGAATTAGATGATCTTTAAGATCCCTTCCAACTTGACCTTTGCTTTTCCTTTCCCTTTCTTCAGGCTTTTCTCTTCACCTTCATTCCACTTCTTGCCTGTCATGCATAGTAGCCTTTCATTATTTATTCTTTTCTGGTCATTCAAATTGAAAAAATAACCTCTGGCACAGTTGTGACAGTCACACTGGTCACACTTGGCATTTAACTTGTGCTTTGTATCTATTTCCCTCAGCTTGTGTCTCTTCTGTGTTAGCTACAAGCATTTTCTGACAAGGTCTGTCTAATCCTTTGCCTTAGTTCTGTGCCCAAGACAGCAGAGTCCATTTATTTCTTGCATTTAGCACTGCATAAAATTCGTGGTTAGTAAATAGTAAATACTTTTGAGGCACTGGAAAGATCCTTTTTGCTGCAGAATTATGGCAGTTTAAGTAGAAGTCCACAGTAGGAAGTCAGCACGTTGTGACATGAGTGTTGCCCCACATCTCCTTCTCCGCAGGGTGCACCTTTCATGGTAATGCCAGGTCTCAATAAAAAATGGCTGTGTTTGGGTTTTCATTGCCCTGACTGCAACATCTGTGAGTTTGCATCTTTTATCAACAGACAAAAAGAAAAGAACCACATTTTTGTCTTTCATTACTGAAGCTGCGTCTCCCTACCCGAAGGTTTCAAAGCTGGTCAGATTCTTGATTTCATGGATTCATAGAATGGTTTGGGGTGGAAGGAACCTTAAAGATCATCCAGTGCCACCCTTGCAATGGGCAGGGACACCTTCCACTGTCCCAGGCTGCTCCAAGCCCCAATGTCCAGCCTGGCCTTGGACACTGCCAGGGATCCAGGGGCAGCTACAGCTGCTCTGGGCACCCTGTGCCAGGGCCTGCCCTCCCTCCCAGGGAACAATTTCTTCCTGAAATCTAGTCTAACTGTACCCTCTTTCAGTTTAAAGCCATTCCCCTTTGTCCTATCACTACATATCCTCATCAAAAGTACCTCTCCAGCTCTCCTGCAGCCCCTTTAGGCCCTGCAAGGGGCTCTGAGCTCTCCCTGGAGCCTTCTCCTCTCCAGGTGAACACCCCCAGCTCTCCCAGCCTGGCTCCAGAGCAGAGGGGCGGCAGCCCTGGGATCAACTTCTTGACTTCCTCTGGGCTCTCTCCAGCAGCTCCACGTCCTCCCTGTGCTGGGCCCCAGGGCTGGGGCAGCTCTGCAGGTGGGGTCTCACCTGAGCAGGGCACAGGGGCACGATCCCAATCCCTTTCCTGCTGCCCAGGCTGTGGGATCAGCCCAGGCCACAGTTTGGGGTAGAACATTCCAATTGTGTTGATTCTACACAAGTTTTTTTTCTTACTTGAATAATCCTCATGGACAGAAAGGCTGAAATGATTTGTTCCTTCCTTACTTTTATTCCTTCAGATACAGAAAGAGCATTTTAAACTGTCATGGTAACATTTATCATTTTCTTTTATCACACGTGTCTCAATGAGTGGTTTTTATTCCTGTGGGAGCTCGGTGCATAGGTTTTCCTGGTCTACTGAATAGCAGGAGCATTGGAGATTGCTCAGGTCAGCCAGGAACTAAATGAACAAGCTCATCTGGTTTTCCTTTCTTACCTAACAACATCTATCATTTCGCTTTATTTAGTCCATGCTTTCATTTTATTCGATTGCAGAGAAGCATAAATGGTGTCTGTTTACATTCCTTACCGATTCAACTTGAAATGCTGACCAAGTATGGCTTGAGGAATCTATAAAAAGATGGGGCAGTTTCTGGCTCTCTGACACGTAAAGGTGTTCCTGGAAGCTCCAGACCCAGAGCGCAAATCAGTTAAGCCTCCTCGACGATTTTGAAACCTCAAATCCTTTGAAATAGTTGGCAACCTGCCTGTTGCATATTTACAGTTACACAACTCACAGCTCTTCCCCTCTGTGACTTCTAAAAGTTCCTCCTTCCTTTTTTCTCTCGGTCCCTTGGCAGCATCACAGCAGCTCCTCTGCCTCCCTCCCGCTCTTCCCCGCCTTCCCCCCAGCCCTCCTCCCCTTTATCTCCCTCTCTCTCCCCTTGGTATGGCACATTGTTCTGGGGAAATGGCTTGTTTTGAGTTCACACTTTGTTTTCCTGCTGTTTTTCTGGGAAGCTGGACGTGGCACGAAAGATATGGGAACAGCTTGTAGGAAATGGGTTTGTTTGGGGAAACAATAAAAGAGAAACAGCCTGCAGACCTCTCTACCTCTCCTGTGTGTTGGAATGCCTGGATTACAGTATGTGAAGACATTTTGGGGGTCATTTTTCAATTCAGCCCAAAGAAAAGCAAAAAAAAATATTTTCTTTTAGCATATCTGAAGCTTTTCATCCACCCAGCTTCATTTCTTGTAGCAATGTGTATTGGACACTTGTTAGTGAGGTGTGGGGAAAACCACCCTAAAGGTTTCTATTGCTGTGGCAAATGCAGATCTCACGATTCCGGACAGGAGATTCTCTTCCTTTGCATTGATGTTCTCAGTTCACTTTTTCATCAGTGGCAGCAGCTGATCTTTTTTGTCCTTCTGGAGATGATGTTGGTGCTGTTGCAAAAACCAACCCATGTCAGAGCTGCAGGGCCTGGTTTTTGACTGATAACTTTGGTAATCACAAGTTTGGAAGAAATATTGCCACAGGGAAAAGCTGCAGGATTTTTTCTTGCCACCACATCAAAGATACTGCCACGTGCATTTTCCTTTTCTTCTTCACATGTAAAATTAAAAATGGGCCACAACCTCTTTCTGCTGCATACGAGATTCAGCAGAGAGCCACAAGCTCATACAATCGTAGAATGGTTTGAGTTGGGAGATAAAGGTTAAATTTGTGAGGCAGATCTCTCAGAAAAAGAAAAAAGAATGAAACAGTTGAAAATTTTCTGAAGTAATTGTTTATATTCTGTGATTTTGAAGATGTTATTTAGAAAGACATTGTTTAAATGAAGTAATAAGAACTTAGTTTAAAAGCAAAAGCTTCCCAGTTATAAATGGGATTAGATTTTTTTTTTTACTGTCACAAAGCAATTTGGTTTGTGTGTATGTGAAGGTTTCTTTTCGGGATGGTTCCGTTTTGATTTATTTGGGGACAAACAAGGAATGTTCACTCCAACCTTTTTCTGCCATAGGTATGAAACAACATTTTTTTCTGATCCATTGGTTTGGCTGCTTTTCTAACTGCAATATATCAAAACCAATACCGGTCTCTTGGACTGATTGTCGTTAATGTTTGAGCTAAAACAACAATATCCTTATTTTGTACTGGTTCAGTAGAGCAGGTTAAATATCCTTAAAGAAAAGCAGGCACTTTATTGCTGTTTCACTAAACCCTCTCCTGCGTGAGTCTTTGCCCCCAAAGAAATGACTTAATGCTGTGACATTCAACCCCATGTTAATTTCATTAGTCATGTTTTGTGGCAGATGACTAAAATAATGTGTGCAGAAGCATGAATCAAGATATTCATTATAAACAATTATAGGAAAGTATGCTGGGCTATACACTGCAAAGGTTATCGTGACAGGAAGTCATATTTTACATACACGGTGGGCATATTTGGGAAGTTCATTCTGAATTTAGAAGGATTACCCATCTGAGCAATATTCCATGTGCTCCTGAAATGGGGAATACCATGAGAGGCATGAAATACTACATATGTATATATCCAATATATACATGGGGGCTCCAGAATAAAAGGTGTCTGAGGAAAAGGAAGGGAGAATAACGCAAACAAAAGATTTTCTGGTCCAATGCTGTGCAAAAATGGAGAGCACTGTTAACAGAGTAAATTTTTTAAAAGCAGCAGAAATTTGTGGTTTAATTCCAGTTGTCTAATGTGGAGAAGTCAGTAAAATATATGGAATTATATAGAATCATGGAATGGTTTGGGGTGGAAGGAATCTTAAAAATCACCTTGTTCCCACCCCTGCCATGGGCAGGGACACCTTCCACTGTCCCAGGCTGCTCCAAGCCCCAATGTCCAACCTGGCCTTGGACACTGCCAGGGATCCAGGAGCAGCCACAGCTGCTCTGGGCACCCTGTGCCAGGGCCTGCCCTGCCTCACAGGGAAAAATTACATCAAGATAAAATACATTTGGAAGTGAATAAAAACATCCATACAAATAAAGACGGCTTGAGCAGCATTTGCCAAGGGTTTCAAGCAAGGAGATTCATGAGAGTTGAACGTGCTTAGTGCTCTCTGAATAGGCAAGTGAGAGTTTTAAATACTTATGAAGGTGAACACAGGGGATCATCTGAGATGGACTTGGTTGGACTCGGTCATACACCCAGCAGACACCCTTTTGTTTTCCTTTGATTTCCTTGGGGCAGGGAATATTTGGAGCTGAGACTGCCCTGCAAGTGCAGGCTGTCCAGCAGGAAGGTGAGTGACCCCCTCATGACACAGCCACGCTCACCCTCATGCGTGCACGTGCACAAACACCACACACAGACCCTGCAGGGAAGTGAGGGGTCACCGAGGAGCTCACTCGTGGCCTCCATCCAAGTGTTATTTCCCTAATGCTCTCAGGCATTCCTAAAAAACTGAGCTTCACTGGAAAGGAAACTCATTTGGATGCATTTTTTCAGGTTTCCTCAATGCAGTGGCTGTAAAGATCTCTTCATTCCTTCCCATATATTTCTAATCACTTTGCTGATGAGCTTGTCCTTGGTACATGCTATGCTTTAGAGAAAGGTGTTTTAATGCCTGAATTATTTTTACTTTAAAATTTGCTCAGAGACTGAGGGTGGGATTCTCTAAAAATTTGCATGTGTACATATACTTAAGAGTGTGTGTATATAAATATGTGTATATATATATATATATATTACATATATAAGAGTATGCAATTATATATAAAATATATCTGTGGTGGGTCACTCCACCACAGTGAACAAATATTGAATGTAGTAGAACAAATTATAAATGCAAGGTATGATCTTGTAGTTTTCCTTAGATGCTAGGGAAAAGAGTTGCAAGTGTTACCATAACACTGCACAAATCTTTTTAATAAGGCTAAAAAAATCATGCTAAAAATTTTCTCAATAAAGTTTCCAAACTTTACTAAGGGTAGGTACTATGTACAAGTAAAGCCTTTAATTCTGGACAGGAGACTTACTCTGATGAACACAGTAGCTCTTAAAGAAACCCCAGATGAACTGCTGGGGCTGCCCAAGATGCAAAGGATTTTAAGAGGGAACAAAAAATGTTTAAGATTGATGGTCTAGAATGGGAGCAGTGCCTTGTTTTGGGCACTGTTTTGGTCCCAAGACTCTTTCCCAAGGTTCTTTCCCACTATCATTTTGATCTCTTAGTTCCTAGCAGGTGTTGTGTGCAGCCTGAGTTCCCTTCCTGTCGGGCTCTGGGCCACTTTACAAACCTGCAGCCTGCTTTGGCAAACAAATTTTTGCTGGAAAAGTTGCTGAAAAAACACTCAGATGTTTGTATTTTTTAGCAAAGTAGAAGGTTGGCTGCTCCTTCAGATTGATACAACCCTGTACTAGAAAAGCAAGGTAGCAGCAACAGGCTAGCCCTGGGCTGAGGTAGAAATTAAAGAGTTCTACATCCAAGTTTTCCCTGTTTTCTAGGCATTTTGAAGGCCTAGAAGTTAACAGCCAAGCATGAAGGAGCAAAAAACTCCAAGCTTTCAAAGTTCATAATTGACAATGCTCTCAAGATGAAAAAGAAGAAAAGTCTATTGTAATGACTGAAAAAAATAGTCATTCAAACTTCACTGCTTGAGCTCTTTCCATGGATGGAAGTGCTAAAATAAGCATACAAAGCTACAGTTTCTTTAAAAATGCAATATATTGTGTACAATATACAATCTGCAGGATATATTTGTATTGTTTCCAGCCCTGGTGGTTTAAGGTTGACATAATCATTCAGGAATACGTATTCTGATCATTGTGCTGCTCCAACTCTGCACCCTCTTCGTTCAGCTCATGGTGCAGCTGATAAAAACTGGTGTTGCCTCAGTGTTTAAGTAATTTTCCAGCACTTTGCTCGTGCAGGAGGAGAATTTTGAGGTCCACTTTCACTCAGGACTCTGCTGCAGTTCTTTGGTGGTTGTGCATGGGCAGAGCTGCTTCCAAGCAGCTCGAGACCTGAGTGTTTCAACTCAGGTGTTGAGATGGTTGAAACAGGTGCAGGGTGGAAGTTTTCATCTCTGTGACTTGTATAAAAAGAGTTTTCCTACTTCCATTTATTAAATCTTGGCTTGGTGTTAAACTCTTCATTTGCACTTTGCTGTCAGATAAAAATGGCAGGTGAAATAATTGATTGTGAAATGGCTGCTCTTCAAATCAGGTGTTCATGCCTGCTCTGGAAGTTACTCTAATCAATGTGATAATTTTAAAGTGTGAAATGTATTGGGTTGTCCCAAGTACAGCCCACAGCTTGGCATGAGGGAGATATGTTTTCAAAGACTGATTTTTAGTAATTCTGACCAAAGTTTCACCATCTGCAATAGTGGAGTGGTGACTTTTTATTTTCTGAAGCACTTGGAGTCGTGGAGTTGAATGGCTCATGCTGCAAATATTACCTTATGGTTTGCTGACATTTCAGGAATGACAGTTTATTAGAAATTGTGATAAGGCACCAGGGCCCGCATTTGAATTTATAGTATTTCAGAATTTGTCCATTAAGACACAAAATATTAAGCCTTTGGGCTTAGCCATGAGGCCTCTGTCCACGTTACCGCTGAAGTCAGAGTTACGCAAAGAGGGCTGCAGGATCAGGCCTCAAACATCTGCTGCTGCTTCCCAGAAATGAATCCAGCCTGCAATTTCATAACATCAACTTGATGGATGCTTGATTATTCCTTTTTTCAAGTGGGGCTCCAAACATCCTTGTATTTTTCTCAGCAAGAGGTGAGGAGAGCTGATAAGTGGCACACCGGGCCTGTGTTTGGATTAACACGGACGCTCCAAGTGCTCCCTGAAAGTAGGTGGAGGATGTTGGCTGAGCTGGCAATCAGATTCTCATGGGTGGAGGTGAGGACAACATCTGTCTTTCCTATCTTGTACTTGCCAAGGCTTTTTGTTGTTCCTGAACTCTCCTCATGAATATAATATGTGGGTTTTTGTCTGATCTAATGAATCCAAGGCTCAGAGATTTAGAAGGAAAACCTATTCCAGATGTGCGTTGCAATTCCTGACTCAGGTGACTGCATTTTAAGCAGTAACCTTTTCCAGTATGTTCCCCACACCATATTGAATATCCTTCTTCTGCAAATGGTCAGGAGAGACTTGTACAAGCATCATGATTAATAAGCTACAGCAAGGCTAAAACATCAATCATTTGCCTTTTGTTTCACCCGGCTGCTGCTGGATGCAATGAATCCAAGGCTCAAAGGCTTGGCTTTGGAGCAGGGCTGCAAATTTAGGCTCTTTAAGCAGTTCAACCCCAGCTTGTTTCCTCGTGCAGTGGTGCCTGTTGCAGACGTGAGCAGAGTCTCAGACTGGAAGAGTTCCCGCTGCTCGGGGAGGTTCTGGTGTCCAGCCTCCCTGTGCTCTCTGTTCCAGCCTGGAAATGACATTCCTGGCCTGTTTGAAATTAGGTTTTCTCTCCAGATGAACAGCTTGCTAGAGCATCAGAAGATGCTGTCTGAGGGAGGATAGGTAGAAGAGCAGCAAGCAAGAAGAGTGATTTGGTCAAATCTTGTGCACTGTGTGCTCCCCTCCCCACTCTCACCTGTCCTTCCTTTCAGTGACAGCTGCAATTCAATTTACAAAGCTTCAACAACAAATGCTATCAGGTATACAATGGATACCCAGAGCACTAAAGCATGGAAACACTTAAGGAGCTAATTGCACGGCCTTAATGAGAACAATCTTCCCTCAGAAAACGCAGCTCCTCTCCAAATGTGACTGTTTATTAGAAAGTTTTAACATCTGCAAAACACACGCTGGTGTGTTACAATTAATCCTCATAATAAACAGTTTGGTGAAAGTTTTTGTATAACAGCCTTTGGTCTAATTTAGAATGAAAATAAGTTGCAGTATGTCAGAATTCTTTTTAGAACAGAGAGGTTTTTCTGACCAACTGTGTACATCTGAGAAGTGATAAGAAGCAGCCCATGTCTGAATGGATTGTGGTTGTGGGGAGGTCAAAGCTTGTGCTTATCTATGTGTTATCATGAAATCAGATTAGAGAAGAAGTAAAATGTGTTTACATGGATGAGGAGAAATATTATAAAACTGGTGTCGAAAAATAGATGATATAAACGCAGTGCATATGGCAAGGTTAATTAAAAGTTCTTTATTGCACTGTTGTTGCAAGCCAAGGGTAACAGGTCCTTTTGGGAGTGTGGGGATACTGTCTAAACAAGCAAAAAATGCATTTTATTTCTGTAGCATCTCAATGTACAACGAGGGTTGTTGCTGTGTTTGTGTCCCCTCGTTCATCCTCCTCCTTGGGTGCAGTTCTTGCCCAAGCCCCAGTGTCCAGCCTGGCCTTGGACACTGCCAGGGACCCAGGGGCAGCCACAGCTTGTCTGGGCACTCTGTGTCAGGACCTCCCCACCCTCACAGCCAAGGATTTCTTCCAAAAATATAATATAAACTTGCCCTCCTTCAGTTTAAAACTATTACTCATGAAAAAAAAAAACAGTTCACAGTTTAAAACCATTGTCCATTCTAAGCCCTGGGTTAGAGTAGCCTCCAAAGCACTTTAAAATCCTGCTGCTGTGTTTACTCCCCAATATCCCTCAGCCAACCAAGCAAATTCTGCTGCACAACCACACACCTTATTGTCTTGTGTAGCCATTTCTTAAGTTTGACCAAACTTTAAGGAAAAAAAAAAGTCTTTGTCCTTAGTTCCTGACATTGCATTTAAAGGAGAGGGCAGCTTGCATGTGCTTCTCATGATGGGAACTACTTCAATCACATTTCCTGTAACTTCATGCTTCTAGGCCAAGTAATCTTGCATTTGATTAAGTAAACACCTTTGTCCTAATGACTTTATGCCTACTTTAAAGGCGTTGCTGTACCTATTGTTCTACAGATTTGTCAGTCTGTTATTCTTTTTCTTTTTTTAAACTTATCAGCGAAGTGTAAGTCAAAACCAAAGAGAGAAATAATTTTGTTCTTTTATCATTAGTACAGAAAGTCCAAGGGAGAAGCCGGGTTTGGCATACTACAAGCCATTAAAATATAAAAGGAATATAATGAAGGAACACAGGTTTGTTTGGGTTTTGTGGGGGTTTTTTTTGCTGTGATGTCATGAGAGGAAATATGTGAAGAAAGGAAGAGGAAATAAAGTAAATTTGCGTACAATATTGACCTCAGATACCAACAGCTCTGCTTCACAGACTTGCATGAAAGACCTTTCCCACCTTCTGCTTTAAGCTCCATGTGTTCCTTTCTTCATATCCCTTTACTCCAGACATTAATTACTAGAAATTAAAGGCTTCATTTCTGAGATGTCATGAGAATATGTTACATCACGTGAAATCCAGGAAGATGACCCCATTCACTGCTAAAATTACTGTCACAAAGGTACAAACTTTTGCAAAACTGAACTAAGCCTGTAATGCATCTAATTTGTAATAATTATTAATGTTTACATTGCTTTATCCCACTTATGGTTTGATGTTGCCAAACTGCTCCAGAGACAGCATTAATATGGATGAGAAAAAGAGATTAACATGTAAATGAGTAATGAAAAGCATTTGCTAGGAACAGAACTGGCATCCATATGTAATAAAACCTTGCCAAACATTGTCAGTATTAATAGCTTTGTTTACATTTATATGTGGCCAGACCATGCCGCTATTTTTTCATGATGGTGAGTTCTGACAATTTTTATATTAGATTTGATCCAGGAGCTCGCATTTGCAATTATAACACAAACCAGATTTTTAAGTCCCTGTATTTAGGAAAGAAATAACCCACACTGCTTTCTGCCAGCTGTTCCAGGACAGCAGATTGCTGTTGGAGCCTTCCTTTCACAGCTCACGGTTTGAGGACACCAAGTTATGCCCCTTGTCAGACATCCCTGAACAGCTGAGAAATGCTTCCTCTTCCTGGGTGCCACTTGTGTGCTTTCCCCCAGGATGAGCTTCACGGGAGGTGCTGTCAGGTTGGTTGAGTTCTGGTTGTTCAGCATCCCTGGGTCTTGCAAGGTCGGTGGGTTCAGAAAAGCCTGGGCCAGAAATCCTCACCTTTTAAGTGGCCTAAGTTGATCCCAGGGCTGGAGCCCCTCTGCTCTGGAGCCAGGCTGGGAGAGCTGGGGGTGTTCACCTGGAGAGGAGAAGGCTCCAGGGAGAGCTCAGAGCCCCTTGCAGGGCCTAAAGGGGCTCCAGGAGAGCTGGAGAGGGACTTGGGACAAGGCAGGGAGGGACAGGACCCAGGGAATGGCTTCAAATTGACAGAGGGCAGGGTTAGGTGGGATATTGGGAAGGGATTGTTCCCTGGGAGGGTGGGCAGGCCCTGGCACAGGGTGCCCAGAGCAGTTGTGGCTGCCCCTGGGTCCCTGGCAGTGTCCAAGGCCAGGCTGGACACTGGGGCTTGGGCAAGAACTGCACCCAAGGAGGAGGATGAACGAGGGGACACAAACACAGCAACAACCCTCATTGCACATTGAGATGCTACAGAAGTAAAAGTCTGGACGGGACTTGGAGCAGCCTGGGACAGTGGAAGGTGTCCCTGCCCATGGCAGGGGATGGCACTGGGTGATCTTTGAGGTCCCTTCCAACCCAAACCATTTTGGGATTCTCTGATTTAAGATCACTGAGAGGAAGAAGAGGTTGAAGAGGACCTAAGGCTGATTCCAGCTCAGGCCATTTTCTTTAGTCGTGCTGACTCCTCAACATTTTGCAAAGGCTTCGATGGCCAGTGCAGCTCTTGTCACCCAGGGAGGGGTGACCCATGTCCTGCTGTCCTTCCAGACAGGCCAGCCAAGACCAGGGAGGGTGAAATGTCAGAGGCTCTCTGACGCTCTGTTGTGGAGCGCACATTAATGAACCTCCACAAAGGGCCCGACCCACAGCACACAAAGCTGGCAGGAGCTCAGCTATTCCTCCAGAGCCCTCTCAGACCTGTCAGCGAGCACTAACTGATAACCAGCAGGATGGAGTACAGATGAGTGCTGTTAAACCAGAGCTAAACTCAGGCTGAGCTTGCTTTGTCCGCGAATTTTCCTCCAAAACGTGAAGTTTAAGTCTGTCTCTTGGGCTCATTTATGTTTGTCTTGTTTTGTGTCCATAGTTGTAGATATTCACGCAGCCCTAGGTTAATTGGGTTCATATTTCCAGCATTTACTATGCTCCTCAGGAAGTTAAAGTCTTTCTACTTTCCCTTGTTAGGCAACATAATGGGCACCCATAGTACAAGCAGTGTTTGTTGTCATTAGTAATGCAAATAAATAGGGACCCCTTTTTTTCTTGTTGTTGTTTACATTTATACTTACCCTAAATATCTATAAATTAACTTACATTAGGTGGAGTCATCTTTAATAGGAACCAGAAAAATGTGCTTTGTTTCACTTGTATGGGGGGAGGATGAGAAATAAATCCATTATATAGTGCTTGATGCCTGCTTTGAAAAGGTTCATTAGTAAATGGCTTACAAAGTAAAAGAATGTTTTATTTGCACTCTGTATCAGCTTTCTCCTGTATAACTCACACTCTAGTGTATTTCCTGGAGCTAACTCCTCCAAAATTAACATTTTTTAATATGTTTTTTTGTCTCATGGATTGGGGCAGAAAAGAGGGAACTGTGCATTCAGTAGTGTCAGGCATGGGATGCATTGTGATCATCTGGCCAGGCTGTGTTTGTGCATAAATATATTTAGTTTGGGTTTGTTTTTTTTTTCCTAAAAAACTCTCATGGAGTGCTGAGAAAGAACTCTTTCTTTTCCTCCCAGTGTAACATTTTCTTTCTTTAGTTCTTGTTACATGATCCCTGCTACTTACTATCCAAGCACATCAAGTTCCCTGCTGTCTCTCAGTGGAGCCAGGGAAGAATCTTTGGGGAGCAAGGCACCAGCAGCCATCTCCCCACAAACCTCCTGATCTGCAGCTTTTCCCAGAAAAAGCTGATCAGAAAAGCTTCAGACCACCAAGAGCAAAGATTTCTGGCATGAGAGGCATGGCAAAAAGGAGAGGTGTTACTCTGGCATCCTTTTTGTCTCACAGAACCAAAGAGGCAGAGGTAGCTGGTTGCAGATTGATGGGAGAGTGTGCAGAACGCAGAAGGAAGGGTGGTAGCTGGGGAGTCACTGGTGGCAGCCTAGTGGTGATCTTTGCACTCAAATGACATCCAAAAATCAGCAGGAAAAAGGTGCAGATCGCAGCCTGAACTCAGTGATTCAATCATGAGTCTCAGGGCGCTTGGAGGGCCTGAGATCCCACTCCCCAAGCTCAGAAATTTGGGGGTGATCTCATTTTTCATGAGCAGTAGGAAGCCAGAAGTGATGTCCCCACCTTTGCAGTTGCAGAGCAAACTGTGAATATTAAAGAGTGCCCCCCAAGGGCTCACAAACCAGATGGATAAAAGGAAGGAGAAATGTAGAATCGCAGAATAACCTGGGGTTGAAAGAAACCCACAAGGATGGAGTCCATGGGCCTTAAAATGAGCGAGCACTGATTTTTAGGGCAGCATGTGACTGCAGGAGCTTGGCAAAGCCCTCTTCCAACAGCCAGGGAGGGTGGGAGCCTGCAGACAGCCACCCACCCTCCCAGAGCCGGGGAACTCCCATCCCTTTTCTCTCTCCCTTCTCGTCTGCTGACAGGACCACGCGGTTCTGGCCGTCAGCAGCAGATCTGGCAGGAGCACAGCCCACACACGCTGCCTCACGGAGCTCCCTGCCCCGAGTCTGGCTCAGGATTCCCCCCACTCCCTGATCCTTGGCCCCCACGCTCGCAGCCATGGCCAGCTGGCCCAGCCTCCCCCTCGGCTGCTGTCGGCCCCTGGGCTCACACGGAGCCTCCTCGCCTGCCCAGAGCTGGGCATTGTCCCCACAATGGCAGGGAGGAGGTGCTGGGCTGCACCCCTGCTCCATTCCGTGCCACAGGCCCAGGATGGAGTCACACAGTGGGTTACTGTCCTTTCACAGAGTCCCTGAGGCTGGAAAAGCCCTCCCAGCCCATGGAGTCCAAGCTGTGCCCCATGCCCACCTTGTCACCCAGCCCAGAGCCCTGAGTGCCACGTCCAGGCCTTCCTTGGTCACCTCCAGGGATGGGGACTCCAAACCTCCCTGGGCAGCCCCTTCCAGTGCTTGAATTTGCACCCTTATGCACCTTGTCCACACTAAGTGACCCCTGGAGAGGGGGAATTTCCTCAGAATTCTGCTTTTGGAGGGTGCCCCCCGAGCCTGTGCACTGCTGAAGAACAGCAGGAGTGTGGCAGCCTAGACCTGCTCGCATGGCTGGGGAGCCTCATCTCAGGTGGGATGTGTCCCTTCAGGAGCTTCAGCCCTTCCCACATTTTCTGATGGACATGGTAACCACAGCACCATCCTGAGCCTGGCCCAGGCACTGCCTCACTCACGAGACTCAACTCCAGATAGCACAGGGAAGTAATTGGTGCCAGCAGGAATGCTTGGCAGTGGGGATAGAGGGTGACTGTCCCTCCCTCTGGTGTCTGTCTGGTCTCCAGACAGACATGGTGGCAGCTGTCCCACCACTGAGGGAGCTGATGGGCCCTGCTGCCCTCGATGGCCAGAACCCCAGTGCTGCCATGAAGAGGGTGGGAAGCCCTTCCCACAGCTCCAGAGTGGGATTTCCATCAGGGAGAGTTGCCATGAGAGGGAGGGAGGTGGCTGGTGGGCATGGTGCCCCTGGATTGGAGGTTGTGCCCAGATGTCTAGGCTTGTGGTCCAGGAAGGACTTGGCCTGGGTCCCTGAGGAAGAAAAGGGGGATCCCAGTGGGTCAGCAGGGCCTGGCTTTTGGTTGCTCCTCACAGGGGCAGCAATTTTTGCTACATCCAGCAGATCTCACCCTCTGCATCACAACTGAGACCCCACAGACCCGAGCTTTGCTGCCCATCCTGCCCTCTCCTCCCTCCCAGCTGCTGGCCACTGTTCCCAAGTGTTTGGTAGCATGTTTTTGTGCATCAGCTCAGCTGCTGTGGGAAGGGTCTCCCCAGGGAGAGGGTCTCCTGCCCTTCTGTCATGTGCTGACAACATCTGTCCCTATGGGTCCTCAGCTCCACTATCAACAGTGCTGTGCCTAAAATCTGAGACTGTTTACCTCCCTGTGGGAGGGACAAGCCCTTTTCCCTTGGGGAATGTTGTGGTGGCTGCCCTGAAACGTGGCTGCGCTGACCCTTCTCTGGTTTGCAGGAAGCGTTATCGGTGGTGAGCGAAGACCAGTCCCTGTTCGAGTGTGCCTACGGATCACCCCACCTCGCCAAGACAGAGATGACGGCCTCCTCCTCCAGTGAATATGGGCAGACCTCAAAGATGAGCCCACGTGTCCCCCAGCAGGACTGGTTGTCACAGCCCCCGGCCAGAGTCACCATCAAGATGGAGTGTAACCCCAACCAGGTTAACGGGTCAAGGTAATGAGGCTGGTGGTGGCTCAAGAACAGGGTTTTTTGTGATGGGTGTGGCTCAGTTGTCTAAATCTGTGTGTTTAGCACCATTTTAGGTGCCTCAGGATATCCCACCTGGCCACTGCTGCCATCCCAGAAGGCTCCAGGTTGCCCTACCTTGACCTGCCAGCCCTGTTCAGGTGTTCCAGAGGGTCTAAAATGGTGCTACAGGCACGGCTTTCTCTTGACTTTATGCAATACCTTTCCTGTCGCTGTTGTATCAGGAATGGCGAGAAACGGCACAGATTCCAGTCCAGGAAGAAAAGGAATTATTTATTTAATTTACAGACTGGTTTTTATATCTTAGTTCGCTTGAATGGCACAAGGCCATTGGTCCCTGACCATCCACCTCCTTAGAATGATTGGTGAGATCTCACAACACCCATTTCAAAATATTTCTCTGGTCACTATCACAACAATCCTGCACAACAATCCTGCACCTGCAAGATAAAGGGATTAGTTTACAGAAACTTCTAACTGTTTTCAGCCAGTGTCTGTGAGAAAGCAAAGTCTTTGCTTTCTCACAGACAGAGGCAGAAAGCTGGAAAATCTCTCTGCAACCCAGCTTTCAGCGTCCACACTTTCCTCTGGCTGTGGATCATTTTTGGGTGTGAATTTGCTTTGCACACCAGGTGAAAGAGCACATATTAAAGTTAGTAAAAGGGGGATTTACTGTAGCCTGGAGCAGCACCATTGATCCATCGAAGGCTGTGGTGTGTGTGATCTAACACTCCATGAAAGTTGTCAAATCCAGCCATTTAGGCTGTTGCCTTTGCTCCAAATATAACCAAACAGGGAAACATTGGAATTAAATTCTTGTCATGGCAGAGGGAGTGAACTATTGATCTTTTCTTTTGTATTTACTGTAAACATAATGCCAAAAAAGTGGAGTTGGATTTAAGAACTCAGGCTGAAAAAACAACATAAATATGGAGGCAGGCAGGGGAGTAGAAAGGAACAGGAAAAGAAATTTCTCAGCTCAACGGGCAGTAGCCACAGGGTGTCCATGCATTAACTGTTGTCCCAGGACATTTTTTTGGGAATGTCACTATAAAGAAGACTTGGATCAATTGGGCTGCAAAGGTGTTGCAGGGGATTTTTGGATATTGACTGATGGCTTTCCCAAGCTTAGGAGCACCCTGTGGGACATCTGAAAAAACACAATGAAGATTTTTTTTGTTCAAGGAAACTATCCAAACAAGTGCTTTCCTGTTTAAAATGCCTGACTGTCAAAACAGTTTTCCTTTGGTGTTGCTGAGGGCAAAGGTCCAGAAGAGTCAGTTGCTGATGATTGTTGGTGATGTACCAGTGGAGCCTGTGCTTCACATCTCTCTGTCACAAACACACCTGGGTTTTAATCTCATCTCCCAGGATCAGTTGTTCAGGAAAACCTCAGCCCTGGGCTCTGTGGTTGCTGTTCACACTTGCTGTGCTGATGTGATGAGCACCACAAGCAGGGCCAAGTGGTCTGACAGCTTATCACACCTCCTCTGTTCAGTGGTGAGGATGGAAATGGTGCTGAAGTCAAATCAGAATTTCCAGTGAGCAAAGATTTGAGATACGTAGAAATAAATGGTGAGCTGAAGTTACAAAGAATTAGAGGAAGTCTTCTTGTAAGGCTGCTTATTCAGAAGTTAAAGTGTCTTTAATCTATTTCAGTGTGTTTTTAATTTTTTTTTTGGTGTTAAGCAAATGCAGAGGTATAATCACAAATTGAGTATTGATTCCACACCGGTCTTAACTGCTTCCTAAAATTGCCTCTGAAGTATTTGTGCTGGCATTTCTGTAAGAGAACTGATCACAGTTTCCCCTCAGTGTAAATTCCATAAAGTACATTAAAGTAGATAATTAGAGTTAATTGTTGCTGAGAGGTTCAAGCTGGAGATCAGGGAAGGGTTCTTCCCCCAGAGGGTGCTGGGCACTGCCCAGGCTCCCCAGGGAATGGGCACGGCCCCGAGGCTGCCAGAGCTCCAGGAGCGTTTGGACAGGCTGGGATTGTTGGGGGGTCTGGGCAGGGCCAGCACTTGGACTGGGTGATCCTTGGGGTTCCCTTCCAACACAGGATATTCTGTGATTCTGTAATTTCTCCTTCTTTTTTGCTATTTTCTGTTAGTGTGTGCACGCACTGAACCACTCAGGATGATGCTCTGGCTCCCTGCACAGTCAATAGCAGGAGGTGGCTGCGGTTTCAGCCGCCAGAATTCCCTTTTGTGGGGAGAGGTATCTGCATTTCTTTCAGAGGTGTCTGAAATATCATCATAAAATGCTTGTGCATGTGGAGAGGGACCCTTCATCAGGAGCTGGGGTGCCAGGACAAGGGGGAATGGCTTCCCAGTGCCAGAGGGCAGGGACAGATGGGATATTGGGAAGGAATTGTTCCCTGGGAGGGTGGGCAGGCCATGGCACAGGGTGCCCAGAGCAGCTGTGGCTGCCCCTGGATCCCTGGCAGTGTCTGAGGCCAGGTTGGACATTGGGGCTTGGAGCAGCCTGGGACAGTGGGAGGTGTTTGTTTATTAATCTTGATTTTACAGCCTTCCCTGTTGAAAGAGCAGTACAGAGTTCCTAACTGGAGACAACAAGGAAAATTCATATTTTGCTACAGTTCCTAAGGCATGACTTGCTGAAAAAGAAACAAAAAAAATCACTTGCAAGCTACAAAAAAAAAGATTAGCCCAACAACAAAAAATATTGCATGTATATATTGCATGCTCATACTATACACAAAAATAATAATAAAGAATTATTCTAATTAAAAAACACTGTTTATTTCATCAGAGAAGTTTTATTTTTTAGGGCCTAACTCATGCCTGAAAAAATAGATCTTAATACTACATTTTAATGGAGAAACTAACACTGCCAAGCAACAAAAATAAATATGTTGTGGCATTTCTAAACCTCACATGCATGTGTGTATGTAATATGTAGTGTTATTACACCCTGGGAATTGGAATGTGGTATTCCTGCCAGTTTTAGGGGAAAAAAAGTATGTATCAGATTGTGCTACCCTGCCTTTCTGTAGGTTACTTTGCATATTCTTTTCTGCAGAAGCCTTCCCCACCCTCCTCTTTTGCAGTCCATAAACTTATTTCCTTAAATGATATTATTCAATGATAATATTTCCTCGGTTCTTAAAATGCTTTGCGTGTTAAATATTCACACAAGCAGGACCCGGAGCGCTTGGAGCTGCATTTCATTTTTAGTAAAACTGTACCTGCTTTGTTTAGACCCATTTTAAAACCTGAGTTGTCCCAGAGGAGTCAAAAATACGACCCCACATTGCAGAGCCATGGAAATGCTGCCTGGAGGATCTCCAGGGTATCCTCTGTAATTGCCTCGCCTCGTGGGCACCTGGATCTGAATAATTCAGGATGCAAAGCAGGGAATGAGATCCCACAAATTGGTGGCCAGGGAGAAGTTAACATTGCAACTTTTTGCTGTCCAGCTCTCCCTTCTTCCTGTGTCAGTGCTTCCTGGCCATATATCCTGTCCTTTGGAAGAGGGTGTAGAATTTTAGGAGCATATCGACCCCCTTAGACATCCCCAATTAAGCACCCACTCAGAGAAGGAATGTGCCCCCTCTGCTAGGACTTTCCCCAGATACACTTTGGCTGTAATTGCCCTACATTAAATTTCAAAACATAAGGGTCTCAGAGCTGGCATTCCTGTGAATACCAAAGAAATGCCATTAGAATGAAATTAAAGGGTTATTTTCAGTGTGCTGCACAGGGATCAGCTACCCACTTTTCTTTAACAATAACAGCATTTTTCAAGCTAAACCCCGCTGCCCAGCACCACAAAATATAGCCTGGGGGCTTACCTTAAATTAAATAAAGCAAGAAAAGTTTAAATTAAAGCTGTCATTTACCTGGCTGTTGTTGCATATATAATGCAGGTTGTCACAGGTGGTATCAAATTGAGTTTCTTTAAGTACATTATGTTGGTGCAGCCATTCTGTTCCTTCCAGCTACATAAATCTAATGAGACCTTTTGTGCCACCTTCCAGTCAATCTTTCACCTGAATGTAATAATCCTGTTTCCTGCTATTTATTGCTCCTGGGTCAGGCCAAAAGATTCACCCCGTAGTATAAATCTGGAGGTTGCATATGCCCCACTGTTACTTTGCTGTTTATTGTTCTTTATATATTTTATCAAATTAGGCACGAGCAATTCTGCCACAACGAGCGCAATTCATGTCATGGATTTAGGGAGAAATTCACTCCGTGGAAATGCTCTCCTGAGGCCCTGGGTACTGCTTAAACAACGTTTAAATCCATGGATTTCCCAGTGATCTTGGAATACACTCGCCCGTGGGGCTGTGCCATGCCCATGGGTGGGACTACACAAAGGTAGCTTGGAATAATGACATTTACTGTAGGTAATGCATCTTTTTCAGGCAGGCTGAAGTGGAACA
Organism: Edolisoma coerulescens; assembly: GCA_013397115.1. NCBI lineage: Eukaryota > Metazoa > Chordata > Aves > Passeriformes > Campephagidae > Edolisoma > Edolisoma coerulescens. Next base: position 57,715 of record VWZW01001437.1, read on the forward strand.
CAGAGTCTTATTCAGGCCACAGATAAATTTCTCTTGCCATGAGCAGCGTGATGATTTCACTGAAGAAGTATTTTGAAAGTTAACTGCAGTGAAAGCACAGCAGAAGCTTTCCAACATCAGCTTGGCTGATAGAGGAGTTTTAAAGAAATGCCAGAAATAATTAGTTGTCCTTAGGATTTAATCATGTGCAAAATGTTGATTTAAGTGCTACCAGTTGTTGCTTGAAAACCATTTGAGAATGAAATTATCACTTAATACATCTTTTGTGCTGGCTCTTTGGAGAAATGCCATTTTTCTTTGCGTGTAACTGCCTGAATTTTCATCAAAGAGCCTCTGTACTCACTGGGTTCAGTATGTCTGACACACAGGAGGACTTTTCAGAGTCCAGGGTGAACTTGAGTTTTCTTGCTGGTGGCTTTTTTTTTTTTCTTTTCCCCTTGATGTAAAGTTTCCTAAGGAGTAGATTTTTTGAGCTGTACCAGCCAGCAAATTGGAATGGGGAGCGCTTGAGGTACCTTGCACTATCGAGATGTGTGACAGCTGCTGTGCCCAGCCACTGGGGAGGGAGAATTCATCCATGTGGAGCTCTGTATTCCAGCAGATCTGTCCCTGATCCCAAGATCCAGGCTGGCAGGCTTTAAGCTGTAGGAGGCACCTGTGCCTCATGGTGTGATACTGGTGGGTCTAATTAGAGCATTTAAGCAGCTCCACAGAATCACGGAATCATGGAATCATGGAATTGTTGGGCTTGGGAGGCACCTCTGGAGATCATCCCTGTTGCCAAGGCAGGGTCACCTGGAGCAGGTGACACGGGAAGGCATCCAGGTGGGTTTGGGATGTCTGCAGAGAGAGAGACTCCATGTCTCCCTCAGACAGAGGGAGACTCCTCTGTCTCCACAAATAAAAAAGTGTCTTGGTGGTAATTGTAAAGAGACATGGTTGAGTGCTGTGTGCAAGACTGAGGTAGAGTTGCACCAAGATGTCACATTTTCATATAAGGCATGATTTGGAGTGACATCTGTGATTTTGTTTTTATCTTGTTTTGATTCAGGGGAGTCAAATATTATACAGAAATTCATTTTAACTGAGCCAAAGAGTTCTAGTTCTTGAGGTTCATAGGGTGTCTCAGGGAGAAATTTAGTCCAGACACCCCATTCCTCTGTGGGATTCATGGTGAATCGTGAAAGATCTGAAGAGACATCTTTTGGTATTGGGCAGCTGGCAACCCTGGGCAGCTGTTGCAGGGCTCTGCCACCCTCAAAGTACAGAAATTCTTCCTCCCGTTGAGGTGAAACTTCTCATGGTTCAGTTTATGGCCATCGCTCCTCATCCTGTCACTGAAAATTCTGGCCAGCTCCTCTTGACCCCCACCTGGTGAGCACCCAGCATGGGGAGGGACAGGGCTCATGTGCAGCCCTCACCCTGGCATCACTTGTTTTCCCAAGGCATAGCTTTTTCCACCCCTGGAGCACAGCCCTGCGGCGGGGGCGCGGTGCCACGTCCCTTCCACATCTGGTGGCACACCACTGGCATCCAGCCCCGGGATTCCTGGGAAACCTCAGCTCAGACTAAACAACAAGCCTGGCCCAAACCCCCCAGCAAGCCATGGGACTCTCTCTGTCTGCAGCAGAGTCAGCCCCTACAGCAGCCCAGGGCAGAGCTGGGAGATGTGCCCTAAGAGAATGATTTTCTTTGTTGGAGCTGCCTGTGTAAAGTGTTATTAATTTTAGGTAAAAAGACGTTGGTTATCTCAGACTGATAATCCTTTTTCCCAGTGCCTGGGTGGTTGGTGGAGTGGAAAACCTACCTACCAAGCTGGAAAAATGATAAAGTCAAGATGTGTGACTGCTTCAAGAAGCTCCTCTTTGCTCTGAAAATCCACCAGCTTAACACAAGCACTTGTATGTGTGTGTGGGCATGGTTTGGCCCTGTTCTTGAGGCAAACATGTTGCCAAAGAGAAAAACAAACTCAGCTCACTAATACTACAACTATTTTATTTTTTTGGAAGCTTTTTGGGGGGTTCTGGGCTGGCAGGTGCTAAATAAGAAGCTTTCCACTCTGGGATAATGGGCTCATTCTTAATTATCCTGGCTACATTTGGGATCGACCACTGACTTTCCAGCAACCAAAGGCTTTTAGATGGGCAGCGAAATATAAAAATAGTCTTCAAAAAATGACATAGGACCCCACAAGAGTAGTGATGGCTGTCATTATTTAGGACTGTTGCCATCATTGCTTTTTTATTTCCTGTACAGGACTTACTGTGACCAGAGCACTTAGAGCTGGTGGTGAATTTTCTCCTCTGCCCCATCATTAGTGGGTGTTTCATTTTGATCAGGGCAGCATCAGTGGGGGTGTTCAGTATTCAAAGTTTGGAAATAGCTTTTTAAGGCAAAACAGAAGGGAAGGAAAAGTGGCTAATCATGGGCTTTAGCATTTTGCACCCTCACAGCCCCTTAGTGCTAATCATGAAAATCAGCAGACATTCCACAGACACGGGGGATTATGGTTTCCATACAAGATGTCACTTCTGTTTCTGCTTGGCATGCTCTATTTTCCTAACTTTCTATATGATCCCTGCCCACAAAAGAAGGCACATGTGGTTTGGGAAGGGTCCTGTCTCCTGGTATTTCATATTTCATGAAACCACAAATACAACAGCCTTACAAGCTCTTGAAATGAAATACAATTTGAGAAATGTAATCCATTACCATCATAATAGAATTTCTATAAAAAATAATAAAAGAAAAACAAGAGAAAATAGGTCCTGAAAGTTATAGGCCAAGTGGGAAGTCGTTGTGGCTTTGGCCTAGCTATCACCATGTCAAACCTGAGCCTTGTCCCAGGCAGCGATCTAATTGTAAATTATGTATATACAGAACATCATTTCTTAGCTTTGGCTTTTCGTGACCCCCTTCCCTGCTTTCCCTTTCTTCACTCCGACCTGACACGTAAGAAATATTGAAGTGTTTGCACTAATGGAGAAATGACAACGTGCAGTCAAACTTAAACCAGCTGTTTCCCCACACTGTGAGCACAAAGAGCCAGGCTGGGAATATTTATAGCTTGACTGGCCTCTAGTGAGCCAGATGCTGACTGCCTGCATTTGCCACCATGGCCTTGAGGCTCAAGGCAGCTGTGGGTTGCAAGATAGCTGGGGAAAGCTAAGGGGAAGAAAATAGAAAATGAAAAGATTGAATTAGCCAAAGTTATTGTTTGATTGGAGATGAATGGTTGCTGTGTGTACAGCTCAGTAAAAAAGCACCTCCTCTTTTGCTCCTGTTTGCTGTCACGGGAGAAAGGAACCAGAGGTGCCTCCAGGTGACATCTCTGGATGACCCTGGGCCAGCCCCACACAACCCTGAGCACCCACCGAGCCCAGGGCACCCCACACAGAGGTGTTTGCCCCTGTTTTGGGTGCTCTGTTCCCTTCCCAGCCTCTGCATGGCCATGGCCTGCTGGGGCTGCTGGACCCCTCAGAGCCCTACATGGAGCAGAGCAGTGCCACGACTGAGTAGCCCAGGGCAGGCTGCAGTTTTCTTTTTTCTTTTCTTTTATCTTCTTAGGACTGCTTTTGACACCTTATAGCAAAGATTAGCCGTGGCTTCAGCATCAGTTTAAGCAGCTTTAGCCAGTGGTGTGTTTCTGAGGGACTTCCCTGCCTTCCAGAGACCTGGCAGCTTGTTCCCATCCTGGCCATCCTTTTTCCAGTTACTCACTCACCCATTTATTCACTTCTTTGCGTACAGCTCCCCAGCCCAGTTCACTGAGCAGTTGGGCAGCAGCCTGTGGGACACCCCAGGGATATTTTGACCAGTGTGAGTTTTCTGGCATTTTCATGCCTGTGTTGTGCTGGACTTCTCTGTGGGAAATTTTGCTCTCACAAGAAGTCTTGGAAGGGAGTCCAGAGGAGGCACCAGGATGAGCAGAGGGATGGAGCAGCTCTGCTGGGAGGAAAAGCTGGGAGAGCTGGGATTGTTCAGCCTGGAGAGGAGAAGCTCTGGGGTGAGCTCAGTGTGGCCTTGCAGGGCCTGAAGGAGCTACAGGAACCATGGAGAGAGACAATTTCCAAGGGCTGGAGGGACAGGACACAGGGAATGGCTTCAAAGTGAAAAATTATAGGTTTTGATTGGACATTGGGAAGGAATTGTTCCCTGGGAGGGAGGGCAGGCCCTGGCACAGGGTGCCCAGAGCAGCTGTGGCTGCCCCTGGATCCCTGGCAGTGTCCAAGGCCAGGTTGGACATTGGAGCTTGGAGCAACCTGGGACAGTGGAAGGTGTCCCTGCCCATGGCAGGGGTGGGAACTGAGTGATCTTTAAGTTCCCTTCCAACCGAAACCATTCTGGGATTCTGTGATTCTCTGATAAGTGTTGAGGCCTCTGAAATCACCCCTGGAAGTGCTTTTCAGAGTCTCAGCACAGGCTCCTTCTCACCAGGGAGGGTCTGTCTGTCCCCACTGTACCTCAAAGTAACAAATCTCAGGGAATTTTCAGGTTTTTTCTTCATGGGCCCCTTTTTCAGTGACAAACTCTTAGGGGAGGAAGCACTGACCAAATTCACTACAACGTGAGCAGCTGCAGTGCATGAGGATGAGGCTGAGCAAGCTTTGCAATGCCCTCGGTATGAGCTGACCTTGTAGCAGCCTCTGTAATCCAAACTGTGCTCATTAAATAAACTTGTGAAGACATGTAGATATTTGGGGAATACATTCTTCCTCATTTATTTCCCTCTGAAAGTCAGAAATATTAAATAGAAGAGCTTATGCTACGGGAATGACACACGTAGCGTTTCGCGGATTCCTCATCTGAATTTCTCTGACACCTTGCACTTCGACACAACACAGGTGTTTTATGTCACATGGGGAAAATAGTAGCCTAGTGAAAAGGAAAAAGTGTGTTTCATGCACTTGTTTATGAGCTTACATCTGCTTTCATCAGAGTCAATGGCTGGCAAAACTCCAATCAGCTTCGGTAGGAGTGGGTGATAAATTTAACCATCAAATCAGCTCGATTTTGAGTAACGCTGTATAAAGGTGAGGCTTTCAGGTCCGAGGAGAAAATACTTTCTCAGCAGACATTTATCAGCTCAAGACTGGACAAAATGTTCTTGGGTACCATGATGGTGTGTAGTTTTACCTCTTTTTAATGTCTTAATTTTTTTTTTTTTTTTGTAAATTCCAGGTGTAACACAGTATATTTACAAAGGGCAGAAATAACAGGCAGCCGTGAAGAAAAACATCTCTGGTTTCATTTCAGACCTGGAGCTGGGGATGAATCACTGCAGAGCTGCATCCTTCACTCTGGGCACACTTTTCAAAAGCTGCTTTTCCACCCTGCTCCCCTGGTGGTTCAGAAATAAAGCAGACTCACAGAAAGTCCTAAAAAAACCCCTTTGTAGACAATCACTCTCTTGTTGTTCTGGGCACTAGAAACACCATTTTTTCAGTCTGCTTGCATTTTCAGTTTTGCTTTCTGTACTGTAGAAGTTTGTTCCAGGCAGTTGAGTTAAGCCCTGGCTCAGTGGTTCAGGGCACACACTCAATTTGAAGTACCAGAGTAGTCCTGTTAAGTCCCACAGAGCTGATCCCATGCCTGAAATTAAGCGTGGTCTTAGGAGATTTGATGGATGGGGGATTTGCTTGTCCACCCAGTGAGCTAAAGGGACAAAACCCTTGACCATCTGCTTCTGGATTTTAATGAAAAGTTATGACTTATTTATGATCTTCTTCCCCACCCCTGTCTGTTTATATTCAGATCAGAAAAGCATCTCAGAAGCCCTGTCAGATTGCCAAAAGCTGTGTGCTACTGGATCTTTCACATCATTTACTGCTCTGTGTTTACAAGAGTGTTTTTAATGCACCATTGCCTGTAGAAATGCTGTAGGCTGCTACTGATGGGATATTTCACTTTGGAGTCCCTCTATCCCAAGTTTCTTTCCCCAGGAAAAAACCCCAAAATTAAGTAACTGTGCCAGTTAAACTAAAGGATATTGCTACCTCTCTGTTTCCTAAAAATTCATTGAATGGGCTGAGAAGTTCTTTGTAACAGAACTGTTTTGGGGAGTCATGGGCCACACCTGCACAGGTATAAGGGCAGGTGCTGGAGGATATTTCCAAATATCCATAATTCGAAGTGCAGACTCACTCATGCATTTATGCCATTTGTATTTGTGAAAGGGAAGCAGAAAAAGCCGACTTTTCACTCAAAAGGAATCATCACAAAAGCTCTTCTTCAGCGTTTATGTCTGAAACAAAAAGCAGCTTTGTTTTGCTCGGCTCTGTTTGGACAGAAATAGGCTGCATCCCAAGGTTATATTTAGTGGTGTGTGGTAGGAGAGCGACACTAAACCTGAGAAAACATTGCCCAAGTGCTCTGGTTGTGAGAGGAAGGGCTGAATTCACCACCATGCAGTGGCAGGTGCTGACTGTGTTTTCCCTCGTGGTTGTTTTTCAGCCCTGTGGCTGACAGAGCAGTTGCAGGGCTTTTACACAGGGCAGATTTCGTGTGTGATGTGTTTAGAGGCATCCTGGAGAAAGTGTGTGAAGCCAACATTTTCCAGGCAACATTCAAGGCCCTCTTCCTTCTCCTAAAGAAGATGTTGTCATCCACTGAATGATCTCTGTGATATATTTTATTTTTAAACTGAAAGTCAGCAGTAGGTGGTTTTTTCCCTTTAATATCTACCTTAACACAGAAGGGTAAAATTAGTAGGAACACTGCATAGAAAAAAAATTGCTTTTAGTATTTAAGATGTACACTAAGTATCTCAGCTTTCTAAGTACTTGATATTTTTTTAAAACACACATGTGAGAATTATAATTGCATGAGTTCCTGAGCCACGGTAGTGCTGAGCAGTCAACACAGTTGAGTCACAGAGCCTAAAAGGGGCTCCAGGAGAGCTGGAGAGGGACTTTGGACAAGGCCTGGAGTGACAGGACAAGGGGAAAAGGCCTTGAACTGAAGCAGGGCAGGGTTAAATGGGATATTGGGAAGGAATTGTTCCCTGGGAGGGTGGGCAGGCCCTGGCACAGGGTGCCCAGAGCAGCTGTGGCTGCCCCTGGATCCCTGGCAGTGCCCAAGGCCAGGCTGGACACTGGGGCTTGGAGCAGCCTGGGACAGTGGAAGGTGTCCCTGCCCATGGCAGGGGTGGGAATGGATGATCTTTAATGTCCCTTCCAACCCAAACCATTCTGTGATTCCATGAATCCATGAATCTGCGACTTGCCTCTTGTTTAGGGAGACCACAGCACAATTTCAGGAGTTAAATGGCAGGACTAAAAGAAAGCTTGTTAGTAATGAAGTATTGCTAAAGAAACCAAACCCCAGCTAACACCCTCCTTCCCTTGCCAAACAACCTCTTTACATTTCAAGGTATTCCCCATGGCTGAGTTCTTTATTTTGATTTTTGTAACAATTTTTCTCCCTCTGATGAAACATGTTGTAGACATTAAATTAAGGGACAAATATGTCTGTGTCTGCCAGAAAGAAAACTGTGATGCAATTAAAATGCCATTAGGGAACCCCCTGTGGGATGTTAAACCTAAAGACTCTATTCAGAAAGCAAAGCCAAAATTAAAGAGGTGTCTGGTTGCAGATCCTCTGCAGATTTCCCTGTCTTGACTACAGTACCATGGAGACTGAGCTAGTCAGGAGCTGAAAGCTTTTTCCAGTCATGCGTGTGGTATTTTGAATCATGGCTTTGGCAAATGTTCCTTTTCTTTGTGAGCCTTACGTAGAAATGTGAATACATTGCATGACACGAAGTGCAACTGAGTGTGGAACAGCGATGGCAGTGGAGGTGGGCAGCTCTCCAAGCCTTGGGCTGCTTGGACAACGGCAACTGAGAATAGTTTTCCCCCAGAAAATGTGCATTAAGTGCATTTCTGTGTTTCTCAGTTGTCTGTGAGATGTTCGGAGAGGGAAATGCAGCTCCTTGCAGCCACCAGGCTGAACATGCTCATGACCAAACCTCCATTCCATGTCTGGAATTAAAATATTTGTGTTTATAATTTCTGGAGAGATCTGAGAGCCTGATCCTGTGATAATAGAAAAAAAATGTATGGTCCATTGAACCTGGTTGGTGTTTTTAGACAACTGAAGGAATCAGCAGAGTCACCAGGTGGGGGGTACTGAGTTTCCAGGTGCTCGACTCCCAGTTTTCCATTTCATTCCAGGTGATTCTCTGCTGGTGATGTTAATAAGGACTGGAATAATAATGGAAGCACACCTTTCTTGTATGCCTAGGAATTCTCCAGATGACTGCAGCGTGGCAAAAGGAGGGAAGATGGTGAGCAGCTCAGACAGTGTCGGGATGAACTATGGAAACTACATGGAGGAGAAGCACGTTCCACCCCCAAACATGACGACCAATGAACGAAGAGTCATTGTGCCAGCAGGTTAGACCCTCTACACCAAAATTGAAAGCCAAGAAAAAAAATGCATTTCCCTCAGGTCCACTAAGATTATTTAAGAGGGTTTGGAGAGAAGTAGTGAGGCAGGTGATCAGGAGGAAAAGAGCAGTAATTTTTAGGGGTTATTGAGAGAATGAGCTGAGAAGGATCACAGTGAGAACACCTCCAATCTGTTCTTCCCATTTCAGCAGCAGAATGGGCTGATAAAAGGCACTCAGATCTTATCTGACTCCTGTAGCTCCTTTTGGAGGATTTCACCCTAAAGTGGGTGAAAGGAAGAACCACTTCCATTTCTTATCCCTTGGGCAAGCTGGGCGCAGTGTGTGCGGGAGAGAGAGAAAGGATCATTGTAGCAAGGTTATCTGTGAAAATTCCAAAACACAGTAGCTTCTGTGGGATCAAACAGGGCATGAAAAGCCTTTATGTGGGTTATCCCCTGAGTCTGGGCAGCATAAAACATTTTAATAAGTAAACTGACAACTCCACTGCAATGTAAGAGCACAGTTGAGAAATTCTTGGTCAGCCTTGGCAGGCTTGGCTGTGGGATTCAGCAGTTAATGGGACAAGAAGGCTGCCTTCTTGTCACTTCTGGCTGCCTTGTCCTCCAAACAAACCTGGAATATTTTGCAGGATAATTAGCATGCCTATTTCCAAGTCAAAGCATCATGGCATCTGTGGGTGTTCCTAAACCACAGGATATGCACAGAGTAAACTCAACACCTGCAGCCAGGAGGGAATGCTTTGCTGCTGGTTCCTCTCCAGCAGAGAGGTGCCTGTCTGAAATATTTCTGCCTCTGCCATGTTGCTTAATATTCTTACAGTTTTTCAGTTGCTTAGACATGCAAGAGTACTGTCTGTGGCCAATTTTGCAAGCTGTGATTATTTCAGTTATTTGTCAAGAAAGGTGTGGACAAATCTGTTGCAGTGTCCTCTGCAATGGTATTGTCAATTCTGTTCTGGACACAGGAGAGTGATGCTCTGAATAATGAGTGTCCTGCCAGCACTGAAATACACAACTTTTGGATGTTCTCCTAAAACATTTTTCTTCCTGGTGTTTGGCACTTTTTTTTTTTAAAGTCTTTTAGTAATCCTTAGCATGGTTAGCTCAGCAAGGGATTTTTTATTTAGTGTATTCCTGGAGGTGTGTTTGAGGTGGATTTGAATGACTGTCGAGGAGCAAGATGGTCACAGTCACAGCCTTGCTGTTTTGAGGTCACTTGAAGAAATTATTGAGGAAAAATCAGTTGTTTTTGATTACTGCATAGGAAGTGTGCAGTTCATGTGGTAAAGTTAGAAGTAAAAAAGAAAAATACACACTTCCAGCTGCAGTAGGTGTGGGCAATCCCATCCAGACCCAAGATTTACCACCAGACTTGAATCCCTCCGGATTCCTGCTTATTTCATATCAGACGGGGGCATTATTTTAAGAGTTTTCTGGTGGAATTCAGGAGGTTTCCACCTCTTTCCGACCAGCCTGAACAACAGCCAAAAGAGAGGGAATGGCACTGAACTTAAGCCATAGAAAAGCTATTTAGGCTGCCATTCATGTCCCAGATTTCCATGTGATGGGCAACAGCCAATTGACCTCCATGTGCTCCATTCTCAGCTTTCAGGATATCACAAAATCACAGAATCATTAGGATGATAAGGCAGAAACTCTTGAAGAATTTGTTTCCCCTCAGCTTTAATGTTTTCTCTGCGAAAAAGTCTAAATTCTTCATGGTAGGAGCTGAGGGACCTTCATGTTGTGGGGTCCTTACTCAAGAACAAGGAAAAGTAGAATGGGAAAGAAATAGAAAATGAGGAGTTTGGAGGGGGAAAAAAAAGAGTTTAAGTTAAAATTAAAGATTCATTAAAAAATATTTTGCTAGGAATTTGGACTGTTTGGGGCTCTTTTTCCCCAGATGGTTTTGCCAATACTTCAGGTATTGAGTAAAAACCCATGCAGGTGTAGCAATGTACACAACAGCAGTCTAGGAAAGAAAATGCAGAATATTTTAATATTCTAGTTAATATTATTAACTAGAGACCCACTCTAATTTATGAAATAACTGTCCAAATCTGTGAGTGCTTATTTAGCCTACACCCAAGAAAGATTCGTTCAGACATGAGTGGAAATTTCACTTGAATAAAGATCAGGATTGAACAGAGAGTTTTGAAAATTGTTCAGCTACAGCTTGCAGTGCTGTCAGTGGGCCGGAACCTCTGTTAATCCGTGGCTAAAAATGCCTAAAAACAACGAGGCAGAAGAGGTGAGTGGGAGAAGGAGCTCACTCAGCAGCGCAGGGTTTGTTGTTAACACTCAGAGCTCACAGCTCTCCACAGTTGTTCTCCCTTGCTCTCAGCACACCAAATTAATTCCTCCAGCAGTCAGTGAAGAGAGGATTATTTTGCACTGGTCCAGTGCCTCAGCAATTCCCCTTTCCCTGCCTAATTTTCTGCTCTGTGGCCCCCCCAGACCCCACGCTGTGGAGCACAGACCACGTGCGCCAGTGGCTGGAGTGGGCGGTGAAGGAGTACGGGCTGCCGGATGTGGACATCCTGCTCTTCCAGAACATCGACGGCAAGGAGCTCTGCAAAATGACCAAGGATGACTTCCAGAGGCTCACCCCCAGCTACAATGCAGACATCCTCCTGTCACACCTACACTACCTCAGAGAGAGTAAGCCACTCCTCCGTCGTGTCAGCAGTCAATCCTAAATTTATTGCCGTGAATTAATTGGGTTTTCAAATGTCTGTTGCAGATGTTGTTGTTCCTAAGGACATAATAGGGAGCCCAACCCAAATCCTATTGATTTTGATGGAAAGATTCCCATTAATTTCACTCGTGTTTATCAAAGAGAAGAATTAGGGACTCTTTTCTACGTATCCTTCTCAGAGGAAAATCAAGTTGAAGCTCACCGTATTCATCAGGGAGGAAATCACATGGGGTTCAGTGCTAATGTTTTTTCTGGTCACATACTCATTTCTTTCACATTTAACTAAACAAGAGTGCAAACATTGATTCATAAAGTGAATTCCAGGCATGATCCTAAGGACTGGCAGCAGTTTGCTGTACTCAGGATAGGATCGGGAAGATTTAACTGAATTGAATAAAAAAACTTCTATAAGTTCGTGGAAAAAAAGGAACAGTCCCTGAAGTCCAAATGCAAATTAATTGTAGTGCATGGCTAGAATTTCAATGGGAAAAAAGGGACTAGGGATTACCTGGATTGAGAGCTTTCACTTAAGCTTGAGGAAAACTTGCCTCAGTTTAAAGACGTTAAAATGAACATGGTTTTTGGAGAAAAAACCACCAAGCATTGCAACACCAGTGCGGTGCAGTCTCCTCCACACGCACACTGTCAATAACCAGCCAGAAATTTTGTGCATTCATAAGAATAACTTATGATATTGGATAAATGAATGCCCTGATTTACCCTGTAGCCCACACACCTCCGTCCAAACTGCAGGCTGTTTAGATAGACTCACATTCAGGCAGTCCTGTCAGGGGAAAATGTGGTTTAAAGAGATAATTCACGATTTTTTTTACATTTTGGTGTTGCTTTTTGTTTTGTTTTGTAGCTCCTCTTCCACATTTGACTTCAGATGATGTTGATAAGGCCTTACAAAACTCTCCACGGTTAATGCATGCTAGAAACACAGGTAATGCTGGCACTGCTCCCACTGCTGTAGGTCATCTTCTAAAAGCACAGGATTCCTTTCCATGGGCTGCTTGCTAAAAAATGGAAGTGGTAAATCAGGAGGGAGACGAGAGAATCCCCTCCCTGCTGTCTGTGTGTTTTCTGCACAGGCACACAGAGAAAAGGTGAGATCCAGCAGGGCCAGGTGGTGCAAAAATGGTGCAAAAGTTTCTTGTGTCCTGCAAGAGAATGGGGTCCCTGACACAGCATAAAACTGCAGGTTTGGGGCCTTTCAACTGAGGATTTTTTTTTGGTCCTTCTGTCTCATTGTCCTGTCAGATCTACTCCATGGATCCCTAGAAGCTTCTTGGAGCTCAGAAGTGCTTTGGGCTCTGGGGAATGGGGGTGTCTCCCCTCCCATGCAGTAAATATTGTGTAAATCAATAAAATTGCTCGTTAGGCAGTTAGCTCATCTCATTTTCTAGCTATGTGGGACTTGAGCTGGAAATTCCACTAAGTCTGATGTTGTAATCACCACTAAGTCTGATCTGAATGTAAAATGATTTTTGTTGCTATTCACCCTTCTGTTAATTTGGCCCAGGAAAGTGTTGAGTGTAGGTAGGAGAATGACACATGCCTCGTCTGTCTTTCAGGATGCAACTTAAAATATTTCTGAAAATAATTCCGAATCTATTTTACCTTGCTCTAACAGTTGTGCAACAGAGGATGGCATGGAACTGTACAAATAATGTGGTTTATATCCCTACAAAAGACGTTTGGAATATTGCATGATCATGCCTGAGGGTATTAGTTACCTACAGTGACCAGAAATAACAATTCTCTATGAGAAAGGAAAAAGATAATACAAAGGATAATGCAAAAGAAAAAAGAAAACAAAACTTGGATTGCAATGCTTCTTTCATATTTTATTTAGTTTTTCACTCTGAGTGAGTTTCATAGCAAAATTCACCAGATTAGAAGATTTTTCCCTGAGATTAGAGGTTTGCCACTGGTCATAGTGGCAAACAAAGTCCTGCTGTGGGCACTAGGCCTGCTGCAAACCCCACCAAAGGCAACAAAAAATTTTCCATTTACTTTGATGTGGTTTGGAATAAGATTTGAGTCCTTTTTAAAAATAGATGGACTTGATGGTCTTTTCCATCTCTGGCTTTTGAGATTCTAATTTGCCAAGCAGTTTCCACTTACAGATATCCAAGTGTTGTTCAGCAGTTCTGTGTGTTATCTTTTTCTCTATGTGTGCACTGACAATGATATTCTGAAATTCATTTCACCAAAATGAGATTTTCTGTCATTGGGGAGTGTGAATAATACCGTGCTGATCATCAGCATACGGAAAATTAGTTGTTCAGTTTTCAGTGGACCACAAAAGAGTTGGAAAAAAAAGTTCTTGAAATCAGCAGTGATTGACCTTTTTCATGTTCCTGGAGAGGGTCATTAGAAGTCCATTGGTGTAATCAGAGCAATTTCAATGCCTGAGAAAAAGGAGATTCCATTTCCTACATCAAGCTCAATATTTTTCATTTTTTTCGCTCTGAGGAAGATTAATGAGATTTCTGAGGGTCTGACCCAAAAGTCTCTGTTGAAAATATGAACCTTTCTGGGAAGGCACTAATGAAGGCAAAGAGGTTTTATTTCAGAGGATACAAAGCCACCTGCCCAGGTGGAGGTGGTTGAGGTAGAAGGGATTTCCTGAACTTAGACTGTCTCCTTCTTAAAACAGATTTTGCACAGATTTTTATCCAGTAATTTGAATGGATTTACATAGATGTAAAGATTATTAGAATGAACTTTTATATATAACAGTCCTAGGGCAGAAATCAGTTATTCCGAGTCTTCATTCATTCACACTACAGGAGGGAAAATGTTGGTGGATTTAGGGACTGTGGAAATGAATCTTTAGGTGTTATGTCCTTTTCTTTCTCTTCAGGAGGTGCCACTTTTATTTTTCCAAACACATCAGTTTATCCAGAAGCAACACAAAGAATTACAACCAGGCCAGGTATGAACAATGACCCCGTTTTGTGTGCTGTGATCTTACTCATTTCATCTCTTGAAAGATCTCATTCTTTTTCTCCTTCAACTCACCTTTCATAAAGAGGAGGCTCTATTTTGAACACACACGTTGTATGCTTATATCACATATATGTGTGTCCATGTAATTGTATGGAATGAAATAATTAAATAGAGCAGTTTAATGAGTCCATTTCTTCCACAAATCTCTGTCTTTGAAGCAAATGTATCAACATTTGAATGCACCAGGGAATCAGAAACCTGAGCTCTGTTCCCTGGTTCTGTTGCATTGTCCCAGCACAGTCACTTGTCAATGCCCTTCAGCTCTCTGTAAAATGGGGCTTAAAGTCCCTTTTATTTGAAGTCTGTTGTGGAAAAATACTCTAAAAATGCAGGATACATGCTTCTTCTGCTACCTACATTTTGTTTACGTTTGAGGCAAGCAAAACCCACAACAATCTGATTGTGAGTTTAAGAGTCTTAAATAAGTAAAGTCAAAACATAAGGAAGCTCTTAATGCTCAAAATTTTGAAGCCTGTGAAAATGTTGTGGATGTGCTGATTTGTGAATGGGAATAATGGGAGTGGGAATGTGAATAGGAATAATGGGAATGATTAAAGAAGGTGAGGACATGGCTATGAAGCCAAAGATTTTCTTTTTATCACCCTTCACCACAAAAAATGCTGGAAAACTGCCTAATCTGGACATGTGCTTTTCCAATAATGAGTGCAGAGTACTAAGGGACATCAGGAGGAGTTGCAGCAAAATACTAAATTTAAAGGAAATCCAGAGCCAGAGGCATAAATCCAAGTGTTCTGAAGGGACATGCACTGGAATTGGCTGAGCTCTGGTCCAAAGATACATTCTCACATTAAAAGGAAGGGGTTTTGAATAGCAATTATATTATTTGTGCTCTGGGGTAGAATCCAGGATAGCACATACGAGAAACTATTTTACATACCCTTGTATACATGTACATATGCCATGTCTACAGATTTGTTAAGTGCTAATTAGAAAAGAGAGATAAGGAAACAACTACCAGGCCATTACATCAAGAAATTCAATCTGTTTGGATCCTTGGAAATCAAACTCTGCTAGATTTGTTTGTTTATATTGGTGGCTAAAAAGGGAACTGCTGATTTAATGCATACAAGTTGGCTTTCATAAGGTATTTACCAGAATGGCCCACTACTATTTACAATAGAATTTAAATCAGTGTATCATAAGAAACGAATCAAGAACTGGTTAATTAGCCTGTCACCAATAATGGATATCTTAAGTTAAGTTGGGATTGTTCAGCCTGGGAAGAGAAGCTTTGGGGTGACCTCATTGTGGCCTGAAGGAGGCAACAGGAACCATGGAGAGAGACAATTTCCAAGGGCTGGAGGGCCAGGACCCAGGGAATGGCTTCCCAGTGCCAGAGGGCAGGGCTGGATGGGATCTTGGGAAGGAATTGTTCCCTGGGAGGGTGGGCAGGCCCTGGCACAGGGTGCCCAGAGCAGCTGTGGCTGCCCCTGGATCCCTGGCAGTGCCCAAGGCCAGGTTGGACATTGGGGCTTGGAGCAGCCTGGGACAGTGGAAGGTGTCCCTGCCCATGGTAGGGGTGGCACTGGATGATCTTTAAGGTCCTTTCCAACCCAACCCATTCTGTGATTCTGTGATTTTGTTGTTATTTAAACCCAGAGATTCCTCTACAGGATTCCTGTCCAGGTACCCAGGAAGCTCCTGAGGGAGAAACCACTTGGCAATATGTTAACAGCCGAAAACACAAGCTGATAAATGCAGCACAAGGCACAAATTATTTGCATATCTTACTGATTCCAAATTAGCCCACTTCACTCATGAAGGAACAACTTAACACAGTCATCTTTATTTATGGCACAGTGACAGCCACTGCTCTACTTGTGGGCCAGAGTGAAAATTGTGAACACATGAAGAGCCACGGTGGAGAATCACATGGGAAATGTGGCTGTGCCATTAAATACCCCAGCAGTGTGGCCTTGCATGGAAGGCTGTGTCAATCATCCCTTATCAAAAAGGCTCTTTGCAGAATTTGGAGGTGCTTAGAAACGCCTGGGAAAGCCCTGGGAATATGGAAAAATCTTTGGAGCATGTTGAGAGATACAGAGGTTTGAAATTGTTCAAATCACCGTCTGGGGTTGAGGAAACGTGATATAATTATCAAATTAAGGAGTGTCACAGAGCACCTGCTTAGTATCAGTTTAAGAAGAAGGGATATTCCAAATAAATTAAACATTTTCATGGAGAATTAAAGCAGACTGGGGCACCCAGGAGCTCTCAGTGGCACTGGGGAATGTCAACACAAATAGGGATGAGAAAACAAAGCAGAACTATAGAAACAATTACCAAACAGAAATACAGACACCCCAAATTCTCAGTAATTCCCAGCAGAAGTGAACATGGAACATAAGACCAGAGGCACCTGGTGTCCTGCAAGAAAAGCTATGGCAGTGGAAAGAATTTCAGAGAAAGGCTGGAATGAGTCTTTTTTCCACTGGACTTGAATGAAAACTGGGATTTTTTGCTCTCTGACAAGGTCTATGATTCCCATATTTGTTTCATCCTACGTGTGATGGAAAAATAAAATGTCAGTTTTCTCTAAAGGAAAAAGGTCCTAAACCACATGGCAGACATGGGGAGCTCCTTCATTTCAGTGTTTTTGTCTAACTCACATTTTAAATGACGCTTCTGAAACAATGCTTTGTGTCAACATCTTTCTGTGTTCACACAATTACTTGGGGAATTGCAGTTTGGTTTTAGGGTGTCTCTGTTCTGTGCAGAAAGAAACATTTTCTACAAAATCTGTTGTGATTTTGGAAGCATTGTTTCATTTTATCTTCTACAATTGAAAGTTGACGGACATCTTCAAAGTCAGAATTTTTATTCAGAAAAAAAAAAAAAGGAGTTTTGTAAAAATTCACTTTTCTTTCAGGAAAGTGTTTTGTTGGCTTACTCTGTGGCTTTCCTTTGAGTTAAATGTCACATTTCAACCAGACTGCAAAGAAGCTTTCCCATAACAAAGCACTGTTCATGTGAGAGCAAAAGCAGACCCTGGGGACAATCACTTGATGACATGAAAAAGGTCAAAAATGAGGAGGGGGCAGGGAATAAATAACGTTCAGTGGGAATCAGCCAAATGCTGGGGTGCAGTTCTGGAGAGAGTAATTAAGTACTGCCATTGTTAAGGCACTACAATAGAAAATGGGAAATGAGCAGGGCTTGCAGTGACAAAGGAGGGTTTCTCCAGTCACCTTTACAACAGAACATGAGGTTTCAGTGACAGTAACACAATGAAGCTCTCAGGAGCTCAGGGACACCTGGCTGGGGTTTGTCTCTCCAAACAGGAGCATTCCCATCAGGGATCTGCCCAAGATAAGGACACATTGTGCTGATATCTCATGGACAAGAACAGATCTCCTTATCTGGAATAACAACATATTTATCAAGGCACGATGCTGAGCTAAGAATGAAGCTGGAACTTTGCTCTATTTCAGGAAAAGCTGATAGCTGGATTTTTCTTTTCGTGGAGAGGGTGTAGTCAAAAGACCATCTTGTGGTGTGTTGAGTTAAAAGGCAAAACATCTTTCTCACTGTACTGAATTTGTACCAAATGTGTTTCAAGTGCCACCAAGTACCAGCACACACAGCATCTCCCAGTCCTCTCAGGGCACAGGTGCCTGAAAATTTGGAGATCCGAAAACAGGGGAAAGGGGGAGAGGAGAGGAGAAAGGAGAAAGGAGAAAGGAAGGAGAAAGGAGAAAGAAAGGAGGAAGGAGATGAGATGGTGGGTGGAGTTGTGGTTGGGACAGTGCCTTTCTGGGCAGGGAATGGAAAAACTGGAGGGAAAGATAGATTCCTTATGTCACCAGAACCTGCCTGCCAAGGGAATCTAGAGAGTAGGTAGAGAACCTGCCATGGAGGGGGGGAACTGGCCAGGGAAGGCAGGACTGGACAAGAGACATGCAAGCTCCCCACAGCTGAGCCCCCTCTGTGCAGACAGAGCTTAGAACCCACTGGAATTATGACCAGAGTATAATTCTGGATTTTTTTTTTTTTTTTGGTCCGCTTGGAAACTTTCTATTGCAAAGNNGTTTCTAATGCAACAGCAGTGTTGATCTCAGGCTGGGCAGGACATCTGCAGGCCACAATGATTCATTTTCTGCTCAGAGATGAGCACCTGTAAAATTCACATTATTTTCTCTGAGGCTGTGGAATGGTTCTCAGGAAATCAGGGATACTGGGTCACTTGTTGTGAAAATTCAGTACAAAGGGCAATTGCAAATCTCAGCAAAAGCAAAGGTTTTGAAGTGTTTAAGATTCTGGGAGGTGGAAGTGCTGGCAGTGCCAAACAGACTAAATAAATGAAAGGCAATTTGGTTGTGCATTTCACACTTTACACTTTATTTCCATGCAATGCTGCTTCTCCCAGTGCTTGGAAAGGGGCAGATCTGCCTCGCACAGAGCCAGGCTGGGGCTGCTTCTTTGCTTTCTCACTGGTTTCATTTCCAGACATGAATTCTGAAATAAAGCACAAGCAGTGTTGAGAGTCAAGACATCTGCACCAACTTAGTTCCACCAGGTGGGCACTGCTACCTTCCTGAGGTCCTGGAAGTTACATAAGTCTCTGATTTTGGCAGCAATTTTAGCTAATGTGTTAAAGTCAGCCGTGGAAAAGCACAGGAAACTGCCAAAGATTTCTAAGGGTAAACCAAACATTTGAATTTACTACATTTCCTTTATGAAGAAAGCTTTTATGGTTTAGTTTTTTCTTTTTTTTTTTATATGCTGAAGCACTGAAATAAAATAGAAGTAACGAGTAAATGAAAGAAAGGGAAATGAAAATTTAGATGTGTAAATTTAAGGAGCTTGTCCCAAGAAGCAGAAAGGAATAAATCAACTAAAGCCTGTCTTCTTTAAAGGAAATACTGCTAATGCTGAATTTGGGAGGGTTTGTGCATAAAATGAGCTCTTGGGGGACTTTTCCTGCAAGATTCTGGCACAGATTATTCATGATGTCAGCGTGTGCCATTCCTTGGTGTCCTGGGATGAGGAAGGGGACTGAAGGGAGTATCCTGAACCTTTGGAAGTGCTGAACTCTGTGTTGTCTCTAAAGATTCTTTGCACCACCTATTTCAGTGCAGCTCAGGCTTTTGACAAGAACAGGCACCTCCACAGAGCAGTGCAGAGCACAACGTGGTACTGTTGTTTTTAGAGACAATGAAGATGAAGGTTTTAACAAAGAATTCCCTGCCTATTTCAGTAATTTTCCAAATCCTTAGTTCCCCCCTAAACCTGCCCTTTCTGGACATAACCACTTTAGGCCATATCTGCATGAATAGGTGTCTTTTTCCTTCCCAGATTTGCCTTATGAGCAAGCCAGGAGATCAGCGTGGACGAGTCACACCCACCCCAGCCCTCAGTCAAAAGGTAAAAGCATCTGCACAGCTGGGGAGACATGGATTAGACTCCAAAGGGAATTATAGGAGCTCTGGAGGGGTTTTATCTGAGCATTTTTGGAAAGCCAATTGTATTGGCAATTCTGGGAGGTGTCACTGGGCAGCCACATCCCTCCTTAAACTCAAACTTTATCAAGTCCATCACCACAGAGCCTTAAAAAGCATTTTAGGAGCTTGAAATCCTGTTGTGTCTATGCTGGAGCAGAGAGCAGCAGGAGTTCCAGGCCTGGGGATCTCTCATAGGTTTGGTGAGCAACTTCCTTAGTGGAAAAATAACTACCTGGGTTTTTTTCTTTTCCATTTTCAGCTACTCAGCCATCATCCTCAACAGTTCCCAAAACAGAAGACCAGCGTCCTCAGTTAGGTGGGTGTCATTTGGTTTGCATTCTGCCTGGGTTTGTTGAACATGATGAGAAGGGGAGCTCTCACCTACCAGCCAGACTGCACAATCTGGTTCAGACCCCTCCAGCTGGACACCACTAAAACCCATAATGTGTATGGGGTTGGCTCTGCAGCTGGACCTGGGATGAATGTAATGTTTAAAGGCAGTGACAACCTTGCAGAATGAAAATGCTATTTAAAAAATCTACCTAAAGTTTGGGTGCAAAGGTGGAAGGTAGAGATGTCCAAAGACCCCAGAAGCTGAAATGCCAGCAGCTGGAAAATGTGCATGAGCCAAAAAAAGGGGAATGGATTACAGCCTACAGAAACCCATTTGAATTTGGCTCCTGAAACACAACAGGAATATTAGAGGGATTCTCAGTCTGTAGGGAAGCTGAGGAGAAAGTAGAAGTTTATGGGTTTGGAGAGCAGTGGTTTAGCAAAATGGGCGCCTTTTGTGTTTTCAAAGCAGCAAATCCATGGGGAGGGACCTAATCCCTTATTGCAAATTCAGCTGTATTTTGGACAGGTAGCTGGAGAGCACTACAAAGGTCCTGAGTCAGTCATGGCTTTTGTTAACAGCAAAAGGTTAGGAGGAGGAAATAAAAGAGATTTAGAGGATATTCTTAGCTCAGAAGACTCTGAGCCAGTTTTTATCACATGGATTTTAAATCATTATTCTGGTTTTTGTTATAACTAAACAAGACTGTCCGTGAATAGGTCTCATTAACTCCTGCACAGGCTGCCTGGGAAGTATTACACTGATTTTTGCCCAAACAGTGCTTTATCTAATCTGGCCTTCCAACCACGAGAATCTTCCTAGAAATATACTGATGATTTATGTAAATCCTGAGGACCAGTTAATGGCTGTGTGTCAGCTGCACAGATTATTTAAATGTGTAAGGAATGTAACCTGATTGTCTTGTTGGCTGTAAAAGTGACAGGGTCACTCAGTGCTTGCAGCCCATCACTTTGGCTTTGGTCCTGCTGTCACAGCCTTCCCTTTTTCCCTGCTGAACTTCAGGCCAAAGTAAGTTTTCATTTCCAGAGGGAATTCCTAGAGGGAAATACTGAGATGCTACAGACATTGTAGGGCTGACAGAGGCTCTTCTGAAAACCCCAGTTGAAGGGTTAATACGTGGGATCCCTCACTTGGAGTCCAGTAACAATGGAAAATCACAGAATCATGGAATCATTGAGGTTGGAAAAGACCTCCAAGGTCATTGAATCCAACCTGTGACCCATCCCCACCTTGTCACCCAGCCCGGAGCACTGAGTGCCACTTCCAGGCCTTCCTTGGACACCTCCAGGGATGGGGATTCCACCACCAGAATGCTTCATAACAAAGTTTACATTCTAAATATATACATCTGCATTTAATACATAGCAAAAGGCAAATGTATATCCTTGCACACGGAGTTTGAAAGGAAAACATGCGAATACTGCCGTGCAGAGAGAGGAAATTGCTTAGGTGTTGGACCTGCTGTCCCATCAGGCAGTGCACACTGCCCCCTGCAAGGTTCAGAATTAGTACCTGAAATATTTGACATCATTGTTGCATGACTTTAAATCTTTCTCTCATGTTTTTGTAGATCCATATCAGATTCTCGGACCGACCAGCAGCCGACTCGCAAATCCAGGTGAGAAGGGGTTTTGCTGATGTAGGAGGCTTTCCTTTCACTGCTGAGTGTCCCCACTTCAGCTTTAAGACCAGACCTGGGAGGTGATGTCACTGATTTTACCACTCTTCAGTGTGATTTAGTGGGAGCTGATGATACCCAGTGTTTTTCAGATCGAAATTTCACAGGGGTGGGACTGAGGAATCTTAAAATCATTAAGGTTGGAAAAGACCTCCGAAGAGTCCAGCCTTCGAAGCTGGAGTTCACTTCAGTTGCCTGAACATCAGGATTGGGTTAAGGGGTGTAAGGGACTGCATCTGGTCTCCAGTTACCCCTCCAGAAGGGTGCAAATCTCTTACCAATCTTCATCAGATGTGTCCCAGATTCTGTTAATCCACAACACAGTATCATACTGGCCTTGATGAATACAAAGTTTTGGGATGAATAACTCAAGCCAGCAGAAATATATAGGAAAAAGAAAACAAAACCCAGGAAAGTATAATCTATTTGCAAAAAATAACTGGGTTAAACACTTCAGAAATGTTCTCCCACCTCAAGAAGGCAGTGGGGTGCATTGTGGATAGGGATGTGTAGCTTAAAAGAGAATCATAGACTCATAGAATCATTTAGGTTGGAAAACACCTCAAGGATCATCGAGTCTGACCTTGGACCAGCATGTTTTTGCTAAAGACAAGGGATCTGCTGGGTGATTTAGGAGCTCTGATGGGGAATTGTGCAGATTTCACTGCTCCAAATCCTCAGGCCACGCTGTGGCTGTACAGCACCATGATCAACACCACAACCCGCCACAAGGGACTGACTCTGTGTGTTCCACTTGTGTCCCTTGCCTGGGCAGTCCCAGGGCACAGCATTCCCTGTTCCACAGGGATCTCCTCAGCTCCCAGTGGCAGCGGTTCTTTTTACAACAATCTATGGCCTTTCAAGGCCTGAAATTGCCAAAACACTGATCCGTTTCCTTTCGCTTTCTCCCAAGTGACATCGAGCACAGTTCTAGATTAGCTGACTTTCTAAACAGTTTCGTGTGGCAGGGGAAAGTAATTAAGTAAGTGTTAAGAATAGGATTTTCTAAACGGCCTGAGGCGGTGGGGGTTTCCAGGCAACACTGGTCTTAACTGGAAATGGGGGCCTACGTCCCTTTAATTTGTTCATAAATCATGGCTTTTCAAATTTTATCAAGTGTCCATTTGGTAGACTTCATTACTGTGGATGACACTAACACGATCTGGATTGGGATGCTTTTTTAACATTTGGATGTGGAATTCCTCCACGCCATCATTCCTGTGCTTTCACATGTTTTGTGTGTTTATAAATCGGTGGAATTACTCTCTCATTAAAAGGAAATTGACAGCAACCATTTATTTTCATAGGACTGTATATTACAATTGGAAGGCAAGTGTTTATGTTAGAACATATGTTGGATTGCTTATTCAAAAATTTGTGTTTTGTCCAGTGCTGAACTGTTTATTGATTTTCAAAGCCTAATCCTCTTGTTATGTTTCGTGTATTAAAACTTGCATGCCTCGCTCATACCATGGATTCTTTTGTTTGTTTGTTTATTTAATGCATGTTAATGGAACAGAAGAAATTCATTAAGGCCAGTTTGGATAAATACAATTTAAATGAATATGGGTTTCAGTTGCTCTGAAGTATAAACTGCTAATGGGTTTCAGATGCTGCTCCAGCTCAATATTGTAATTGCTACTATAAGCTTTCTAAAGAAAAGCTTGTTTATTATACCCACAGAGCTGGTTTGGATAAAAAAAAAAAAGAAAGAAACCCAACCAATTCCTGGTCAGAGATGTAGTTCAGAGTTAGCACATCCAGGCTGGTTGGCAAATTCTGCTGACACTGTGCTTGTGAAACAGATTGCGTCGCAAGCTGCTTCAGCTGCATTTTGCATCATTTCAGTGCTGCTTTGTTAAGAAATGCTAAGCTTCTAACATGACTATCAGTGGCAAGGCCCTTTGAAATCTACTTCCACTTGTCTAAAATGGTCAAATTTTGTTGCCCTACCTCACTTTTGCAAAGTTTACAGCAGACTTAACTATTTTCTTTTTGCGGTGGAATTGGCAGAGAGTGAGAAAAACACAAGAGCAACATTTTGTGTCTTAATGTAAAATAATCATTTAAACTCATTTGAAGCAGAATGATGACAAGGATGTATTTTATGGACCTTTTCACTGTTCTTGCAATTGTTTTGCCCTCTGGTTGTATGCAGTGCAACAGCAAGCTAATAAGTTTCCGTTCTGCATTTCCCCAAATGCTGCAAAGGGATGATATGGTTTGGCACGGGCCCAGCCTGCTCTAAACTTCTCCATTTTGTGTGGGCTCATTCCATAGCAGGGAACATTTAGTTGCAACATAATGCTGTGAGAACAAGCAGAATGTTACGCAAGTGAAAGCTGTTTGTGCTGAACTTTAGAGATTAGTTTCCTAAATGAGCGCTGTATTATTTCCCCATCAATTGTCTGCGCTGAATGACATTAGGTAACAATTAAATCTCCATGGAATGGCATTCTGCCACTCACATGAGGGAAAACACGACACGTTACAATTATCCCTGCTATTTAGGGTTTCGTGAGACAGTCCTGGGAGAAGGGGGACTGGTTAATAGTAAGAATTAGGAGCCGACATCACAGCATTTCCTAATGGGGTCCTCGGGGAGAGCCTGCAGGATTGATGCCTTGGCATTCTTAATGCTACCCCTGACATTCCCGCCTTGTTCCTCCCCGCAGGCAGCGGGCAGATCCAGCTGTGGCAGTTCCTGCTGGAGCTGCTGTCGGACAGCTCCAACTCCAACTGCATCACCTGGGAGGGCACCAACGGCGAGTTCAAGATGACAGACCCCGACGAGGTGGCGCGGCGCTGGGGCGAGCGCAAGAGCAAGCCCAACATGAACTACGACAAGCTCAGCCGCGCCCTGCGCTACTACTACGACAAGAACATCATGACCAAGGTGCACGGCAAGCGCTACGCCTACAAATTCGACTTCCACGGCATCGCCCAGGCCCTGCAGCCGCACCCGCCGGAGTCGTCCATGTACAAATACCCGTCGGACCTGCCCTACATGAGCTCGTACCACGCACACCCGCAGAAGATGAACTTTGTAGCTCCCCACCCCCCTGCCTTGCCCGTAACATCCTCCAGCTTTTTTGCTGCCCCCAATCCGTACTGGAATTCGCCGACTGGAGGGATCTACCCCAACACCAGGCTGCCAGCTGCTCATATGCCTTCTCATCTCGGCACCTACTACTAAGTGGGGTGGGAAAGTAAACACCAGACAAAGCAAAGACACTTCTCACTGGGATTTGGTCCCTGAGGAATCGCAATAAACTCTGTTGGAGTACTCCAATTCAAAGTGCCTAAAGAGACAAGTGAAGGTTTGGCTGGGAAAAAAAACCCCAAAAAACACGTTAACAATAGATGTCAAAAAGACTCTTTGTAGTAGGGATTTAAAAGGAAATATCCAAGAAATATTAAGATACTAAAATGTAATGTATATGGGCATCGACTCTGTGGACCAAACAACAATAGACTATTGTAGGTAGAAGCATGAAATGATAAGGAAAACCTACGGAAGCTGGTGGTATTAAAAAGTTGATAAGCTTGTGTGTAAAGTTTGATATCATGCTAGTGCAAAACTGGGACTATACTACAGCAATATAAGGATAAGTCTACAGTGACCTAACATACAGTATATGGATCATTACAAAAGAGAGGGAAAAGGGGAAAAAAAAAAAAAGGAAAAAAAAGCCTATCTGTATTTAAAAACCAGAAACATATCAACAGAAGAGACTGGTTAGTGTGGAAGCTGATTTGGAATAGAACAGCAGTGTTGTGGTTAAAATGAAACGAGATCCATTCATCAGAGCGAATCAGCTGCTCAAACTGTGAAGACAACCCAAACTTTCAGGTTCCTTGACAGTTTTACAGGAGCCCTGAGCCAAACGTGGGAAATGAGAATGTGCTGGAGGGCAAGTGTATGATTGTAGATCAGAGGCCTGCACCTGACAGAGGGAGCAGGAAGGAGAAAGAGGAGGATGAAGGTGGTGAGAAGGGGAGGAAAGGAACTTCTTGACCAGTAGAGACTGAAAAGACTGAAAACTTTGTAGCGTTGGGACTATGAAGAAACATTTGTTTGGACTTGTGAAACATATTGCTCAGTATTATACCATTCCCAGTATTTCAGGAGGAACAGACTTGATTTAGTAGTAATAAAAAAGTGGTAAAAAGGGAAAAGCAGAATAAGCGAGAAATCAGAATATGCATCTCTTTTTTTTTTAGGGGAAAAAAAAAAAAAGCAAAACTGGAATTGTGTTTGATATTTAAAAGTTACCAGTTAGAACCTCATCATTACCAAGGGAGTTTGTTTTCTATTGGTTAGAGCAAGAGACAACCCTTGACTGCCAAAATCAGAAATCACCTGAGTATTTTTGTTAGGCGGGCGCCAGTTTTTCTTATCGAGTCGCGAACGCTGTGCGTTTGTCAGAATGAAGTATACAAGTTCAATGTTATTTTTTTTCCTTTTTATATAATTATTATATAACTTATGCATTTATACACTACGAGTTGATCTCGGCCAACCAAAGACACACACACACACACACAAAAAAAAAAAAAAAAGGGACAATCCAAAAAACTATTGTGGCCTTGAATTTTAACTCTGTATGCTTAATGTTTACATTATGAACATATTAGTCCTTAGATTGCAGAATGTATGTAATAAAATAAGCTTGGCCTAGCATGGCAATTCAGATTGACACTGTGGTTTGCATTTGTATTTGCATTTTCTGTGTGTGGGACACTCCTGTCAGATCTGCTACTCACCAGGCTGAAATAGGCCAGGATTTCTGGGTTGTGAACATGCAGGAGCAAACAGCCTAAGTTTGAAGTGCACAGGTGCTGTGTATCTTCTTTTCCAGACAGTTCTGCTAAAACACTTCCAGCCCTTCTTTAACAGTGCCTTGCCATTCCTGTGCTGAGCTTCTCTGGCCCAGAGATTGCAGCCATCCCCAATTAATTTCATCGACAGCTCCACGCCCAAGACTGGAAACGAAGCCTAAGGGAAGCCTCTAAGGAAGAGTATTGATTGAAATTATCTTTTGTTGCCATCAAGTTATGCTGCAAAATCTCAGCCTGAGATGTATCTTCGTACGGAATCGTGTGCTGAATTACCGTGCCCCCTTGCCCTTAATACATTCTGTATCATTACTAGTAAATAAAGTGATTAATGAATAATTTCCATTATTCCCTGCTTTAGGATGGAGTGTATGGCAGCTTGTTCATTTGTCATGGCAGTCCATCCTGGCTGTTTACAAAGGGCAGGAGTTTTTATTTTTCTCTTGTAGCTTTAAAGGCTTCCCACTCTGTACCCTGGGCCCCAAAACTGCATCTGGTGCCTATGGGCATGAATCCATTCTTTCCCAACACCATCTGAAGAACTGGTCTGGAAAATCAGCCCTGACATTTATGAGTGGCTCTCCACAGTGTTTTCTGCAGGCATCTCAGACAGCTCGGCCCTCTGTATCCCTACTTTTTGCTGTTCTTTTGTCTCTTTTTTCCCAGGCAAAACGGGTGTGGTTTCAGGTTTTATAGGAAATGTTCTGCATATCCTTTTTTTGGGGAGCAATGGGAGCCAACTCACCAGGCCCCTGTGTTAGGGGTGTCTTGGTGGCAGTTTGTAGGCACAGGATTGTGTTACCAATGTGTGAGATCTGAGCAGGGAAATAAGCACTCTAAGTCTGTATTTCTAAAAAAAAAAAAAGAAAAAAATGAACTCTTGGAAAAGGTTAGTCACTATTTTAGAAAGTTGCAGAGTTATGGCAGGCACACCTACGTGTGACTATAAAGATAATAATTTGCCTTTCAGTGGAAATAAATCTACAGATCCTCACTATCTGCTTCACATGTGCTTCCAACCCGAAATGGTAAGTGCATTTTTGAACCCGCTTTTAATTAAACCCTAAAAATCCAGATTTAAATAAGGTCTTTGTTTAGATTGGCAAGGACGTGCCTGGAGGCCTCCAAAGCATCCCCAGTGCTCGCTGGGCTGCCTGCAGGATTTACGGATTGTGTTGCCTGGCTGCTGTCCTGGGCAGTGGGAAGAACATCCTGGCATTGGGGTCCACATCCTGGGACTGGGATGGAGCCACAGCAGGTGGCCTGAGGGAGTCCCCTCGTGTGAAGAGCAAAATCCTTGGGCTGGCCCTGGGAAGCTCACTGGTGAGCCATGGTCACCCCTTGTAGAGCTACACCGTCCTTCAGGACCTGCTCCCTGCCTTCCAGGAGCCTTGGGAAACACGGATTTTGCAAGAGGGGAGTGAAGGATGGAGAGACCCTACTCCTGCTGCTTTGGGATTATTTGTAGGGTCTACCTGTGACCGTGACAAGGGATGAGCTCTGATCAGCCAGAGCTGGGGAACTCCGTGTCCACACCATGAGAGATTCAGTGAAGCTCAGACAAACCCCAAGACCCTGGCTGGATCTTCTCTCTGCCATTTAGCACCTGGACAACATGGCCCTGATGAGCCCACATTTGCACAAATTGGTAATATTAATAACTTTGGCCCTTTATTTGACTTAGAGTTTCTTTTAAAGTCAATTCTCAGCCAAGCTGCGAACCTTACCCACATTCTGAAGAGTGCACGTTTGGTACCTCAAATTCCACAAGCTTTTTACACTGCCCACAGAAACACAGGGATCATCAGGGATTTAGACTTTTCTTCTGCAAAGTTTTCTATCTTGGACTATTTCTTGCCCCAAATAAGATATGATTTTAAAATAAATTTCTAATTAGAGAGGTATTAAGGGTAAAAAACCCACCCACTCCACCTATATTATATGATTGGTGAGCCCATGATCTCAAATTTCGGTCACATCAAGGTCTCTGGTGACCTAAATTGCTGTGTAGTCAGAAGGGCACCTCATCCATCCACAGGGTTCAGTTAATTCCTGACTGAATTTTACCTCCTGATGCTACACAAATTCTTCATTCCCTCTCCGGGCAGTGGTGGGAGCACTTGGATATCTTCACAACAGATCCTGCCTGCATCCCCCAAAGTGTCCTGGCTCTGCTGCTGTCCCCTGGGTGCTGTGACCTCTCCTTGGAGGCACTGGCAGCTGGAAGGACATCAGAGCACGACCCAGAGTGAGCTGGGCTTGAAGAAAGGTTAATGAGGATATTTTGAGCTGGTTAATGAGGATATTGGGCCATCTGGTATGTGGAAAATTGTTTCAAAATTTAATTTCACAGCATCACAGAATGGTTTTGGGTGGAAGGCAAATCAAGGTTCCAACAGGGACACCTTCCACTATCCCAGGTTGCTCCAAGCCCCAATGTCCAGCCTGGCCTTGGACACTGCCAGGGATCCAGGGGCAGCCACAGCTGCTCTGGGCACCCTGTGCCAGGGCCTGCCCACCCTCCCAGGGAACAATTCCTTCCCAATATCCCATCTAACCCTACTTTCTGTCAGTTTGAAGCCATTCCTCCTTGTCCTGGCACTCCAGGCTCTTGTAAAATGTCCCTCTCCATGTTTCCTGTCAGCTCCCGTCCCAGCCTTTTTCAAAAGGGCACATATTTTCAAGAAAACTGATAAAACACCCAGGGTTCTTACGCCAGGAATTGCCCTGAGATGTCCTTTTAAATCACTGGAGTGAGGACTTCTCAAAACCAGGCTCAGAAAACTTTAAGGCTGTGTGCCAGAATATTGGTCCACATATATTTTATAAAAACCTAAGGGCAGAATAATTTTCTGGAAGCAGTGAGGAATTCTGCTTGGGAAACCCCCTCCATCCTCCTCATTGTAACAGAACTATTTTCTACTCTACATTTACTGATGTTTCCTTAACCTTCTCCTTTGAAAAGGTCTCAATTCCAGTGTATTTCCACGCAATCCTGTAACACAGAGCCCAACACATCTCATTGTCAAGGAGGGGTTGTTTTTTTTATGTTTTCCTGCCATTTTTGTATTTTGCAATTCCTTCTGATTGCGCTCCCCATGCATCACCCTCCGGAGTTCCTCGCCTGCCTCACTGTTTACAGCTTTCCAAATATTTGTGGTTTGTTATCACGCTCCCTTTGAATGGGTGTTTGCCAAGCTCAGACATAATTCCACTTCTCTGACAATTGTTAATAGGCCCTGCTTCTTTTTCTTTTGGTTTTTTTTTTTGTTTTCTTTTTCTCCCCCTGTCTCTGCACATTGCCAGGCCTGATATCTCCTCCTTTCTAAACCATTCCCATCCTGGACTTCTTTGACTGCCCCTACATCTCACTGGAGTCTGTTCTTCCCAGTCAAGCAGCTGATGCACTTGTAGTCCCACCTGGCTGAAAGGTGAGCAGCTTGAGCAGCTAAAAGATGCATTTCCATATCCTTTTTTCTTTGGAGTTTCCTTCTCATGAGCTGAAAAGCCTCCTTTCCTCAGGTGTCTCCACCAGCAGACCACTGGGAAGGTTTCTCCAAACTCTTGGAGTGAACTTGCTGCACTGGTTCCACCAGCTCATCCTGCCCCAAAAAAGTGCCTTTTCATTTCCAATTTTTTTTCGTGCTGAAGGTGTCGTTTTTCCCCACAGAAAACTTTAAATCTGCTCTGCTGAAAATCACAGGATTGCAGAATCATCAAGGCTGGAAGAGACCTTCAAGCTCATCCAGTCTCACTGTCACCCCAGCATCACCAGCATCACCCCAAAACCATTGTCCCCAAATTCCATATCCAGATGCCAGATTGGATACTGGGTTCTTAAACAGGCACAAGCACTTGGACTAAATGATTGCCATGGTACTTTAAGGCTTCCAAGCAGTTCTAAGAGAATGTGAAAGGCAAGTTTTAAGTTTTAGGCACGTCTTTTACTTAATTCATTCATATATTTTTGCAAAACTCCCAGTTTGTGTCACAAAGCAGCCGTGTAGATCCCTTGGCCACCTGACACGTGGGCACAGGACTGCAGGAATAGAGAGGGTTTCAAAGACCACTTTTTTCACCCTCATGGAGAAGAGCTGGAGGGCTTGTGAAGCTCCCCAGTATTTCTGCAACCACCCTGGGCACTGGAATGGTCAATTTTAGAAAAAATGTCCCTTTTCCCCTGTGGGTTAGAGAGGGGTATGTTCACCTGCGTTAGTGTACTCAAAATACAAGAGGAAGGGGGAAAAAAGGGGGAAAATCAAAATATTCATTTGTTTTATGGTTGAAAAATCCCCTCACGCTGTCTAGTTCCCAGAAACTGGTACATCCACACATTTCAGTTTGCTGGGATGGGAATGGCATTCGGGTGACCCAGCCATGAGTCGGATCCCATTGTGCTGGAGAGGGTAAATACAGATCATGACTAACAGATGCTGCTTTGAAGTGCTCCTATCTTTAAATACACAAGGCTAATAAATGCTGGAAAATTCTGTATTTTCTATCAAGACTAGGCTGAACATTTTCCACTCCAGCTCTTTCTTCAAAGAAGTGGGGGATGGAATTTTTTTTTTTTAATTCTTCCAGTGTACACTGAGGATAAATCCAGGAAATATGTGGAAGGTCCTTGGACATCGTGATGGGCTCATATCCTGGCACAGAGACACAGCTCATAGCCTGGCTCCCCAAGGGACTGGAGCGTCTGAAGGGCTGCTGGTTACAAATATGGAAAAATTCCAAGTGCCTCTGTATGGTTATAAGGAAGTTGTAAACGTCCCACCACAGGTTTCCAAGGAAAAGACAGAAAATTAGGGCTCCAGCAAGTGGCACACAGCCTTTGGAGGAGGGTTTGATTCTCAGAACAGGTGTGAAAATTATCTTGGCTGTTCCTGGAAGATTAAAGTGCAGGAGGTGGCAGGAGAGGGGACAAGCAGCCAAGGATGCAGGGAAATGAAAGAGCTGTTATCAGCAGGGCTTGGGGAGGGGAAGGAAAAATAGGAGAAAGAGGCAAAAACTGAGATGTAAAGAAGAAGGAAAAGGGTTCTGAAGTGCTGTCAGAGGGGCAGCAAAGTGCCATGACACTGACACCCTTATTAACAATTTATGGAAAGGGGGTGGAAGTGGAGTTGAAGACATCCTTGCAGGGCTTCCTTGGTGCTGTTGGACCTGATTTGATGATGGTGACAAGAGGTCAGCTCTGAGCTGTCAGCAGACAG
This sequence comes from Edolisoma coerulescens, assembly GCA_013397115.1. Taxonomy (NCBI): domain Eukaryota; kingdom Metazoa; phylum Chordata; class Aves; order Passeriformes; family Campephagidae; genus Edolisoma; species Edolisoma coerulescens. Next base: position 89,390 of record VWZW01001437.1, read on the forward strand.
GGAGCCAACCAGAGCATCAAAACATGGGCTGGCAACATGAGGGCAGCAACCAGGGAGACTGACTTAGCTCAACCTCCCTCGCCCTCAGAAAAAGGGGAATTCCACAGGAAAGGGGATGCCAGTGAGGCTCCAACGGCCAGGGAAACCCAAACAGCTCATTTCCCTGTCACACCACGGAAAGTGAGATGGATCTGAGGGATGTGGGGAAGGAAACAGCAACTGGATGTCAAGAGGTTTGCAGAAAGAGAGATGAAAGCGGAAGAAAAGAAGACGGTGAGCCCACAGGAATTTAGAGGTTCAGGAGAACAAAAAGGAGGCTTAAAAAGAAAATAAGGTCAGGTTTAGTTCAAAACCTGATCCCAAAGGATGGGCTGCAGAGCAGCTGTGATGTGCAATGGGGTAGGAGGAGGCAGGTCAGCACATCTGGGCCGAAGCAGCGGCCTGAGCCGAGGAGACATTGGAGCGGGCGAATGTTGTACTTCATTTCTCTTTCTACACTTACCACTTTAATATATTTTCAGCTAACATTTCATTACAATTTCCACAAACATTTCATGTCACGACTTCATTACAATGCAGGCTGCAGACGGAACAGCTGTAAAATAGCCCTGCCAATGCTGGTAATTTGCACTGGGAATGTAATATCCAGCTCCAGCCGCCGACGAGTGCCGTGCAAAATGAGCTAACCGGCATTTTTCATTTCTTTAACCACTTACCTCAACAATTAAATGTATTGCAGTGCTAAATGGGGAGTATATAATCAGTCACTGCAGACTGTATAAAAGCATCAGACCATACATCTCTGTTGTTTTGTCACAAGCTGTACAAAGTGCTGGCTTAGCACTCTGCAAATGGCTTTGTTCACTCTTGTTATTTAATTGTACACCAAAAACCAGCAAAGTTTCATTCATACTGTGTGGGTGTCTCCTGCTCCGTGCCAAATCCAATATTCTCTCCTTTTCCTACTCAATGCAGATCACAGAGGAAGGTTTTAGCCCAGCAGTCTTTGAGGTGGGAAACCAGCTTTAGTATTTTTGATGTTCCACTGTCACTACTGGAACAGCTCTTGAGCTGAGACATGGTTGGTGCTCCCAGTTACTGGTGGATTTCTATTTTCCTCCTTTGGACAAAAGCTGAGGTGTTTGGTTTGTGACTCAGTCACCTATTTCTCAAAAATGTCTGGTGGGCTTTACTCAGAATAGAATCATAGAATGGTTTGGCTTGGAAGGACCTTAAAGTTCATCTTGTTCCATCCCCCTGCCATGGGCAGGGACACCTCCCACTGTCCCAGGCTGCTCCAAGCCCCAGTGTCCAACCTGGCCTTGGACACTGCCAGGGATCCAGGGGCAGCCACAGCTGCTCTGGGCACCCTGTGCCAGGGCCTGCCCACCCTCCCAGGGAACAATTCCTTCCCAATATCCCATCCAGCCCTGCCCTCTGGCACTGGGAAGCCATTCCCTGGGTCCTGTCCCTCCAGCCCTTGCAAATTGTCTCTCTCCATGGTTCCTGTAGCTCCTTCAGGCCCTGCAAGGCCACACTGAGCTCACCCCAGAGCTTCTCCTCTCCAGGCTGAACAATCCCAGCTCTCCCAGCCTTTCCTCCCAGCAGAGCTGCTCCATCCCTCTGCTCATCCTGGTGCCTCCTCTGGGCTCTCTCCAGCAGCTCCACGTCCTCCCTGTGCTGGGCCCCAGGGCTGGGGCAGCTCTGCAGGTGGGGTCTCACCTGAGCAGGGCAGAGGGGCAGAATTATGTTACAGAAAGTCATTGATTGTACCACGCCTTTCTCCCCCTATTTTGGCACAATGTAAAAGGAGAGAAATTGGAAGAAGCAAAGCAGCTGTATTTAGTCAGAATACCTGGCAAAATGTAGTGAAGTGAATGTGAACTGACTGATGGTAAGGTTTCCAAAAGACTGAAAGCAGCTTAGGCTCTCAAGTCTGATAGACTGATGGGATTTATGTTCCTGAGACATTCCAGGAATCCCTCTCTGGTGCTTTGTCATTTAAGAAAGTCACATTCCTTTGGAAGGGCTTGAAGCTGAGAGCACAGCTCTGGGGTGACCCTCCCTCCAGCAAAGGCAGCCAGGGGGGAAAATGCCACCATAAAAAATCATAGAATTGGCTGAGTTGGAAGGAACCCACGAGGATCATCCAGGCCAACTCCTGGCCCTGCACAGGACACCCCAGGAATCCCACCATGTGCCTGAGAGCATTGTTCAAACACTTCTTGAACTCAGACAGGCTCCTAATATCCAACCTAAACTTTCCCTGGTGCAGTTTGAGACCCTGTCCTCTTGTCCTGTTAATGGGATCAGTCAGCTCCTGACTGATCAATCCCTGTTGCTCATGGAGCTGTGGCTGTGCAAGGCACCAGGAGTTTTTCTCTTCAACAAATAAAACATAAAATCTGTTTTAAAAAGCACAGGAGTGTTATGTGAAGGTGGGCTGAGAGCTGGCTGGATGGGAGCCAGCGTGTGCCCAGGTGGCCAAGGAGGCAAATGGCATCTTGGCCTGGATCAGGATCAGTGTGGCCAGCAGGACAGGGCAGGGATTGACCCTCTGTGCTGGGCACTGCTGAGGCCACACCTCGAGTGCTGTGTCCAGTTTTGGACCCCTCACTTCCAAAAGGACATTGAGGGGCTGGAGCATGTCCAGAGAAGGGAATGGAGCAGGGGAAGGGTCTGGAAGACACATCACAGACGTCTGGAGTGTCCATGCCCCCAGTGCTCCCGGGTAGAGTCTCCCCATCATCTCGTCATTGCCACACCAGTGCTCTGCAGGGTTTTACCAAGTGGTTTTTAAGAAGTGTTTTGGGGGCCATGTTTTGCAGCAAAGGCCTTTTTCAAACTCTCTCCCCTCACCTCTTTCCTACTACAGTGTTGTGGCCGGCGAGAGTTGGAGGCACAGGACATTTTAGGATGCTCCCTGAAGTTTCTGTTTGAAGGTCTGGGCCGTGCCCTTTTCCCAGCCTGGAGCAGGCTGTGGTGCTGAGCCTGGTCCCCCAGGGCAGCTGAAGGAGAGGCAGAGGAGCCTGAGAGAGGGACATGAAGGCAGCAAGGGCTGGAAGTGCTGCAGTCAGTGCCCTGGGCTGGTTTTATGCTGCTGCTGTAGTTGCTGTGGGTACAACAACAAAGATGCGGCCCTTTTCCTGTCCCCTCAGGAGGTCCCTGCGGTGTGGGTGGCAGCGTGCTCACCCTGGGGACTCCCCGGAGCCAGAGCTCCCTCTCCTCGGATGTGCCAGGTCACTTTTGCTGCTCAAGGCATATTCCCATTTCTCCCAAAAGATGGCACTAGGATTCACCGAAACTGAACCACTCGGCACCCTGGATATTTTCCTATTTGTGAGAAATTCCACCGGGTCCCTCCAGGGCAGGGTCCATCCCTCACTTCCACAGCCCTCTGGAGCATCCTGCCCTGGGCAGACCCTGCTTGGACTCAAGGTTATGGGCAACAAGAGCAGAGGGAAAAAGGAGTTATCACCTGCTCAGAGTGTGCAGCAGGAGGGGATGCCTTTTCCTAGGATGCAAATATTCCTCTCCCCCTCCCTCCCTTTACATCCTGTGTTTTGTTTCTGAGGCGATGAGAAAAGAAAATATGCAATATTGGAATTAATCTTCTTGCACGCTGACATTATATGCCGTAGCAAAATTGACATCATTAGGGTTTTTACTCAGAAGTTAATTATTTTTTCATTTGAGCAACAAAGCCCATAAATTTATGACTAGAGAGTCTGCCTGGTAATTTAGACCACGTTTTAAGGGTTTTTTTAATGTGAATGTTTCTACATAATGATAATTATAGAAATATTTCCATGATTAAAAGGATAAAACTAATGAAAATAACTTTTGGTGAGATTATTTTTCCTTGCAATTTCTATAACCCATTGAAGAAAGCTTTTTATCTGTCAGTGAAGCAATCTTTTTTTTTTTCCTCGTGAAAAACAATCCCCATTCCAAGATAATGGACTTTTTGTATTCATTAACATCTCTAATGGAGCTATCACCTGAAGAGGTGGAAGTTTTCTTTTCATTAAAGAAAATGATAGGATCACAGCTCTATAAATGAAAAGAAGTTAAAGTGTGCAGATGATTTCCAAAGACAGCAGAACTCCATGGCTGAAAGTGCTGTCTCAGTGCATTTATTAAAGAAGGGAGCACCTTGTCCAAGAAATTCCCCTGCCTGAGCACTCAGCAGCATCCAAGGACCACTGAATCCTACAACGGCCCCAAAATCATGCTCATTAGCAATACCAACTTCAGCAGTGACACCTTTTGTTCTTTTGCTTTGCAAAAGTTGCTGTCTCCTGAGAGATAGGTCCCTGATTCCCGCATGCTTCCAATTTTTTGAGGGACCAAAGTTTAGCATGCAGCCATAAAGTTTTTTTTTTCCCCTCTGTGTGCTACCAGCACTAAAGAGTGATTTAAAACACGAGTGTGAGAGGCAGCTGAAGACTCTGCTGAGCCCTGATGTGAAAAGCCCTCGTGGCAGACCTGGGGAAGGAGATGTTCTTGCAGTGCAGGGGTTTTTCCAAGCACCTGAGCTTGGAGGTGTCTGCCCAGCATGTTGCTGTCCCTGTCCATTTTCCTATTTTAACAGCGATCTGCACATCCCACTCCTTGCATTTGCTGTGCTTTGCAGTCCATCTTTGCTGCTCGTGTCTTTGGGGCTGCTGGGTGATTTACAAATCACCATTCACCATTGCAGCACAACTGCTAATGAAACAGGGAAGTGGTAGCACACACCTGGGGGAGAGGACTGCTCCAGGGTGGATTCATTTGCAGCCTTTCTGGAGGGCTGGATTCATCCATGGACATTCTGGAGGGATGGATTCATCCATGAATATTCTGGAGGGCAAGATTCATCCATGGCCATTCCAGAGGGCGGGATTCACCCAGGACATTCTGGAGGTCTGGATTTACACATGGACATTCTGGAGGGCAGGATTCACCCATGGCCATTTTGGAGGGCAAGATTCATCCATGGCCCTTCTGCAGGGCTGGATTCATCCATGAATATTCCAGAGGGCAAGATTCATACATGGCCCTTCTGGAAAGCTGGTTCCACCCATGGCCATTTTGGAAGGATGGATTCACCCAGGACATTTTGGAGGGCAGGATTCATCCACAGAAATTCTGGAGGGCAGGATTCACCCCTTCTGGAGGGCAGGATTCACCCATGGCCCTTCCAGAGGGCAGGATTCATTCATAGCCATCCTGGAGAGCTGGATTCACCCAAAACCCTTCCTTAGGGCAAGAGTTTGCTGCCTTTTATAAACTCAGGAGGCCCCAGACAAAACAAAACCAACCCCAAAAAACCTCCAACAAACAACAACAACAAAATGCTGTTCAAAGCAGCCCCTGATGGTGGAAGGAGCATCTGTTTGGGATGTTTCGGAGCCGAGGGCACGGGTTGCTGTAAGAGATGCTGGCACTAGATGGAGCGATGGGTTAGCTCGATCCCTGCTCGCCGGAGATCCTGCTGGAAGCCCATTCCAGGGCCGTCCTGGGGTTTGGCAGGATGGAGCATGTTTGTCAGCCTCCTCTCCAGAGGCGCCAGGCTCTGAAGGAGCCGTGTGGTCTCGGGTCAGGGCTCAGAGAGGTGCTTAGCCGCCTTTGCCAGCCCGGTCCCACCCCAGTTCCACTCCTCCACTTCCATTAACAGCATCACTGCCCAGAAACTGCAGAAAAAGCAGAGCTAATCACCAAAATTAATCATCCCTGGAGGACAGGAGCCAACCTCCAGTGCCAAAACAGGCCATGGGTTGAGTCTGGCTCTGCTGTGGGGGCTGTTTTCTGGCAGTCTCTAAGTCCAGCTCGTACCGCCACCAGCCATGGGAGCAGAATTCCACATCTGTTGCCATTCCAGGGCACTGGAGCTCCATCTGGCAAGCGCTGAGCTGCCACGGGGAGCTGTGGGCGCCTGCCACGCTCGCTGATGTCAACGGCAGCAAATGGGACGTGGTGCTCCGAGGATGCCTTGGCACCTCGCTCGCAGGAGCCTTTCATGTGGTTTCTTGGGTGTAACTGAAAGCAGCTTTTGGCCCAGGGGGATGGATGTTTTTTTGCCTTTGTGTGTGCCCTGCGTTTTGTCATTGCGGCGTGAAACGCGTCTTCTGGGGAGCGGTAATTAACAGAGGATCTGTTTTAGCTTCGGAGGGTTTAGGGAATTTTTTAGGATCTATTTTAGCTGCTTCTTCAGGAAATCTGTATCGAAAATAGTGTGGCCAGCAGGAGCTGGGAAGTGACTGTCCCCCCTCGAGGACTGGGGGAGTTCAATTCAAGAAAGACATTGAGGTGCTGGGGTGGGTCCAGAGAAAGACAGAGGAGCTGGGGAAGGGTCTAGAGAGTAAATCATGTAGGGAGTGGCTGGGGGAGCTGGGGGGGGCTCATCCTGGAGAAAAGGAGGCTCAGGAAAGACCTTTTTGCTCTCTACAACTCCCTGACAGGAGGGGGCAGCCAGGGGGGTCGGGCTCTGCTCCCAGGGAACAGGGACAGGACAAGGAACACCAGGGGAGACTCAGGTTGGACACCAGGAGGAATTTCTCCTTGGAAAGGGAGGTCAGGCCTTGGCAGGGGCTGCCCAGGGAGGTTTGGAGTGCCCATCCCTGGAGGTGTCCAAGGAGTGCCTGGACGTGGCACTCAGTGCTCTGGGCTGGGGACAAGGTGGGGATCAAACTTGGACTTGATGACTTTGGAGGGCTTTTCCACCCTCAGGGATTCTGAAATTCTGTGATAAGCCATTAATTGTGGTTGTTCAAAGCACGGTTTTTCCTCTTCTGAAGAGATGATTTTCTTTTCATCACGTGCCAGCAGCAGATTGGGGGTCAGAACAACGACTCCTGGGAGGATTTCCTTTGTGCCACCATGGATTAGGCACATGAAATCCTACCAGCCTGTACCACTCCTGACTCCAGTTTTTGGGCCACTTCAGCAGTTTTGGTCACTCTCTCACAACCCCAAGAAATATTCTGAGTGCAACTTAAACCAGTCCTGGTGTTTGATACTTATCTGCTTAGATCCTCTTCAATTACATGCATTAGTGGTCAAAACTGGGGCATCACAGGAGAGCCAAATGTGTCCAGACATTGCTTCATAACTCATGAAGAACTGAAAAGAAATAAAAAGTGATGCATTATAGGAACTGAATCCATCATAACTGTTGTTCCTTAAATGTCTCCTTCTGTGGTGCCCACAATGGAAACCTGACCTTACCTTCCCAGAAGAGCAAAGTTTCTTTTAGTACATGAAGGAGTTTTTCAAAGCTTGAGCTTTTAAAGCCTATGGAAAAATAAGCATTGAAAATATACAGGAAAATAATAACCTTGGGGCGGGAAAGAGGGAGAAGATAATCATCACAATAAAATGGTTGTGAGTGTGGTTTCACCATCAGGATCGCTGCAATAGGAATTTGAGATTTTTTTTATCATTCACCAAGAGGGACAAAGCCTAAATAATTGAGTCAGGAATATTTTTTAGGAACAAACAAGGCAAGTTGAGTTTGCTGTGACTTCTGGATTCAGCTTTGAGGTCAGCAGGGCCCCGTTGCTTACCTTGCCTGACCTCCTTCAATAACACAAACCTCACCATTTCATCCAGTTATTCCTGCAATGAACTAATAGAACAGGTTCACACTTTTTCATTAATATCCTGAAAAAAACTACAGGAATTCTGTCACTTTCATCAGTTTTAGCCCTAACATGTGTGCCTGCCAAAGTTCAGTAACTACTGCGTTTGTTGCTGTTTCGTTCACTTATTTGTTTTCCGTCTATCACAAATGTTGTGCTCTGCCCTGTAAAAGTGCCCGCGCGTCAGTCAGGGAATAAGAAACAATCCCACATCTCCGAGGTGACTCACACACCTCGTGGATACTGAATCACCATCGGGATGAGGTGAACATGTGGTGTGCATAGCAGAGGCTGGAACGCTTTCAGCCAAAACATTCAGAAAACACTGCTACAAATTAGGGAATTCACGAAGAGCAGCAGCTCGGGAGGGATTATTTGTAACCCAAAGGGCTAAGCTAACAATTCCCAAATGCTTCTGGCTGTCGCCCCTATAAGAGACTGTTCATTTTGTGTGCCACCAAACCCAGAGAAATATAGAAAAGTCAGCTTGGCTTTGTCTAGTTCTTGTCCAGAGACCCTCCTGAGCAGTCCACACTCCAAATCTGGGCACTGTTGGGCTAAAATATTATTTGCTTAGTCCTGTGAGCACTAACCATAAGGGAATATTCTGTAATACCCCATAGACCACCCAAAAATCCCTTTGTGGTGACACAGCACAATGTAGGTGCTCTGCAGAGGCTCTGGAAACTCCATTCATGAGCAACCTGGCCAAGGCTATACTGGAAGCACAAGAAATGATGGGAACTGAGTCACAGATCCCAGCACATATTGGATGCTTTTATAGGTTAAAAGTAAATCCTCTTGAAGAGACTTTTTTTTTTTCCCTCACATGACGGCAATTTGGGCTGATTATGTTGTTCAGGGTTGGATCCATGACGTTTTGTTGTTGCTTGAACGGAGAGGTTCATGTGTTAAAACGCTGTTCCAGAGCTGCAGCCGATTGTGTGCAGGTTAATAGACGAGCCTTTGTCAAGGACATTGTGCAAACACATTTCCACAGGACATTATTGTCTGGACACATGAGCAAATATTTGCCTAAAAAGCCTAATTAACCATTGTTCAAGAACTGCCACCTGCCCCTGGGTTTTCTGGCACTCTCCTGGAAGGGCCTGCGTTGCACAGCAGTGCCTTCAGCCAACATTTCCACAGGAGCCAACTCCTGACCAATAATTAAGTAAACATTCAGCTTGCTCCCTATTATTTTAAATTTCTTTTAGTAATAAAGGAAATGTTATGAAGAAAAGGAGTAAAGGCAACCAGTGTTGCTTTAACAGCACATGGGGAAAGGATATACATGGCCATGGGCTGACAGAATCCCAGAATCCCAAAATCACTGAGGCTGGAAAAGACCTCCAAAGTCATCGAGACCAACCTGTGACCCATCCCCACCTTGTCACCCAGCCCAGAGCACTGCGTGCCACGTCCAGGCCTTCCTTGGACACCTCCAGGGGTGGTGGCACAAGGGACATGCTGGGGTGGCCATGGATGAGACCATCAGCAGCACAAAGGACGAGCCCATCTGTGTTGTAAAGTTCCCTTTGTCTGAGGGGACGCTGAAGGCACGAGAAGTGATGACAGTCATGATGCCAGGGGATGGACGGACAAAAGAGGATTGTGCAGCTGTCCTGGAAAATGTGGCATGTGGCATGCCAGGAGGCTGGAGCAGGAGCCCTTTTGAGCAATGTCCTTTTGCATCTCCAGTAAAGCTGCCCCAAACTGCAAATAAATGACTTCAGAGACAAACACTCGCCCACCTGCCTTAATCTTAAAGATATATTTATACAAAGATTTATTTTGGAAACCTACCCTCACATTCAAAGTGGAAAACCAAATATTTTTGTTTGAGAATCTTGAAGTTAAATATTTTGTTGGTTAACATTTTGTCTTCTCAGCCCTTTCTGGTTGAAGTAGTTCAATGATTTTGATAGGAATTCAACAAAATATTTGGTCAATTAAAATAGGTATTTTTCTTATTATACCCTTTTATTAGAAATTGTTTCTGGCACTTCCACTCATGGAAACTATGACTGTCCAAAGTGGATTTTTTTCATATTTATATCACCTTTATTTCAAATTCCTTCTCCCAAAAATAAGCGATGCTACTGCCAGGCTAAGCAGTGCCATGGGGTTTGTGGAGGCAGTTTCTGGCTAGAAACATGTGATTGTACTAGCTGTACAATCTTGGTTTGCTCATAAAACATTTTGTTGCCAGTTAATAGAAATTATTACTACTTTTCACATCTCTCAGATTTCCCAGCTGACCAGCTCCCCCAGCTCTGGCTGCTGCAATTCTGTTGCCCTCAGAGCTCAGCAGATTAGTTTCTTTGGCCCCTCCGTAGTTTTTTCCCCTCATACTCCCACTAGCCAACTGAAATGGTCCTGGTTTTTTCAGGACTTCACCAGAATCGCCCTAATCCTGACCTGTAGGTTCCAACTTGTCCTTGTCTCATTGAAGAAACTAAGGCCCATGAAATCTCTTCTCTGTTAAGGGCTGACTGAACCACAGAAATAGAATTATAGAATGTTAAGGAAGGGAATGGAAGGGATCTTAGAGATCACACAGTCCCAACCTCCCCTGCCATGGGCAGGGACACCTCCCACTAGACCAGGTTGCTCGAGGCCTTATCCAGCCTGGCCTTGGACACTTCCAGGGCCATAAAAATGGCTTAAATTCACCCCACACTCTTCTGCATTGTCATTGTGACCCTCCTAAGCTATCACAGTTCTTCAGAGACATAATCCATGCCTGGTATTCTGTGCATGAGGATTTGTGGCACCTCTGCGCTCATCATCTCCACCCTTGCTCAGAAAATATGACTGGCTGGTGAGGGAGAGCCCAACCCATCCAAGGATGGCAAGAGTTGAGTGGGGGGCTTGCCTGGGACACACACATTGACCTGAGGCCCTTCCCTGCTGTCACTTCCCCCTTTGATCTGTCACTGCACTTGTGTTATGGCAACCTCCAGCTCTGTTGACAAGAGGAGTAAAATAATGTCACCAAAACTGCCCCAAAATAGCCTCCTCCCCATCACTCGAGACGCCCTTTCCCAACGCCAGCTGTCAACTGCCCGCAGCAGGAAATGCTTCCTCCGGTGTGTTTTCCTCCTGAGGGACTGTGAGCTCCCAAACATGCCATTGTGCAGAGCAGGGATTCAATACACAAAAGGCTAAAAACTGCACAGCATCCTGTCCTCGCTGTTCCTAAAGCAGAGTCCTTCTCTCACTCTGCGAGGTGCTGAGGGGCCCACGGGAGAAGCGCAGGTGCCTGGGCCTGCAGCGCCGTTGTCGCAGCAAAGTCACATCCCTCAGGACGAGCCCTGCACCAGAGGTGGAAAACAGAGCAGCTTAGAGGGCTGAAATGTCCCTCCCTGCCCAGAAAAAGAGGGAAATGGGATGTTGAATGATTTCCTTGCACAAGCACTGTGCACGGTCTGCTGAGCTGAAGGAAGAGAGATGCTGATGATTGATGGTGATTCCTCCCAGCAGACTGCCTCGCCAACCTTCGAAAAAACACAGTCACGCTGTCCTTTACTGTGCAGGCTTTACTGGCATCCTGCTCCAGGTTTGGTGTGGCAAAGGCCTTGGAAATGACTCTGTGTCCAGCCCTTTTGGAGAAGGGGGCAGAGGTGGTGGGCTGCAGCAAATTGCCGTGGAGTCGTCGGGAGCGCGAATGGCGTAAATGCCAGGAAATATCCTCCTGCTGCTTATATTTAGTTACTGATAAGGCTGCACCGACCCAGAGCATGCTGTGCCCTCCCCTGTGCCTTTCCTGCCCGCTGAGGAGCCAGGGGAGGCTTGTGCAAAGGTTTCACTGATGAAAGAGGAAATTATTTCTTGCTGCATGCCAAGGTTATAATCAGGGTGGCGGGGGGGTTGGAGATTTGCGCAACTGGGAAGAACCTAGACTTTTCTTCATCTCTCCTGAGGAAATTGAGAAGCTCCATTGCCAAATATCTGTTGGGAGAATCAAGAGGAAGCAGAGGTGTTTATCCTCTGGAGGAAGTGGGAGGGCTCAGGGGCTGCAGCAGTGACATTATCTCAGCGCGGGGCATGCCTGGGGCCGTGCTGGGACTCTCATCCTGTTGCCTTGGAGGAGCAGGAAGCCTCCATCCCTGAGTCCTCTCTCCTGCTGGTGCCCATGGTGCACCGAGCCTCAGGGAGGTCAGAAACCCCACGGGATCTTTTATTTTAACCTCTGCTTCAAAGACCGTGTGTTTCACTGTGAGTTTGTGTGTGTGACTTGCTTCTCAGCCATGCCCTCCACAGCCCCCTCATTCAGCTTTTCCTGTTGACCAAAGGTTTGATTCCTCTCTGGATGGAAAAAAAAAAACCCCAACCAAACAAAAACACCAACCCAGAAATACCTCTCTGTGTATCTCACCCATCCCTGCTTCAGCTTGATGGAAATGGCTCTCTGAATTTAGTCAACTGTTCTATTCAGGCTGTTCTACTATCCAGAGTTTGGGGATTATTCTTATTATCCCACTTTTATCTGCTCAGGAGCTGGATATGGCTCCAAGAGTATATTATATCACATAATTAGCATATGGGGCATGTGGTTTGGTGTTCCTATCCCAGAGGAAAAATTACTTGTGCAATGTTGTGTGTTGATTTAGTGCTTTCAGGGTTTTCAGGATGCACTTTGGGTTTTTTTAATATCCTCATTCCTCTTTGTGTGTGTATTAGAGGGTGACAAGGGCCCACAGCTCCTGTGGGCAGATGATTTCATGGTGCAGGACCAGCTCCCAAAGTTCCATTTTCTCCTGAACAGAGGAATATTAAATTTATGGGGGAAGTTACTGGCCACAGTGAAGTCATTCCCCACTTCAAAACTTGAGGCAGAATTCAGAAATGCTGGGCTGAGACCTGTGGCACGTCTGTGGTCCCCAATATTGCAAAGCAGAGCTGCCACAGCTTTCTCTTGCAGCTGGTTTTCCCATGGGCTGGATGGTTTTCAAAGGATCACAGAATGGTTTGGGCTGGAGGGGACCTTAAAGCCCATCCAGTGCCACCCCTGCCATGGGCAGGCACACCTTCCACTGTCCCAGGCTGCTCCAAGCCCCAGTGTCCAACCTGGCCTTGGACACTGCCAGGGATCCAGGGGCAGCCACAGCTGCTCTGGGCACCCTGTGCCAGGGCCTGCCCACCCTCCCAGGGAACAATTTCTTCCTGATATCCAACCTAAATTTCCCCTCTTTCAGTGCAGTCTGTGGGATTTGTGGGCATTTTCAACAAAGCTCCAGGTATTTACAGGAGAATGTAAGTACAGGATGAGGAGGAACAGCTTCAAACTGAAAGACAGTAGGGTTAGATTAGATACAAGGAGAGAATTGTTCCCTGGGAGGGTGGGCAGGCCCTGGCACAGGGTGCCCAGAGCAGCTGTGGCTGCCCCTGGATCCCTGGCAGTGCCCAAGGCCAGGCTGGACATTGGGGTTTGGAGCAGCCTGGGACAGTGGAAGGTGTCCCTGCCCATGGCAGGGGGGGGAATGGGATGATCTATAAGGTCCCTTCCAACCCAAACCATTCTGTGATTCTGTGATTGTACCCTGGATCAGAAATCTGTGCACACATGGTGCTTTGCCCTCCTTTGGCACCTCCTACAGAGCCTTTCCAGGAGAACTGAACAGGCTTTTAAAGTACCTGCCCATTTACACATAAAACCAAATTACATAATTGTAGCTCCTCTCAGAGTCCAGGGAACACATCCACAGAGCAGCACGATTTGGCCTTTAAACAGGAGCACTTTCACTAAACTGAACGATGCTGCCGTGGCAAAATCTGCTGTAAATAATTTATTTCACTTGTGTAACCACGAGAAAGGAGAACAGGAAGGAAAGGGCACCTGCATTTGCAGCCAGCCAGGTTGGCATCAGCCCTGGAAATGGATCTGAGCAGGGATCAGAATAAACCTGACAAAGGTTGTCCTTCGTGTATGATCTGCAGTAACTAAAAGGGGTGTAAATGCCATCCAAAACAAACAGCAAAGCTCCTTTTTCTTTCAGCAGCAGCTCGTGGAGAGGAGAGGGGCACTGGGGAAGCTGAGGGGCTGCCACAGCCCAGCCACAGCTGTCGTTTTGGCAGGGAGCAGCACAGCCCCCAGAGTGCCCTGGCAGGAGCAGGACCCTTATGGATACTGAAAAAGCTTCAGCAGGGGATTTCTTCAGCCCTCTGCAGCATTTTGTGAGAGCTCTGTCTTTCCCATGCAAACTATCTCAAACTATGTTACAGTTTTGTAAACTTCTTGCACCTGCAGGTTGTTTTTGCAGTATTGTTATGGTTCTAACTAGAAAATATTTAGAAATGGGTGTCTTAGAATTTGACCAATCCCCTCAAGGGGTAGATGGCCAAGGGACCAATTACCTTATGCCATTTAACACACTTCTGTGAACTAAGATATAAAAGCCTTTAGAAAATTATTGAAGTGCTTCCTTTTATCCCTGATCCTTAGACTTCGCGTGTTTCTTCTCTCGCCGTCCCCAGCACAACAGCAACAGACCCTGTCGGGTCACAGGTGACAGGGACAATGCTTTGGTCCATGAGAAGCATCCAGAAGAGGAATATTTTCCAGCAGAGCCCCGCTGCTGCCAGAGTTGGCAAATGAACAACCTCTCTGACCCAGGGAGATTCAAACCCTCTCTGGACCCCTCTTGTACCCTGGTCCCCATCGCTCCCTGTGCTGGGGGAGGCATCTCCCAGGTCCCCCAGGTCCCTCCAGGTCCCCCAGGTCCCCAGGCACTGCCAGCTGCAGCTCAAGGCACGTTCTGCATGGCCCATGTCCTTGGGGCCAGCTGGGCTGGTTTGGTGTCAGCCACTCTGACTTCAGTCCCAGCTCATCACCAGCAGGCACAACCTGCAGAGCCAAGGACCTTTCCTTAAATCAAATCCACTTCCAAGGAAAGAAACAGCAGAAACCCTAATTCTAGCCCCTTCCTAAGGCCTGACCCTTGCCTGATCCTGGGGAGGCCCATCCCATCCTCTTTGCAAAAGCAAACCCATCTCTTGCTTGTGCTTGCCCATCCTCTTACCTCCCACCTGAAAGGAGTTTTGGTTCCATAATCTTTTGATCCCAAACTCCACTGATATCTAATTTTCAATGCACTGGAGGCAAGACCTCTGAACCCAACAGCACTGCTTGCTATCTTTTGATATAACCTTAAATCACCTTATCCAGAAAACTGGAAGGTTACTTCCCTCTTTTCCTTTTCCCCAGAATAATTTCAATTAAAATGTGCAGTGCCTATCCCTGCACCTGGGTACAGTTTATACAGTTTCTCCTAATGACCTTCATAAAGTCATTATGTTCATTACCTAATAATACATAGTTGGGAGTCATAAAGTTTGTTTACATTAGATAGTTTGCCAGGTATGTGGAAAGCAGCTCAGTTCTGATAATCAAACAAATTCCTTAAAATTCAGGAAGTTGATCAGCACACCAATTTCTTTTTTATTTAATGAAGTGATATTCCTGCCAGCTCTGGGATATTTCTCCGTACTTCATTGCCTTTCAAGAGCAGTGTACTTTGTTCCTTTGCTCCCTTCACGCTACACTAAGCAAAGCCCTTCATGTTTTCTTTCCTCTTGGACCATAAGGAGCCACCTGAGATCCAGCCATGGGTTCAGAGGGAGCCCTTGGGAGGTTGTGGGTGACCGAGTTCACGTCACATCAGCACCAGTTGTGCTGTCCCATGTGTGTTAGGACAAGCCCTGAAGTCACCCTCAGGTCACAGGTGCTGTGCCAGGGGCTGTGCTGCAGGATCCTGCCCTTCAGCACCTGGGGACACCCAAAAGGGACCCTGTCCTTGTCCCAGCAGGGATCCTGAGCACCCCTGCACAGGGCAGAGCGTGGCCTGACACCCCTCATGGGTGTTGGGTCACCTCAGGTTGTTGATCTCCTTTCTTTGGCTTTGGGTTGATAGGAAGGATTTGCAAATAAGGCAAACTTGCCTGGAAATTGGCACCAGGGTTCAGTTCTGAGCTCTGCCACGGACTTCCTGAGATAGCGTGGGAAAGCCACTCCATCTCCTCGTGCTGGGATGGGGAGGGAGAGAGAATCTCTCATTTCCTCCTGCCTTTGTTCATCTCATCCTTTAAGACTTAATGGCTGCTTCTCAGTGTATGAGTATCCTGAGTTTGGCCACAGCCTGTAGGTTTTACTCTAAACTAGGCAATGAATAGTAATGAAAGCAGCCATGAAATTGCTATCACCAGATAGGAATCAAAAAGAAATTAAATAAATGGCCTGCAGCTGAATTTTCTTACTTCTCTGGGTGATGTGGAGTTCTTCTGGCAGGTAAGCGTGGCAGGTTCTTGTAACGACACTAAAATTCTCACCAGTATTTGGGTTTTTTTTGAAAACTTCATGTCCCAGAGTCAGGTGGTTATAGCTGAGTCTGTTTCCACTGAAAACCAAGGTTTTCTACTTTTAATGGTCCAGAAAAAAGCTTTAGAATATTATTCCTGGAGGAAGAAAGAGAGGTGGAGAATGAGAGGGAAAGAGGAGGAAGGCAGAGCAAGAGAGAGGAAAAGAGGAAGACAGAGAGAAAGAGAGAGAAAGAAAAAGAAAGAAGGAGAGAAAGAAAGAGAGAAAGAGAGAGAGAAAGAAAGAAAAAGAAGAAAGAGAAAGAAAGAAAGAAATACAATGAAGAAAGAAAGAAAGAGGAAGAAAGAGAGAAAGAAAGAAAGAAAAAGAAGAGAGAAAGAAATAGAAAGAAGAAACAGAGGAAGAGAGAAAGAGTGAGACAAAGAGAGAAAGAGAAAGAAAGAAAGAAATTTGTTTTGTTTTGTTTTATTTAAGGTCTCATGATGTTTATGCCAGTCCTAAGAACTTCAGTGGGCTGATTCGTGGTTTCTGAATGGATATCTTTGGCAGCACAGGAATCTTACTTAAGACTCTAAACAATTATGTTCTCAGAGTCTCCAAATAAAATGCTTGTGCTTTAACAACAGTGAAAAAGTGAAAGGTTTGGCTTCTTTCCCTTTTGGATTAACAATGGCATGAATGGAAAACTGGTGCTGTGTGCTGCACTGATAAAAAGAGCAAACAGATTTGTTTCTCGCAGTGCTGGAGCACATCAGCCAGGAGGACCTGAGGCAGATTTCATCTGACCCTGCTGGCCTGGGGACAGGTTGTGCTGCTCTTGCCAAAAAGTGTTTTTTCTCTAAGCTAAGAGATGCCACCCTCACTGGTTTTGAAGATCTCCTCTTCTTTTTGAGTGTGTAGCAGTAGAAGATCACTCTCCTCCAGCTAGACTGGGACAAATCCCAGGCCAGGGCATAGTTTAAGTATCACAAAGAGGCAAAAAGTCACAATAACTTAAATATCCAAGGCTTTGCTCCCCACAATAATACCAGCTCAGTGGATCCTGTTCAGCATAAGAATTAGAAAATCATAAGCCTCACATAGACTGTTTTTGGGGCTTAATGCAAGGTCTTCTGGTCATCCCATGGGAATCAATGGATGTTGAGGGGATACTCCATGCCCTGCTCTGCTTCCCGTGTGCCCCAAATCTGATGATAGCAGCTGTTTCACCAAGAACCCTCATCAGGCAAATCTGTGAGTTTTCCACTCCCCAATTATGACCATGAACTCTAGTCCCCGGTCAGCTTCGAGCCACAAACCAAATCTAAACTTAATCTGGATGCAGACCCAGCCCCTTCCCCCGCTCAGAACACGCAGGAATTCTAGAGGCGAATTTTGGAATTTTCCATGGTCTGTGATAGTCCCCGTGGAGCAGCAGTGCGGGCAGGGCAAGCACGGAACGGGGGCTGCGCAGGGCCAGAGGAGTGGAAGCAGTTGTTTGCTTTGTGGGTAATACCTTGGAAGTCCAAGAGGCTGCTCTCTAGGGAAAACATGGGGAATCAGTGGTGGAATCTGTGTCTGTAACATTCTGTAAGGGCAGAGTTCAGCAAATGAGGCAGAGCTAGGAGAGAGCACCAGAGGGGCTGCTGGCTGCCCCTGGATCCCTGGGCTTTCTCCATGTTTAAAAGCTTAGGGAGGAAAAAGAAGAGGGAATGTCAGCAATTTCTGTCTGATGTTTCCATCCTTTGGATTGTCTGCCTCTGGGAGAATTTGCCCTGTGAACATTTTAAGTGGAGCAAAGTATCCCCAGCATGTGAAAACTCAGCCCTGCTCGGAGCTCATACAAAAGCCACTGGAGCTTAGCAAGTCCCTGCAGCTGAGCCCTTCCAGGTGGGCTGAGTGACCAGGAATGCCTCTTGTCCCACGAATTCTCAGCTCTTTGTAACCTAAATGCCCCTTGGAGTGGTTTTTCTCAAACGTATTTTGCAAAACTGTCAACTTTCAGAGGTGCAAGCACACACAAAACCCAGTGGTGGGGTTGCTTTGGGAAGCCCTGGGTGACTTTGCCCAGACATATATTCCAATTGAACAGCACAAATGTTCAAATTCCTTGGCTGCTTTCTGGAGTCCTAGGTCTTTATTGGCTTCAGATCTGGATCAGACCAGAACTGCTTGGGAGTGATATTCCTTTATCAGCTCCTTTACAGGTAATTTACCAGCAGTCCAAGCTATGTATTTACTCTGAAGAGCAGAAACTCCATCTTTCAGATAAGATTGCTCTCCTCCGAGTAAATATTGGGCAGAACACAAGGAAGGGATGAAAACTGCAGACAAAATGGAAAGGAAATAGCTGATCAGGCTGTTGGAGAGTTAGTTCAGGTTGAAGTACCTTTGGAATTGGTCAGAAAGGAGATTAGAGGGGAAAGCAGTTCATGGCTTTGTAGGACCAAGGGCAGTGCTCTGCACTGGCCTGTGATCCTTTCAAAGGGTTCACCTGGCATGATCAGTAGATTCAGGCACTGAAAGTTAATTTGGAAAGAGTCTGGAGAGCTGGTAGAAATACCCATGAGCTACATGTGCCTGCTCCCTGTGGCATCCCAACTCTTGAACAGAAAAATTAAAGCTTTAAAATCCTTTTTCCCTGTGGAGGGGATGCTGCTCTGCAGGGAGGCAGACACCAGGCTTGCCCACTGCTCCCACAGCAGTGGGAACTTTTGGAGGGGCAAACGTTTGTAACAAGCTCTTTGTTGGAGGGAAGAATTCCAGGGTGGGGAACCTGGGAGAGAGACAAAAGGATGACGAGCTGCATCAGCTGCAAACCTGGGTGCTGCCTTTCCATGTGGTGCTTGGCTCCCCTGGTGACAGACACGTTATAAATACCTCAAGACAGACCCATTTCAGAGGGGTGTCTGCAGCTGTGGGGAAGCTGCAGATTGGAAATTCCAACTGACTTGTCACAGGCATGAAAAATATTTCCCAAAGCCGCTCTGTGCTCGGGGGGCTTTTCTTGAGCAGAGGCTTCACTGGTCTGATCACACTGCTCTTAGAAAGGCTTATGAGGGCTGCATTCAGCCCAAAAACTGATTACAGCCTCTGTCAAAGCTGGGGTGATGGGAGGCTAGCCCTTGGAGCAAAGTAATCAGACTGGTGGAGAATTTATCATGGTTGGGGTGTCAGTAGCAAGAACCCTCATGGAATCACAGAAGCACAGAATGTCCTGAGCTGTAAGGGACCCACAGGGATCACCCAGTCCCACCCCTGGCCCTGCCCAGACCCCCCAACAATCCCAGCCTGGGCATCCCTGGCAGCGCTGCCCAAACGCTCCTGGAGCTCTGGCAGCCTCGGGGCCGTGCCCATTCCCTGGGGAGCCTGGGCAGTGCCCAGCACCCTCTGGGGGAAGAACCTTTCCCTGATCCCCAGCCTGAGCCTGCCCTGGCCCAGCTCCAGCCGCTCCCTGGGCCCTGTCCCTGTCACACAGAGAAGAGATCACTGCCTGCCCCTCCTCTTCCCCTCATGAGGAAGTTGGGGACTGTGACGAGGTACACATACACCTCACCCCCAGGTCACGCATCCCAAAATGTGCTTGTAGGGCTTTAAATCACCCATGTGACATCAGCCAGCAGAACAGTGCAGGTAGACACTCCCTGGAAGTGTCCAAGGCCAACTTGGATGGGGCTCTGAGCGACCTGGTCTACTGGAAGCTGTCCCTACCCATGGCAAGGCAGGAACTAGATTGTCTTCAAGGTTCCTTCCAACCCCAAGCATTCTAAGGATATGAAAATTACGTCAGTACTCCTTTCCCAGCCTATAATCAGGGAGAATTCCACCTTCAGCAGCATGATTTAAATTACGCCCAGTACCATGTCCAAACCATCCCCACACATTTGTTCCCATGCTTTTTGCTCCTGAAGGAGTGACCACCCCACCAAACCTATCTGAGGGTGTCCATGTAGGTTTCCACTTCATGGGTGACAGAAATGTTGGCAGCACATCTCACCACAGAGGTGAAATGTGAGACAGATTTTATGCTGAATTGTGAATCTCCCCATCCTGAAATCTTTCTGGGATACCCTGACATTACCACAGATGCGATTGTGAAGGCTCTTGACAGCTTTTCATTCTGGAGAGAGAAGGATTTATCACCCTGATGTTCCAGCAAGCTCAGTTCCAGGCAGTGCAATGCCCAGGACACCCTCAGAGCCCAACTGCACAAACAATGGGAAGGAGAGGAAATGATGCTGGAGTTTGTACCTTCCCCTCCATGAAGACATGAATGAGAAATTGCAAGGCTGAATCATTTCTTTCTGATAAACCACTCTGTATTAATTAAACCTAATCGCTCTAGTATGGCTCCTGATACAGCTGGTAAATTGTTACCAGCTTGCTGATGATGGTGCTTAGGAAAAAGAAATCAGGCCCCCTTTTTTATTGGGGTTATCAGAGATTTCCACCCATCACTGACTTGTTCCTTCCTCCACCACAGATGCCTCACATGTGCCAAGTGCCACATTAACTATTTATGGGGTCGCTGTTGCCTGAAGGGGAAGAAATCTCCAAAAAAAATTTGTATATCTAGATATTCAACCTTAACACAAAATTAAAAGTGCTCTGCTTTAAAATTTATGCTAGAACTTTTGGGAAAGATTCCTTTATCTACAGAATTTTAAAAGAACTTGTTTATAGAAGAAAGGAAGTTCAGTAAGTGTTTTTAACAGGGTTTTTCCTCCTTGTTGGGAATTGGTGGCATTTCTAAAAAACAATAATGAAATGTTGCAATGTTCCTTTGCTTCCATTTTTCTGCACTACCACAGAATTCCTCCGGCCCAGACACACATTACCATAAGGTTTGCAAGTGCTCTTGGGGCCCTGATTACATTCACTGCCTGTTCTTGCCAAAATGTAAAGTAAATTATTTTCATATATATTTTATGTGTTCATAAAAAGCTATACTCTACTTGACATCTGTTGTCTGGATTAAGGCTTTTCGTTCAGCTGGCCAAAAAGAGATGGAAGTCTGCGGAGCATTTCGTTCGCCACAATCCACAGATGACGGTCATTTGTCGGGATGCTAATATGAAAAATTCCAATAAAACAAGTGAGCAAACTTTGGACTTAAATAAAACAACAGAAAAGTGGAAAGAAATACCAGGCCCTCCTCCATAATGCTCTCCCATTTATTATTTTTGTCTGTGTGGTCTTGTGATCATAAATGTTGCCATTACAGTCTCCACGACTTTCTTGCATCTATCACCGAGACCTTCTGGTAAAGGGAAAGCAAAATGCAGTGCTTTGGAGGTCCCCCCTGAATTCAAATGCCTGAGCTGAAAATGAGCATTGAGCCAGCTCAGAATTGCTGCTACATTTACTAGAACCAGTAATGTCCAGAGTTATTTCCACCCTGCTCTTTTACAAGTCATGTGATTCCATTTCTCCTCCATCAACACTCTGGATAAATGAAAACCAGACTCATAACCATACATCCAATTTTATTACCTTGCAACTGTGTGAACAGGAAGGCTTCAAAGATTAAATGGCATTTTAGATAAGGAGAGCGAGCAAACCATCACAGCTTCAACAACAACAGCAAGAAAGAGGGAGCATTTAAATAAATGATTGTGGGCAAGAACTATTTCACACAGTCAGAACATAACTGAGTCCATAACATGGCTGATACACTGATGGCCATGAAAATTTAATTACTCATGAGCCACTGAATGAATTATGCAGTCTCTGATGGCTGCAGAAAAAAGTTTATAGACCAGATTCACTGTTGGCACAAGCAAATGGAGCTACGTTGGCTTCCGTGGAGTTGCCATCATTTGTTCCAGCAGTGAGCTTGGCTCGCCATCACTCCAGCACGGATCCAGAGTCCCTTGAAGTCGATGGAAAGGGCCCTTGACTTAAAGGGACTTTGGATCACGTCTGGGGTACTTTGTGTTTTGCCAACAGCTGAATTAGTCATCGTACAGATCACCATGTGCACACACATGCAGTGTGGTGACACGTAGTGACCCAGGAGTGGGACTGGAAATGCATCCCTAGCAGCAAACACTGTATTTCTGTAACCCAAACCCGCATTTGGAGCTGGTCTTCTCACATTTAGAACATTTCCACTCAGTGCCAGCCCCTCGGTTTGTTTGTAGTTTAAATCCTTTGAAAATGTTGTTCCATCACCCCCTCAAATCGCTCAGTCGCTGCCTGAAAATTGAAACTATTTTGGATGAAGCTGCATCAGAAAAGATATGGTTATAAGCGAACGTATTCTTGCCCTGCACCAGCTGTCTGCCCCCTAAGCCTAACTGTGAGCACAATATTCCCAAGAAAGCTCTCTGGCACAAGTGAGGTCGGAGAAGGTTGATGGAGGACAAGATCACACATTTTAATGGCTGGTTGGTAGCAGGAAGTTGCTGATCTTGCTCTTCTCAAATTGGACATATCCTCAAATACTCCATCTTCAAACACTGTCCAGCCTTAGAGAGGATCCATCTGAGCAATGCAGGGGCTCCAGTCATCACTTAACTCAAAAAATGCAAAGTGAGTCCAATAAACTGGTGGTGAGGCCCTGGTCCAGGGTGCCCAGAGAAGCTGTGGCTGCCCCTGGATCCCTGGAAATGTCCAAGGCCAGGTTGGACATTGGGGCTTGGAGCAGCCTGGGACAGTGGAAGGTGTCCCTGCCCATGGCACGGGTGGCACTGGATGGGCTTTAAGGATCAGAGATAAAAAATCTCACACAAACCTCCTCTCAGGCAGCATGAAATGTATTTAAAAATGCCTTATTTGACCTAACTGTGACCTCACTGAACAAAAACTCAGCTTTGACACCTGGTATGGACACCTCCAGCTTTGATCTGCTGCGTTACCCTTGATGTTTTGCTCTTCTGTGCCACAGCTTCCCAGCTATGAAGAGGAACGGCAGTAAATCACCTTGACTGCCCTAATGAAGCACTAAAAACCTCCTGTTCTAAAGAGCAGCAAAAGCAAAAGCAGGCAGAGCTGCTGTTACTTAGCAGCTGTATTCAGGTATGAGATGACTCTTTGGAAATGGGATGGTGGTGTCACATTGCAGGTTTAAAAATAGACACTTTCAGAGTATGAAAGTCCACAGACAAACTTGTGAAATACCAGTTCAATCCCTGACCATGGATTAGCAGCGAAGTCTAAGTTCAAATTCCAGCTAAAAAGCCAAATTTAGGGCTGTAAAATGTAATGTTTAAACAAACCTGTATCTGACACCAACTGATCATCACCAAACAGAATTAGAGCTGGCTGAAATTCTTCTGGGTTAGCATGAAACTACTGGAAGTTTAAAGCTTTTTCAGGGCTTTTTTTTTTTCTTTTTGTCACAATCTTGATAATGGGCTTATTATGGGAGTTGTAAAATTTCATTGCAGCTCATTCGTCTCTTGAACAAAATGAAGCTCATTTTTCCAGTGGAAACAGCCTGGTCTTGATGATCCTTTCCCTCTGTGCCAGAGAAAAGGTTCAGCTGGCTTTTTGGATCAGTTTTATGGCCTCTTTGCAACGCCAGGATGCTGCAGAGAAGGGGAACCATGGAGCCAAGAATTTGGCCTCTGGATTTCGGTGACATTAACACCCAGAAAGAATTCCTGGGAAAGACCACTTCCATGAAGGAAGCTGGAGCCTTTCCTGGCAGTCTGGGGCTTGTCTGCACATGCAAATAAACGCATCTGGAAGAAGAGGAGCCGAAAATTTAGAGTGTGAGAGTGGTAAAACGGAGCGAGTCATGTGGCAATGTGATTATTTCTTCTTTATTTCTGCTGGAATTGCTCAGTGAAGCTGGGGCAGGGACAGACACCCACATTCCAGTCCCCCAGCATCCTCAGGCACTGTCACTGTGCACTGAGTTACTCGGAGTTGTTAAATGATGGTGCTGGAATAACTCCACGTGAATACAAGCTCTCATTTCGCTGTACAAGGGGGGAATGGAAGAAGCCTATCAGGGAATAAACTCAGCTCGGTTATTTCCTCTCACAGTGAAAGATTTGCCTGGGTTTGTGAGGTTTGTACAAATAAAATGGTCCGGGTAAAGCAATCAGTGTTTCATTAATGGACATTTCACAGCTGAGTAAACTTTTTTCCAATGTATCAGAAGGCTCAACCATTTCTGGGTTTCAAAACGTTGGTTTGGAGTGTCTGTTCTAGCTTTCAAGCACTCTGGTTGAAGGAAAAAAGAGCAGCTGTCATATTCACACAGGAATAAGTAAAAAAAAAATGGGTTTAGGGCAATTTTCTAGAAAGAAAACACAACTTTCCTTATACTTAGGTGCAGTTTCTTTGGAGTGGAATGCAGGTCTCAGTCCTGGAGTGCACCACGCTTAGGGAAGGTGTTTATTTCTCCCTCTCTTCCTTGTCTGTGTTTTGAATAGCATTTTCCTTATTTTTTCAGCCATAAACTGTCACATTATACACTCAAATCTGCAGTTTTAGAGATGCTTCATGCTCATGCAGAGCTCGTAGGGCTGTCATTTGTTGTTCACTGCTATTTCAGGGCACTTGGGGCACAGAACAGCTCTGAATCCATGGAAGAGAGCAGGGGGGAGAGGGAGGGATGAAGTAATTGGGAATCTCATTGGGAATTGCACAACCTCCACTCTGACCTTCCCCAGACACCTGATGGTGCTGCACTGAAACTGGAGTGGTTCTGACACATGAATATCAGCTGGACACACTTTGGGAAGCCAACATTCCCCAAAACCTGTGTTCCTCACAGGAGAGCAGCTGTTGGCCTGCAGCTTTCCATGGAAAACTCTCCTGACTTACAGCAAGCACCTTTCAGGGGCTGTTATGGTGTACAGTGTTCTTCCTGTCTGTTCTTCTTGTCTGCCATCAGGGTAGCATTTAGGATTTTTTTTTTTTCTGGAAATAACCATCTGGAGGGTTTGTTTTTTTTTTTGATAACTGGCGAGATCGGTCATTTAGCATGAATCACCTAATTCATCCCAGATTTTGGACTTTGATATTTATTTTGAGGTATTTCTTATTTTGGAGCACAGCAAAGGGTACATTTCTCAGACCATTTTGCCCATTGCATCCCGTAAAGAATGAATAACAATTACCTAACTTGAAGATTGTTGCTTAACCACAGCTGTTAAGTGAAATCATACTCTGCTCATGGTTCAAGTATACATCTTCTCAGCAAAGGAAAGAGAAATAAATTATGATCCTAACGAACAGTGGATAATTAGATGCTTAATATGGGCAGGAGAAAGGAAAAAACATTGAAACTGGTCTATAGAAGTGAACAATTTGTACTGCAAAAGCCATTAATGAGTCCTGGAGCCATCTGACCTCTGTTAAGTCCTTTTTAATGTATAGAAACCCAACATTTTAGTCTGAGGTTGGTGTGTTCCCAAAAGAGAGTAGATATCCAGGGAGGGTGGCCAAGGGAAGTTTCTGCACCCATGGGACACCTTTTCTGCATGAAAATCAGCAGAGCATTTCCAGAGTGCAGGATCTCAGCACCAACAAACCTCCATGAGCTGGTTTGGGTTCCCTCAGAGCCTGTCACACACTTGAATTTCAGCTGGAGCTTTGGGAGTGCCAGGAATTGCTCCATTATGCTGCTGGTCCTGAGGATGCAGATTTTGGGCAGAGCAGAGCAGAGCAGACAGGTAGAGCAGGGATGGGTTTTGTCCACAGGGAATAATTGATGGCAAGATGTCTTTTGTAGTCACATTTCCTTAAACACTTTCCTCATCTCAGGGTAATTAGTGTCAGTCATCATGTCATGGTTTGTGTGGTTAAGTGTTTTCAGGGGATGGTAAAGAAGGAATGAATTTATCAGCCCTGGGATCTGGTGAGGGGCACAGCCAGCACTGAGGAATTTATTGTTGGGAGGAGATGTAAAAAGCACCTGCAAGTTGTGCTGCTGGTGGAATTCCCTTCCCTGTGTGCCACGTGCTGACACAGGACAAAGCAGCCCTGAATGGGAATAGGTGACATCCTGGAAACGCTCTTTTCAGGCCACAGAGGTACAGGATGTTCCAGCAGTACCTTTGGCACTGAAAGGGCTCTGTTCTGGTAATCTCATATTTGCAGAGAGCTTCTGCTGGAGGCTGAGCAGGCAAGGCAGGGGAAGATTCCTTTATTCACATAATCCCAGCAACAGGAGGGCCACCAGGACGCAGCCAAGCAGTGCAATAACAATGGACAAGCAAGAGCTGGAGCACACTCTGAGCTTTTTTAAACTCCTCTCCGTGATGGATTTGTCAGAGTCATCACAGAGTCTTACCTGTTCCCTTTCGAGCTCAGGCTGTCATCAGGCTGACACTGAGCAAACACACTCACCAGGCACCAGGAATATTTGCTCAAATACAGGACTTTCATGTTCCCAGAGCTTTGAGTCATCTCAGCAAATCTGGGAGCTGAATTTTGGGGTTTTTTTTTTAACCTGGCATCTTATGGAAGTAGCAAATGTTCAGTCATATGGATGGGTATAAGTGTGTTTGGGGTTTTTTTTCCTCTGTTTTCCCATCCCCTCCCCTGGTATATTTTACACCTAATGGCTATTTTCCCTCCTAATTCTAGTCAGAAAACTAGAGAAACATCTTTTACTGGAGACCACTCTGCCCCCCTGTCAAATCCTTGGCTTTCCACATTGTCATCCCTTTGGAAGATGAAGTGAAACTTTAGTGAGGGATGGTGGATTTGACTCTGGCACAGTCAGCTTCTGCAAGGAAGCAACAGAAGTGAAACTATGCTCATTCAATCACCTACCTACACAGAAAAAATAAATAAATTTTTAAAAAGAGAAAAAAAAGAACAATGAATTATTGAAGCCAAAGCCAAAGCAAATAGTTCAGAGACAGTCCATGAGGTGAAATAAGTTCCCACACATTTGTGGGCTGTCAAGCCCAAACAATAAAGCTACTCTAAAAATGGTCTGCTCACTGATAACTCATAAATAAAAGAAAAATAAGTATGCCATATTCCTCAGTAAATTTTTAAAAAGTAAATGACTGATTTTTAAAAAGTCTGACTTTTAAAAATTGGCTGGAATGGAAGATTTGCTTTTTAACACATTCATGCTCTAGTACACACAGGGAAAGGGGATTCCACTGCTTTCTTTAGACCCTGAAATTTTAAATTCAGATTCAACAGTGGGCGAGGCAGCTCTGCTCACCTAAGTTTTGCTTTTTGGCTCCCCATCCTGTTCCTTCTCAGCCGAGGGAAATCCCCAGAGCTGAGCTGGCCACAAGCAGTGAGAGGTGGTGGTTTGCTGCTGGTTCCTGTCAGATCCACGTGTCCTGACATTTCCCCACTGCTGCTGAGCATCCTGCTCCCCTGCTGCCCTGCTGGGCTTGCAAAGAGCAGTGGGAGTGACACCTGCACAACAGCAGCTGGGAAAACTGCAGCTCCTTCCAGAGCAACGCTGCTTTCTCCAGCTGAAGGGAATAAATACTACCCTAATGTATGTATATAACACTACTGTGCAGTCTCTCACTGCCTGATGAAGATTTGTCTTGATTTGGCAAAAAAATTCCAGTGTTTTCACAGAATTATCAACATTGGAAGGGACCTTTAAATCATCCAGTGCCACCCCAGCAGCACCAGCATCACCCCAAACCCTGTCCCCAGGGGCCACATCCAGACTGCTCCTGAACACTCCCACAGACAGTGCACCACACCCTGGGCAACTCATTCCAATGCCTGACCACTCTTTTGCTGATATTTTTTTTAATATCCAACCTGCTGGGGCAGTTTAAGGTCATTTCCTCTCATCCTTTCTCTTGGGACATGTCAGAAGAGCCCAACCCCCTCTCACTGCACCCTCCTGGCAGGGAGTTGTAGAGAAACAACTTTATTCTTTCCTTTTGTAGAGAAACAACTCCCTCTTCTCTCTTCTCTTCTCTTCTCTTCTCTTCTCTTCTCTTCTCTTCTCTTCTCTTCTCTTCTCTTCTCTTTTCTCTTCTCTTCTCTCTTCTCTTTTGTAGGACCAAGAGGTCAGAGAAAAACATTTCTGTGGGTTTTTTTTTTTCCTTTCTTTTCAAAGCTTTTGCTTTAAGATGCTTTAAGAAGCTTTCAGATGCTTGTTTCTTCCAGGATAATCCAGTGACTGGAAAGGCCTAGAGAACACAGTGACTGAACTTTCAGATTGGTGTACAAAGGGGTCAGGTGATCATCAGATGTTTCTAGAGAACAGGCAGGTCTCTTGCTGTTGGTGAAGCTGTTTTATAGTCAATACATAGCTGTGACAATTATTTTAGGAATGATCTGAGTCCTTATCTGGATAAAAAAAATAATAGGAGTGCTTGTTTGATTATCAAAACATGGCTATTAGGGCTTGGCAGATGAAGAGTTAGGACACCTGTGCTCTTTCACCTCAGCATCCCAAAGCATCTCTGAGTTGTAGGACACAAACCTCAGATCTATGAAGTGACTGTAAAAGTTCTTGGAGCACGTGCAATTTATGTGTGTGATGAAACAAGGAATCAGGGAAAGTGATGGAAAATTTAAAACCAACAATTCATAATTTAAACATTTACATCCTCTATTATGGGATTGCAAATGAAAACCTGTGTTACCACACAGCATAAAACCACCTGGAAATTCTTTCCACAAATGCCAGGCAGACCCTGCCTACAGTGGTTTGAGGGAACTTGTTCACTCTGTAGTGGGTAGAGAAACTCTGTGGATTAAGTAAAGTTTATCTTTTCAGACAAGTACCTGGATGTTGGCCAGGGTGCCCAGAGAAGCTGTGGCTGCCCCTGGATCCCTGGAAGTGTCCAAGGCCAGGTTGGACATGGGGGCTTGGAGCAGCCTGGGATAGTGGAAGGTGTCCCTGCCCACGGCAGGAGATTGGAACAAGGTGATCACCTCCAATCCAAACCATTCCATGATTCCATGATTCTATGTCTGATTTCCCCCACAGGAGAGCTAAAAATGTACATAAATGAGCAGTTTTAAGCCTCTCATGCCCCTGCTCACCACCAGCACCCTGCCCCACTCACAGACACCCCACAGGCCCCTGCAGTTTGTGCTCCTTTCTTCCTGACATCCATTCCTGGTGCCAGCTCTGTGCTCAGCCTCCTTGGGCTGCAAACTGGATTTATTTACTTTATAGAATATTGTGTGGCAGACTGCAGCACTGCATTCCACTGGGCCACACGGTGCTGGTAAAGAAAAGAAGTGCAATGATGCCAAAAGGCACAGAATCACAGAATGCTTGACGTTGAAAAGGACCTTAAAGATCATCTGGTTCCACCCCGCCCCCCCCCATCCTCTCATCAGTGCCAGCCTTGGTGGCTCTCAGGCCAGACCCATTTAAAACATATTTTCCTTGCCAAAGCTTTAGAGGAGCAGAATCTCTAGAACTCAAAGAGCTGCCAAAGTGATATGAGTCAGAAATAATTTCAAATTCCCATTTAAAAAGCCTCTATAAAGAGATGCTACGTGGACACTGCTGCAACCTGGTTTGCTACCTGTCATCTGGCCACTGCAGTGACCTGCAGAATTCCCAGGGCTTGTGCCAGAGGCAAATGCTCCAAGCACTTGGCTCTTTCAACATCTGGGGTACTGCACCCTCTCCCCGTGCCACAAAGAGATCAGGAACTGCTCAAATTAAATTCCTTTATTAATGGAATGGTTTTAGTAGACCAAAATTGAAATGGATGAAAGGAATGCTTGTCCTTTATGGCTGCCAGAAAAAGTAAATATTGTCTACAGAAATTACACAGCTTTCTTTTAAACCAAAATTAAATACGGTCCGGAGCAAAGCAAGCAATCTGTAGAATTGCACTGTTATGCTGCTGTTACAAACTATTTACATTGGATAAGAAACAGGTGTCTCAAAGCCAGCTATAACCTTAGTTGATTACTGTTGTGATCCTGTGTGTCTTGCCCTCACCTCCCCTTTTTGCTATCAGATATAAATCAGGCATTAGCAAGGTTAAAAAAACCTTTAGGAGTGATCCTAAAACAATCACAAAACAAGCTCTGAGCAGCAGAGACAGGGGGCGAGTTCTCCTCCCCACCACCCAGCACTGCTCTGCCACCCTCCTTTATTTAAGATTTAAGAAGGAGTTTAACCCCTCCCTGAAGCTCTTCCCACATCCAACCATCTGTCTCTCCAACCAACTTACTTTCAGTGCCAGGAATCCCCACGCAGGCGATCCCTGGTACGAGAACATGCATTTTAAAGATACGTATTTCAAAGGAGCACGTTTCCTTCGAGCAGTGCTGTGTGCTGTCCCTGCATGTTCACAGTAAAACCACGTCAAATAAATATCTGAGGGAATCAGCACAATGCATCCAGTTTCACTTTCCAAATGGAAAGTGGCATGTCTGTTTTCAGTGGTGGCATAAGGCAGAGGTTTCATACAAACCCAATTTTGCTAAGTCACAATCGGGAACAAGTAAATCCTGCCTAATTACAAAATACTTGATTAACAACTCAGCCAAAGGGGTAGATTTACTGTACACCAAAGCTATTTGCTGAAATAGGACTGAAAAGGAAATAATCCTGAAAAGGACGTCACTTCTGGTTTCACAGCAGACATACAGCACAGAAAGTATGGGTTTTTTCAGTTTGCAGAAAAAGGATTATTCGGAATAGTTTGTCCATCCAATCAAACATTACTCTGCTGTAACAACATTGTTCTCAGTTCCCTCTCTCTTTGGTCCTCCTGCCTGTATTTCTCCTCCAGCTTTTGCTTTTCAGAGTCCATACTGTAAAAAGTAGAATCTGTGCTTCTCCTGATCTTCTCAAACTGACTGAAATCCGCCACGTACTTTCCGTTTGGAGAGAGGGAAACCACAGGCACGAACTCGTAGCCCCAGTGGATCTCCTCAGGGATGTAGGAAGTCCTGCTCTGGCAGACAGCACTGGTGGACTCCACCGTGGCGTTCAGGAGCACCACGAGCTCAAAGTCCTTCTCCTTGAGGTTTTGAGGTGTGAGGTCTCTCAGAGGGCTGCTTTCATCCAAAATGTGGTAGAAGGTTAAAGGCAAAATGAGAAATGGGCTCTCCGAAGAGGAGTCAACATTGAATTTGACACTGGCTTGGTTCAGCAGAATCCTCTCCCCTTCTTTGGTTTCGTAGGTCTGAAGAAGCTTCCCAGAGAGCTGACACTGTATCAGGAGGCTCTTCCTCATGTTTGCCACTCTGATCACCAGGCAAAGCTCCCCATTGTGTTTGGTGATGACGGCGCAGTGGCTGAATTTAATCGTCTCTGCCCTTTTCTTCGGCCTCGCGATCTTGGCCAGGAAGGTCCCTGTGATGAAGATCTCAATCAGGGTGGTGATGACCAGCTGGGCCACAAGCAAGAAGATGGCGTGGGGACACTCCTCTGTGATGAAACGAAATCCATAGCCAATGGTTGTCTGGGACTCCAGGGAGAAGAGGAATGCCCCAGTCAGGGAGTCCACGTTCTTCACGCACGGCTCCCGCTTTGGGGAGAACTTGTTCATTTCCAAGTCCCCGTGAAGGAAAGCGATGGCGTAGTAGATCACCCCAAAGAGGAACCAGGTCATGACGAAAGTAGCAGCAA
Organism: Edolisoma coerulescens; assembly: GCA_013397115.1. Taxonomy (NCBI): domain Eukaryota; kingdom Metazoa; phylum Chordata; class Aves; order Passeriformes; family Campephagidae; genus Edolisoma; species Edolisoma coerulescens. The sequence goes on from VWZW01001437.1 coordinate 120,819, forward strand.
ACAGGGTGAGTTTGTACCTCCACTTCATATCTATGACCGTAGTCCACAGATCCTGCAGGTAGAGCAGGTAAATGCCATCGACTTTGTCAATCCTCACGTTGCTGTGGCCGCTCTTGGACATCACGCGGGGTTTGTGTGCCTTCAGCATGGCGGTGTCGATGCCTCCGTTGACCAGGGGCACGCGGGACATGTTGATCTTTGTGGGTTCCATCCTCACTGCTTCAGTCCTGAGGAGAGAAGAGAAGAAGGCTGTTACTTAACGAAGCCAGAGCTGACTCTGAGAAGCATTTGAAAATGTTGATGGAGAGAAGCACAAACATAATCTAAACACAGCAGCAGTGAACAAAAACAGCTGGAATATAAAGTTACCACCGTACAGTATCTGACATTACAAATAATTTGATATTCTTTTTTTTTCCTGGAAAAAAAAGAAAAAAAAAATCATTCTTTGATTCTGGTGCCTGCCAAGTATGGAGAATAGGTTTCTTTTATGATAGCCTGCAAAAGAAATTTGTCAAAGCTGAAATTTTATATCAGTACTTTATTTCTGTAAAAGGCATTAAATATTTTTTTTCCCTTACGTTTCTCTAGAGAAGAGGCTCTTTTTGATTAGTGAGCAGGTTTTCTTTAATGCCCTGAAGAGAGACATCTGATCAGAATTAAAGTCGCTGGGTTCAGAACGCAGATCCAGCTCACCACCTCTGTCCCTTCCTGCGACGGAGGCAGAATGAGCCAGACCAGCTTTCACTGGGAACAATTAACTTCCACAAGTGATTTACTCAGTCGGATCTGGCTCTTTGTTACGGACCTACAACTAACCTAGAGGGAAACAAAGCAGACCTGAGCACATCAAAGGCGAGGTTTGCAATATTTACACCTGGATGCAACACTCTGAAGCTATTTGCACTGGACAGCACTCCCACATTTTAAGCTGTCTGAGGAGGAAAAAAAAAAAAAAAATTAAAAAAAAAAGGAAATAATTCACAAAGCCAGCATTCTAAACGTGGGCCCTGACCTGCGCGACCCCAGCAATCATTGGAGCACCCGACTCCTGGATTTGTTTACTGGGCATCGGTCCGGATGGAGAGGGAGAGTGCGGGCACCCAGGGCTGGGCAGAGCCCCCGGGCTGAGGCAGAGCCCTGCCCGTGCCAGCTGGACGAGGCACGGAGCAGGACCCGGCTCGCAGGACCAGACAGCGATTACGTAGAGCAAGGACAGTGCATGTTATAGTCGTTCCCAACAACAAAACTTCCTGCTGACAAAAGCAACAAAGAAAAAAAACATCCCATGCATCCTTTGTGCTTTGGCAGGTCTCACAAAAAGGCATTGTTTTGTCCCATTGTTTTCCTCAAAAAAGAGCCTCCAAGTCAGTGATTAGTTTTCGCCAACCGCTGGAGAAAAAAAAAAAAAAAAAAAAAAGGCTTTAGAAAACATNAAGAAAAAAAATAATGTCTTCCTTACAGCTACTTAAAAGAATTTTGCAGGAAGTACAAGATATATTTGTGGCACACACATGTGCCAGCCCAGGACATCAGCATAATTGCTCACTGAAGTACCTTTCCTGTTATGTCAATTAAGGAGAATTTTTGTTTGCGACTGTACTCATCACGCTGTTGCAGGTTTTCTGGGAAAGGGTGATTAAACTTAGCCCCCATTAAAAACTGTAGCTCGTTCCAGTTTTGGTTTAATCACCAGCATTTCTCTTCCATAGCTGGGAACCATTGCCACAGATATATATATATATATATATTTATAAAAGAAAGGAGTGCATCCATGATCCCAGTAGGAGATTCCTTATGTGATAGTCAAATCAACACACAGAGCGCAGCACGTCCGGATAATAAACAGGAAAAAACCTTCAAGTGATCTGAAAAAGAACAACGGGAGGAAATGTGGGGGCTGGGAAGGACTGTACATGCAACTGCTCTTCAGGCCAACTCAAACCCCAGCGCCGCTGTCAGGGGGAGGTACATAATGGGAAACCTTTCAGGCAAGGGCATGTTCCTTAGGGAACAGGTTCCATTCCCCACACCAAGGCTCTCTCTGGACAGGACATGGATTTAAAACATGCCCAGAAGTCTGTCCTGAAATCAGTACACTCCTCCCTCTCAAGCACACTTCCCCTTAGCCAGTACTTCCAGAGCACCAGAACAAGTTTCCCTGCCACAAACTGCTGTGCCAGGAGACAGCTGGGATCTCTGCTCCAGTGTCCCCATCCCACCCCCTTGCTCAGCCTACCTGGATGCCTGCTCCTGGGAGCAATTCCCAGGGCTGGCGGCTCCTCCTCCCCTGGAGGTCACAGGGATGGGGACAGCCAAGGCTCCACCTTCCCTCCTTGGAGCTCCAGCTGGTGGGCTTGGGCTGGAAGGGCAGGGACAGGGCTCCCGGGGTGTCTGAAGGTCAGAGTTACCTGTCCGAGGTCAGGGATGGCCCAAAGCATGTGGAAACTCAGCTCTCCACACTCACCATACCCAGGAGACACTGGATCCTGCACCCGGGGTCGGTGCGTGTGTGGGGTGCAGTGGGAATAACAACAGTTATAGATCATGGAATGGTTTGGGTTGGAAAGGACCTTAAAATTCATCCAGTGCCACCCCTGCCATGGGCAGGGACACCTCCCACTGTCCCAGGCTGCTCCAAGCCCCAGTGTCCAACCTGGCCTTGGGCACTGCCAGGGATCCAGGGGCAGCCACAGCTGCTCTGGGCACCCTGTGCCAGGGCCTGCCCACCCTCCCAGGGAAGGAAAAGGTTCAACCCTCACAAGGGCCTGGTAAGAGCTCCTGCCCCTGTCTCTGCCCTGCCTTGGGATAGGTTGTTCCCTGTCCAAGAGCCCCAAATGAAAAGAATCCTGACACTGCAGCCTCCCACATTTCCAGACCTGCTAAAGGACAGCACCACAGATACGACACCCAAATGCCACAGCAGAATAGCTCCCCCCAAAAGATGGGAGGTGGGAAGGAAGTTTGAAGGCACAATGTCTTCCCTGGGCTGCACCAAGAAAGAGGCACAGCTGCAAAATTTGCCATTTCAGGTTTTAAGCAGAGAAGTGAAGCTGTGGTGCAGCCCTGGCCACGTCTGGCACACTCCAGACTGCCCCAGCTCACAGCCAAGGCTGTTTCTCACCGTCCAGCTCCCCTGTCCCCATGCATAACGTTGATCCCCACATGTGGCAGAGCGGGAAATTTTGGAGTCTGCCATAGGTGAAAGAGGCTTTTTCAGAGCTTCTCCATCATCTTCTGTGTCCTCCCTTGATTTGTGACAAAGCTACTCAGCTTTACAGCCACTTCCTGAAACGGATCCCAGCCAACTTCTGGTGCTTTTTTTGGTGGCAGGGTATTTTTTGTGTTGATTTGCTTCCTATTTTTTTTATTTTTCTCTCACATCACTCTTTCCTGTGTGATCCTGAATTACTCTAGTGCTCTTTTCCTCCCCAGGGAAATTCCTCTTGGTTTCCTTTCCCTGCAGAAGTACTTCCCTTCTCTGCCACGCTGCCACAGGAAGAGAGGATCTGTCACGCTGCCTCTGCTCCCCTCCCTCATCACTGGCAGCAGCCAGCAGCAATCACTTGGGGGAAGACACTCTGATGAAACTATCAGTAGAAAAAAAGAGAAAAAGGGCTTCAGAGGAGGATTCTCTCCTGCCCCCACTTCCCCACTGCTTCCTGAGTGAAGTGACCATTATAATATCCCAAAATAAATGATTCATGGGTGTCTGTATGTGTAAAAAACACATCATAACACCTGCATTGTTAATTCCCATCTTACAGAGGCACCTCACACTCTCTGCCCTGACAACCCAGCACCTCAGCCAAAATTCTTCAGTTTGTTTGGTTTATGCTCACTCTAAATCACAAAGAACAACTACCACAGTAAGTTAATATGAGCAAACAAGCTTAAATAATAAGAGTAATATACATTTTTAAATTAAAATAACATCTTCTGTCTGTTCCCTGACGGATTTTACACTGAAAAATGACTTTTTATTGCTGTAAACCAAAGGGGAGCTGCAAATAAAATTGAGCTGAAGGAGAGTTAAGGAAACATACTTCGAGAGGGTAGAAAATGAAATTGTCTCAGGCTTGTCTAGCATTCTAATGTCCTCTGAATTACCTCCGTTCCTCACCAGCCCTGTGGAGCAGCCAAAGGAGACTCCCCCTCAGAGCATATGGAAGTTCAGCGCAGACAAAGCCAATAAAACGTAGAGAGAGCTACGTACCAAACCACACAGCATGAATACCTTGACATTAAGGTCATTCCAGCAGCCAGGGATCTAACCAGCCCATTACCACTGCTTCCAGGGAGCACATTATCAGCGAGCCGAGGCCAGCTCGCACACACGCAAAAATGTTCCTCTCGCATGGAGCCAGCTTTGCTTGTGCAAGATCTCTCTTGGCAGGCACAAGTGGTTAAAGGCGTACAGGAGCATGAGTTGTTCGAAGGGCCTCAGCTGTTTTCTTTTCTCCCCAATCAGATATGGCTCTGCCACCGGAGCAAATCCTCACGCATGCTTCGCTGCCGCGCCGAGACGGGGGCAGAACTTGAGCTGTTTTTTCAACCAGCAGAAAACCATTAGCAGGCTTGGCATGGAGAAAATGAAAAGGCAGGGGTGAGGAAAGAAAACAGTGAGGAGGGCTGCCTAATCTTCAGATCTCTCCTAGGTCTGATGTGGTTCAGTAGGTTACAAAAGTGCCTCCTGAATTCTCAGTGCTCTGCGTAGCATGAACATCCTCCTCCCTCTGGGCTGTGCACCAGGTTATGCTGTACAACTGTCAACCAGAAAAATCCTCCTCGGGAGGCTGAGTTATGGAATTCAAAAGGAGCAGGAGAGAAGGGAGGGAGGGAAGGAGAAGCTGCAAAAGGGTGCTTTGCCTCTGGCACAACCACACAGCTGGACACTGCTACCCTGGGCTCCAAAAAGAGCCCTTCAGTGCTAGGACCCACCAGGGGGTGGTGACAGGCAGGCTTGAAAAGCTAAACTTACACATTTTTGGGGTTTATCACAAAAAGACTGAGACAAGAGAACCTTAAGTACACCCCCAAGTCAAAATCAGCTCCCAAAGCTGTGCCTTCAGCTGCCACCTTGGAGCCACCCATCAGCACAGGGCAGCCCTGGGAATGGTCACTCTCTCCAATTTGGGCAGCAGGAGCAGGTGAAAGCAGGGACATGTCTTGGGGCAGCACAGGGAGGGCTGAGGGGTGCAGTGGCCAAGCCAGAGATGGGTTTTTCATCGCTCACAGCAAGGCCAGGGCAACAACCACTCACAGAGCAGTGGTAAGGAAGTCAAAACCCAAACCCATCTGTCTCTCCTAGGCTGCTGCCTGCTGGGCATGGAAGATGAGTTAAAGCTGCAGAAGTCTCACGTGTGTTGTTCCTGAGGGAGATTTGTCCAGGAATGTTGTTGTTTCCCAGGACAGGGTGCAAGGCTGTGCAGTAACTATGGATTTACACAGAGGAGCCTTCGGAGCTACACTGATGCAAAGAAATAGCAAAACAACCAAGAAGGCAGAGAGGAGGCAAGAGATGACTCAAAGCTTGTTGAAATTAATGGAGAAGCTCCCAGTGATTCCCTAGTCTCTGGATCAGGTCTCCAAAGGGAGAAAAAGCTCATCCTGCAAGGGTGTGAGCAGCTAACACACTCAAGTGAGCATCCATCCTTCCAAAATCCTGCCCTCCAGCCTCTGCCTTGGGCTCTGGGGATGAGCAGGGGACTTGGCCATGCACATCCTGCAAGTACACCAAAGTGTTCTTTCAGGAAGAAGCAAACAAACTCCTCACTTCATGAAACTCTCCTTTTTCTGCTCAGCACTATGGTTGATGCACAGCTGGAAAAAAAAAAAAAAAGGTTCCCCAGAAACCTGTCCTGCTTTTTTTTTATTTTTTACGGATGGCTTTTCTTCAGCAGGGCGGCGTAAAACACTTCAGAGTGCCTCCCTTGCTGGCACACTGCTGCTCCAAAGTCTTTTCAAACACTGGGAGAGCACAGTTAAGCATTTAAAACCTGCCCGTGCTGTGATGCTCTTCCCACCCACAAACCCTTTCCTCATTCTTGCTGTGCAAACCATCCCTGGCTCTTTCTACACAGACAAGTCTGAACAGACTCCCGGGATCTTGCCCTCTCTGTTTCTGGGAAGTTGGGTGCCAGAGCTGCTCTGCAAGGCTGAAAGGGACATTTATTGTTGCATTTTGCTCATTGAGCTCATACCCTGCACTTCCACTTTCAGTTGCATCTCGGGCTGCTGTGGGAGCATTAAACAGCTCAGCACGGAGAAGAAACTAAGCTGGGACAGAACAGGAGTGATGTCCTACCCCAGCTGAGCTTAGCAGCCAATATAAAGCCAGGACTAAACTCTCTGAGAGTTTAATGCCAACTGTTGTCCTGTTTTGCAGTCACTGCCACTATTTCTCCCCTCTCCCCCTCCAGGATGACCTTGGGGACTTCCAAAAGCTAAATCCCGTCATTCTTTCTCCCTGGAGGTATTTCTCTTTACCACAAGGGTGTCACTCATTATCCTGCTTTCCCTCATTTTGCTTTGTATCCCATTCCTCTCCCCTTCCCACTCTCTGTGAATCAAAAGATCCAAACCCCTTAAGAGTGCTTACCCCACCACCAGAAAAGCGTGTGGCTCACTGTATAATGCTTTATGTTCAGCAAAAATCTCCCTGTAGGGTCTCACCACCTGTTCCCAACCTCTCCATCACATCAGAGAATCATGGAATCACAGAAGAGTTTGGGTTGGAAGGGACCTTAAGGGTCATCTTGTTCCAACCCCCTGCCACGGGCAGCAACAACTCTGTTTTCAGTGATTTCAAACTTTGCAAAGCTTCAATCAGTGCAAGGTCTCCCCTCATCCTCCCAGCTCCTCATCAGCCAGAAACGTGGGAACAAAGCCTCAGACTCAGGGAGGAGTCTCACCTTCAGCTCCAAGGATCAGATTTGGGAACACAAGTGGCAGCAGCCACACAGTTTTGGGGAGCTTTGCAGTGCAGGAGGGAGGTGGAGAAGCAGAGCAGGGGATATGTTGGGAGAAGATTGAAGACAAGCCAAGGAATGCCTCATTTTTTTGGCTCTTCCTGCTAAGACATGAGATAAATTAATCCATGGGGTGTTTTGTGGCATGCCTGAACGCAGAGCTCCTGGGCACCCAGCAGGGTGAGGGTCAGGGAGGAAGACACCTGTACACATTCCAGCACCAAACAGAAGCTGGGCAGGGATTTTCTGCAAAATAGTTTTTCACTTAGTCAACTCAGGCCTACCTAAGTCCTTCCTAAGTACTTAATTCCTTTTTTGGGAACGGGCCCTCGGCCAGCTGGCTGCTCTGGCTGCTGGGAGAATGTTTTCACACAGCTCCTGCTGCCTTCTCCATCCCAGACTGGGGACAGGCCACCTCTCTGGAGCACAGCTCCCAGGGAAAAGGCACCCACGGAGGCTGCTGCTGCCTTTTTTGTCTGATTTCAGGGCTGGGGCTCAAGGTGGGTGAGCTGTTTGCCCCAAAGGCATGTTTTCCCTTGATTTCTGCCTCTTTGGATACTGCTGGCTATAAATCACCTGGCGATAATCCTCCTGCATGAGCTCATGTGCCAAGAGTTTCATGTTTCTGTACCCAAACGAGGGGTGTCTGTGTTTTCTTCCAGTATTTGAGTCACAGGGTGGCAGCTTCATTAGGCAACAAGATGGAAAATAATGAGTCTGAAGCTATTTACTGCTCAGGTTAAGTGTGACAAAGTTCACAGGGAAGGGAATCCCCTCCCAGGTCAGCACGAGAACAAAGGGATTGGACTGGAGTGCTGTAAGGGAAACCCTACAGGAGCCTTCCAGTGCCTAAAGGGGGCTGGAGAGGGACCTTTCACAAGGACAGGGAGGGACAGGACAAGGGGGAATGGCCTTAAGGAGGGAAGCTTTAGATAATGGGAAGGAATTGTTCCCTGGGAGGGTGGGCAGGCCCTGGCACAGGGTGCCCAGAGCAGCTGTGGCTGCCCCTGGATCCCTGGCAGTGCCCAAGGCCAGGCTGGACATTGGGGCTTGGAGCAGCCTGGGACAGTGGAAGGTGTCCCTGCCCATGGCAGAGTGGGATGAGATGGTTTTGAGGTCCCTTCCAGCCCAAACAATTCCATGATTCCATGATAAGCTTGCTGGGACTGTCATTCCCTGCTCACCACAGGTTGGCTGTGTCCTTGCTTTCCCTTCTTTCACAGCAGAGAAAGGACAGCACCTTGTTTTTAACCTTCTCAGTACTCACCCATCACTTCATCACTTTGGATAATAGTAATAATTATAATAAAGTCAAACTCAGAGCAACTGATTTGCCAGTCTGCAGCTGGTTTGAAATCTGCTGCATCTGTTTCAGAGCTGAAGAGGGGTTAGTGGAACAGAAAACTGCTCTGCTTTCTTTTCTTGTTTGTTTGCTTTTTTCCTCCAAATTCATTTCTTGGCCTAATAAAAATCTGGCTTTGTTTAAAAACAAGCAAGCAAACAAACCCAAAAACAGACACTTCCTTGGATTTTTAATTTCAATTGTCAGCAGGTGGTTGGAAATGTCGAGGAGTGTGCCAAGTCATGGCAGGGAGAAGAGTTAGCGCTTTGCTGGTCGTTCAAAAACAGGGATAAAACAGCTGCAGGCTGCCTTCCCCAGGGTTGCTGCTTCTCCCTGACTCTCAGCTGGGACAGGAAAGACATTTATCAGGCAGCAATGGGGCATTTCAGACCGGTTAGAGCAGACAATTTACAGTGGTTTGTGCCCCTCTTTATTTTTTTCATGACAGATCCCCTGACGCCCCAAACCCAACATCAGACACCAGGTTCCAGCGCCTCAGGAGCATCCTCTCCTACCTGTATCCCAACCCTACACGGAAAGGAACATATCCAGAGGCTCAGCAGCTCTTTTTAATTACAATTTGTGGTGCCAGCTCGTTGCACTGTGTCCCAGTCAAGTTGGGGTTTGTTTTTAATTAGTCACTGCACACCAGGGCTCTCTCGGAGCTGGGTGGAGGTGTGGCTGGGGGTGAGGCTCCCTGCAGGGTGTCAGGCTGCTGCTGGGGCAGAGTTTTTGCTCTGATTTTTCTCCATAAATCACATTTCCAGTAAATCACAGCCCTCCCTTAGCCCATGCCACGAGCTCGTTAAGAATTGCTTTACTACCCCATGAATACCCCACAAATACCCCACAAATATTATGCACGTACACTCTGCAGAGAAAAACCTGCTCATAATTTTCCATCTCTGTGCAGCCACTAAATCTCAACACTGAAATATCAGGCTACGAAAAGAGTTTTCCATCAAAATATACTAAAATTCCCGTGCCTTTTAAATACCTAAAAACCTCGATAGTATTGAAAGTAATGGTAGGGGTGCAAAAGGCCAGGAAGCTGCTAGGGAAAAAAAATAATAATTATTTAAAGGTCTGTGTATTGGCAACCTTTTATTCATCTATTCCTAATGTGGACAAAATCAAATCTAGCTGGGGGAACAGCACACCTTGACCCAGCAGAAAGGTTGGTGCTGCTACTGGAGTAAAGTTTTTCCTCTAAAAGAGTTCCTGGATCTCTTTTACCTGTTTGTTGCAGCTGATTTGTGCTGCTTCATGTAGGCAGAGCAATGATAAATACAGAGTAACCTGCTAAATAATCCAAATTATTGTCGCCTCTGCATGGCCAGGACCCACCAGTGAATTTGCAGTGGTGATGTCTGCAGTCCTACAAAGCACATTTCCAAGAAAGAAGGATGGGTTTGTCAGGGTTTCATCTTAAAACTTGCTGCAAGCTGATTTTCTCAGGAAGTTGTTTGGTTATGAAGAATGGCCCTGCCTGTGTGAACAAGTTCACACTGTGGAAAATGTTTTCAAAAAGAGACTCTTCTCTCATGCTGGCAAAATGCAGCCTGTGAGACAAAGTACCCACTTCTCTCATGGAAACCTAAATTATTTTTAGATTGGATGTGTTTCTCTCTTAGGCAAAGCACAGATGATGCTACTGGCACAGCAGGGGCAAGTATAACTGACTTATTTGTTGATAATTCATTACTTTACTGTGAATTAGAGCAAGTGTGGACAATATTCTCTTTGAGGGACACAGAAGCTTCAAAAATATTCATTCCTACCCCATTTTCTCTGCACTACAAAGATTTCTAATTACAGGAAGCACCCATTTCCCTTGATTTTCCAGGTCTGATAAACGGAGCGCAAGCTCTGCTTCTTCTCAAACAAATGTTTGGAAGCTACTTCACCAAAACAAAACTTCAACATTTTAAAATGCTGGAAAGAAAGTTCAAGAGCGACCCATAAATTCAGGATGCGATATTTCACGGGCAAACATTTATGTGCACTTACACAGAAGTCAGAGGTTTAATTTCTACTATTTAAAATACCATTCCATGGTGCATGAGCTCAGCTGGTTGGAGCCTGGTGCTAAAAACACTCAGGTTGGGGGTTCAACCCCTGTATGGGTCATTCCCTTAAAAGTTGGGCTTGATGGTCCTTGTGGGACCCTTCCAACCCAGAAAATTCTGTGTTTCTGTGTTTCCCAGCTCTGTAAAGCACAAGCAGTTGCAAATTTAGAATACTGATGTGGGAGATTTTGCTGTATCTGAAGTCAGGTGTGGATCCATCTTCTTTTACACACATCCCCCTTGGGACTTTACTTAATAAAGTCTCTAGATCTTGGAACAAAATAATTTCCTCAAATGTCCAGTCTTGGACACATCCACAAGGACCACGAACCACCCCTGGGGCTGTGATCTCAGAGCAAAGTCCTTTGCTAAAACACCTCCCAAAGGTGTGCTGGGATCACCCTGGGGCTCACACACCCTGTCCCCATCTCTGTCTCCATCCCTGTCCTCATTCCTGTCTCCATCCCTGGCCCCATTCCTGTCCCAATCCTGCTGCTGCCCCTCACCAGCTCCCAGAGGGGACAGAAATGGTCATGGGGGTCCTCTAAACCACTACAATTCTGGACTGATGGACAAACCAGGGCCTTTCACCTGCCTCCCTGAGGTGGTCAGGCAAGAATTAAAGATATCAGGGACATTTCCCCGTTGGTGTAGGGTTGCTTATCCTCAGCATTGCCCAAGAGTTTTGTTTCAGGGCAGTTTTCTCTTTTTTTTTTTTTTTTTTTAATTTTGTTCCTGACCAATCCATGGATGTGGTTAATTTAAGGTTTAAAAGGCTTTTGCTCAACATACACACACACCCATATATGTTTTCCACTGAAGTCTGTGCTTTTTCCTAGACCCACCCAAATTCCAGTACATAGCTCACTCGTGTGCCAAGCTTCCCTACTCTCCTTGCAATGAGTGGAAAAATGCCCTTTTTTCCACTCCTGCACATTTCAGGGGGAGAACCATGTAGAGGAGAAGGAAGAATTTAGTTATACCTGTGGTTTCAGAGCAGAAAAAGGAAAGAACCTCAGTGTTGTCCATGGGAATGCTCAGTTCCTGAGGTTTATGGGGTCCTGAGCCCCAGTGCTTGCTTGGGGCTCTGAGCTGGAATTGTGGAGTGCTGAGGAGATTTAAAAATTCGTAAATGTGAAGCAAAAGTAGCTGGTTGTTGGTAAAATCCCATTCTGTTCATATGAAGTACTTAACACTCCTGAATGCTCTGGTATTTTTGGAGGGGGATGAGAGAAAACCAAAGATCAATGTTGAGAAACATTGGGGGGTTTCAAGTGGGAATGGCTTCAGCTGCGTCATTCTCTGCTCCCTTTAACAGGGCACTTTGGGCTACCAGCAAATTCATGGAGTCCCAGAATGGGTTGGGTTGGAAGGGACCTTCAATCCCATCCCATTCCACCCCCTACCATGGGCAGGGACCCCTTCCACTATCCCAGGTGGCTCCAAACCCCATCCAGCCTGGATTTGAGCCTGGGGAAAGGTGGTGGACCGAGGGCTGTAACAACACACAAGCTCCATGAGAAGCCTTTTCCATTTCTCTGGCCTCCACGAGGATTCTCTGATGCCTGGTTAAGGCTGGTCCCCCTTGATTTCCTCTTCTCAGGGAAGGCATTAATAAAGCCTCTCTGACTTCCAGAGCTCCCTGTTTTCGTGGAGCTTGTTGGAACATAATTTCTGAAGCCTCTGTTCACCTGCCAAGCCAAGCTGAAATTAGCCCATGGATTTAAAGACATGGGCTGGTTTGTATCCCTTCACTCTTAGGTGATGGAAATTAAAACAGGCCAGGTTAATTTTTTATCCTTTCCATCAGCAACTTGCTAACATTGTGCAGGAGCTTATTGTCACTCATATATGTGCAAAAATGGGAAGAAAAAGAGATATATTTTGAAAAAGAAGCTGTTTCCTGAGTTTTCTTGACTGGGAGGTTACACAGCCCAGCTCTGTGTGTCTTCCAGATAAACTCCCAAGGAATCAGAGGGAAAAGAATCTTTGTTTTCCTCGTTGCTTTCCCAAATTGTTCGATCCCTGCCAATTTCCATGACACAGACCCCTCAGTCTGCTGCAGAGACTGTGGCTTCAGAAAGGGAGGAAATAGCATGAAAGTACTGGTGCACATCAATGTTTTTGGATTTTCTCGCCAAACCAGAAATATCAAAACAAAATTAAAAAATAAAGCAAAAACAGTTTCCACTTTTCTGGAAAAATAAAAAAAACCACCCAAAATCCAACAAAACAAAAACAGGTCATTCTGGCTGTTTGTTCAAACCAAAACCAAACTTTTCTTTTTGAGGTTTGCACAGATATGTGTGTGTGTGTCTCGTTTCAATCAGGTGAGGAACAAAACATTCCTCTGAGTGACAGATTGTGACATCTTTCTTCCACAAAGCTAAAATACAATTTTTTTTACTTTTCAAAATTGGTTTTTTTTTTTTCCGCCCCATCTAAACCTGCATTTTCAGCCCAGAAGGCTTCTGATTGAAAAGTCTCAGCCAACTGTAAGGACCACGTGGGTCGGTTTGGTGACAAGCGACACTTGGAGGGACACAGCCTGTCCTGGTTGTTGGGATCTGGGAACACAACCACAGTTCCCTCCTCATTTTTTCTTTTTCTCACAGTTCCTTAGGAACCTCCACGAAAGCAGTGATAATGTGCCCAAACAAGACAAAAATCTCACGCTGCTTTTCAAAGCCCCTGCGTTTCCTCACACTCAAAGGAGCCTGTTTTGCTGGTTTATTTACACATCCCTTATCTTTATGGCTGCTCCTTTATGATCCCATGTCATCGCCAAAGCTCCTGCAATCTTTTTACAGTTGGGAAGGTCCAGCTTTGATCACTGGAGTCATCAGGCTGAATAGAACATTGTTCCTGCTCTGCCGAGAATTTTTTCCGACTGCGCTCAGGACACCGCAAACTTATTTTTAAAACCCTACAACGCTCAGCAGCTCCTCTACCTTGTTTTTTTGTGAGTTTTTACAGATGCCATGGATTTCAGGAGGCACTTTGATGTTTTCCAAGCTGCCTGATTTATGGGAACAAAAAATACCACCGTTCCCCAATTATTTTCTGTCGCCTTGTAATGAGGCTCAATGCATCAATGGAAATTCAGTCTAGGCACAAAGAATAACAGGGGAATGAGGAAATCAACTGCATCTCCCACAAGAGATCATTCTTCCAGTGGAAAAATCAACCTTTTTTGATCTCTAACCCTCTGTACTTTTCCTGTAATATTTAATAAAACCTCCACTTTCACTGGAAAACGCACCCGATGGGACATGTGTAACTGGTAGACCTTTCTGTGTTATTTTAGTGCTGTTTATATTCTATCTTAGTGCTGTTTGAACAGAATTCATATTTTGTAGGTAAGTGCTGAAGATAGGTGGTGGCAAAAAGCAGCTGAGCAGGGCTGTGAATATCTCAAATTGCAGCAGATTTCAGATGGGGTTAAGATCATGGCATTGCTGAAAGTCCAGGGACTGCCACTCCACCAGCCAGGTGGCAGCTTAGAGGCAAGGCAGAAAACCCCTCCATTCACTGTCCCAGTGACCCCCTTTCAAACCCAGCCTTTCCCAAAGGAAAAACTCTTTCTGAAAAGTCCTTCCCCTGTTCCACTTGCTGCATGGCTCAGACTTCTGGTCTGCAGGCAGCTTGGTGCCACAGCATCTCCAAAATCCAACTTTTCTTGCAGTCCAGCGTTTCAGTTTATTAATTAACATTTCCCAGTGTTCCTCCTGCTCACAGTCATTCTCACCTGTCCCACTCAAAACTTCTGGGATAAAAATCTTATTTCCTTTCTGCTCTTTTGACCATTTTAATTTCTCCTTCATTAATTCAAACACTTCTTTCTCATCTTTATACCCCTAAAGGTCACAGTCTAACCTTTCCATGGCTGCTTCCCCAGCCCCCATAGCTCTGCTTTCTTCTGCTCTTTGTTGGTATCTCATTCCTCTTTGTCATCAAATCAGTCCCTGGGGTTTTTTTTCTCCCTTCCTAGTTTAGATTTCTTTTCTCCCATTCCACAATAGCATCCCATGTGACATAAATGAAATTCCCCTCTTCCCCATGTCCTGAAAATCCACCTGTTTTGAGATACACCACAACAAACTTCTCCCCACCGTTGTGTTCACTTACGAAGTTCCTCCTGTGTGTCACTCACTGTTAGATCTGAAATAATTTAGAGCAGATCCAAAGTTTTCCTCCTTGTTCATCTGACTGCCAAGTGTGTTGAGGACCTCCTGTGCTGTGAGAAATAATTTGTTCTGGCCGTAGGCTGTGTTCAGCATCAGCATGGATAAGGAGTGATTGGTTTCCTTGGAAGCACACATTTTTCCAGGATGGAAACCTGGGATACTGTGAGGGATGGATGTGCACATCTCCCTGCAGTACCTGATGACCTGAGACTAGATCCTGAGCTTTCAGAAAGCTGAAATTGTCTTTTCCTTGCACCTCTATAGCAAGGCCAGAGCTTTTGAAAGCTGCCAAGTTTATTTATACCATGAAAATCAACTGTTCCAGTGTATGTGAAGGCAGCCCTCTCCTCCTGGGAGGATGAGAATTACATGTGGTAATTACCTGGTCCAGGTGTGCATTGTAGGTTGGAATATCCTAAATAAATACTGGTCAGCCTGGCTGAAGCCTTTCAGGTGAAATCCCATGGGGAATACTGTGCTGTGGGGGATCCCAGGTAAAGTTACACACCACGTTGTGCCCTTTCCATCACACACACAGTTTAGTTGTTGTAAAAAATGCAGATTACACCCTGAAGCTTATGAACAAGATTCTTATATAAAAACAGCCTATCTAGGAATCTAAAATAAGGTGTAGGATATGTCTGCTCTATTTTAAAGGTTCTTGCCTGTGACATTCCCTGCCACGGGTCAGCTTGGTTGTCCATGTCAACACGGAAACCGTCACCACGTCCCTCACCAAACATGGATTCATCAAGCTTGAAGGTTTAAGAGACTCCCTCACCCATGATCACAGAATTCCAGAATCATCAAGGTGGGAAAAGATCTTCAAGCTCATCCAGTGCCACCCCAGCAGCACTAGCATCACCCCAAACCCTGTCCCCAGGGGCCACACCCAGACTCCTCCTGAGCACTCCCACAGACAGTGACTCCACCACCTCCCTGGGCAGCTCATCCCAAGGCTGGACCACTCTTCCAGGGAAATTTTCTTTCCCAATGTCCAACCTGAGCCTCCCCTGGTGCAATTTGAGGCCATTTCCTCTCCTCCTTTCCCTTGGGACACAGCAGCAGAGCCCAACCCCCCCTCACTGCCCCTCCTGTCAGGGAGTTGTGGGGAGCAATGAGGTCCCCCCTGAGCCTCCTTTGCTCCAGGCTGAGCCCCTTTCCCAGCTCCCTCAGCCCCTCCTGGGGCTCCAGCCCCTTCCCAGCTCCCTTCCCTGCCCTGGACACGCTCCAGCCCCTCCAGGGCTCTCCTGCAGGACCCAGAACTGGACACAGCCCTCGAGGGGCCTCTCGGTGCCCAGCACAGAGGGACAATCCCTGCCCTGCTCCTGCTGGACACACAATTCCTGACCCAGGCCAGGTGCCAGGGGCCTCTTGCCCACCTGGGCACCCCTGGGCTCGTGTCCAGCCCCTGGCACCAGCACCCCCAATGTTTTTATCGGTGCAATTCCAAAATATGAACAACCTGCACCCTACACCTCCATCACTGCTGCTTCTTTCAAAGGGTCCCCTTTTCATGGAGTGGTTCAAATCCTCCTCTGCTTTTCACCATGGATCACCTGCCATTGATTCAGCAAGATGGGAGTCAGTGATCGGTTGATAAAGAGCAAAAAGCTAAACCAGAATTATTTGGTGGTGTGTACTGCCTTAAGCTGAACAAAGCTGAAGATTGGGAGCAATTTCTGTTAACAGCACCTGGAGTTTTAAGAACTCAGCAAATTCTTGACCATTGCTTTATTTTCAGGCTGGGGAATGAGGATCTGGTCATTCTCCCAGAATTTTTTTGCCGATTTGCCTCTGAATATTTCAGCTTATGTAGAAAAGTGCTTAAATCAAAGTTTCTTGTGAGAAGAGAAAGGTTATTATTGATTTCTGAGACACTTTCAGTCTTTATATGACATCTTGGTGGTGAACAAATTCCTTGTATTTCTTTGTATTTCTTGTGATTGTAAAGCAATCACAGACAAAAGCTTTTCCTTGATGATATAATCATTATTTATAAGATCTAAACAAGCACTGGAACATTTAAAGGCAAGGTGTCCCCTCACACAATTTCACTGTTTATCAACCAAAAATACATCTGCAAAGGCAGAACCCCACACCGAGGTGCAGTACGAGGATAAATCACTGGGTTTCTCCACTGAAATGTGTCATTTTTTTGGATTTCTGCTCAAAAAACCAAAGAAATTTTCTGAAAATAAGCTTTTATATTCCCAGTCTGAGACCTTACAAAGGGCAGGGAGATTTATTACCAATAAGCATTATTTTGGGTCATGATCAAGTCACAGATTTGGACATTTTATTCTGACAAGAAAAGAAGTCAATGCTAAATTTTGTATATTTTTGTTCAAAAAATATAGTAAAATTTTATCAATTTTTAATTTAAGTTCCAGTGCTTTTTATTTGCTTGTTTGTTTTTGGGTTTTTGGTTTTTTGGGGTTTTTTTGATGGTTTGGAGTTCCTTTGGGTAATTTTTCAGGATTATTTTAGACTGCAAACACAGAACAGAGTAGGAAAGTACTTCAAGGACCAGGCACTCCAACAGAGTCCCTTGTAACAATTAATTTTCCGCCTAATCTTAGGGAAAAAGGAGTTTTTAATCTAAAAACACTAAGCTGGGAACAGTCCAGAGATTAACTGCCATGTGCCACCAATTGTGCCAGCCAACCAAACTCAATATGGGGCTAAAATAAAATGTTGCCTTGAAAGGTTTTCTTTTATTCATCCTATTTTTGTGAGAAAGTTTTGCCATTTGCATAAGAAAATGAATCAGAATTGCAACTCCAACACCTCCTCCCAGATGCTGATACACCTTTGGTCTTGCTCTAAAAATGAAGCCTTGGGTAACAGGCTGGAGAGGTTCAGGAAAGGCTGGCATGGAAGTTTCCAGGAGGAAGGGTGGGCAGCTTGGAGTGGATCACTGCTGAGCAGAAAACAAGGGGAAACTTTGGGGAAATTTCATAGACAAGGTCAGAAAATCATAAAAACTTTTGTCTGGTTGCCATTTTTCTTGGAAAATTAAAAATGAAATTAAAATCATTTAACCAGGAAATTTTATTTATTGGTCAAAATGTTGTAAACATCTATTTTATCCTATTTATTCTGGGTATTTTATTTTATTTGTGTCTATTTTATTATATGTTTTTGTCAGACTGTGTAATTCTAGTGAGGAAAAGGGGAAATATTGATCATGATATATTTTACCCTTTTCTCTTCATCAGTTTGTGCTAAGAATACACATTTTAAGCCATCTAAGTAGGTGTACTGTTATATATATATTCCTTCCCTCCAGATTATGGTAATATATTAAACAGATAACCATTTTTATCATATATCCTCAATGCAAAAGTGCTGATTTTAGATAAGGAAAAGTTCATGATGCGAAACCAGGTTGAACCAACAGTGAAACACCTCAGTTAAAACAATGGAGATTAAATTAATTTGATCAGGTTATACTATTGTCAAAATTTATTTTACTTTATGACTTTTGAGTTGCAGAGGGAAGGTGGCTCTCTAAGGACAGACAAATCCAGCTGAGGATCTCCATGAGAAAAACAAACCAGAAAGGAGCCAAATGTGGTTTTAAATGGCACCAACCCTTGTCCCAGCACTTCACTTTCACCAGAGGCAGCAGAAGGTTTGCAAAAGGCTCTGCTGGAAAATGAAATTTGCCAAACATCTTTCTCCCCCCTGGGCGTAAATAACTGCTGAGGTGTTATCCCAAAAATGTGCCTCCCCTCTTCGTGTCCAAGCAATAATTTTCCAGTGAAGGGTGACAATACCTGAAGCACTCCTGTCACTGCTTGTTGCCTTTCTGCCTGACCACGACCTCCACCTTGCTGTGAAGTTCAGGGTGTGCTGGCCACACAAAGACAATTTCCTACACTGGTCACACAGGACAATTTCCTACTCTGGTCATATAGGACAATTTCCTACTCCTAGGAGGAGGCAGAGATGCTCTGGTTAGTGATGTTCCCACTGCTTTTGGCTGCTCTCCACATGCATTTCACACCACTCAGCACAGACAGGCAGAGAGTGAGCAGGAATTTCAATTCATGCACAGCCAGTCCCGGGAGCTGCTTTTTCCCTGTTTACTCCAGGAACATGCACATGATTTTTGCCAAATTCTTTTCCATATTAACACCAAACTCTTTCCCATATTAACACCAAGTTCTTTTCCATATTAGCACCAAGCTCTTTGCCACATTAACACCGAGCCCTTTGCCACATTAACACCGAGCCCTTTGCCACATTAACACCGAGCCCTTTGCCATATTAACACCAAACTCTTTGCCATATTAACAAACACATCCAGACACACTGAAGGCAGAAATGATGCTCAAGCCTGTAATAACTCACTCAAGTCATTCATGACTTCTCTCATCCCAAGGGGTTAAGGACAGCTCAGCCTTCAGATATTTAGCATTTAGTAAATTCCTTCCCAGTAAATTGACAAGGTTGATTTTAACTGTTTCATACAATAATCAAGAATTTTTATAATTTTCATACACATATAAGGTGCCTCTAAGGTAAAGACTTTTCCTTCCATCAAGCAAACAAACCAAAAAAGGCATCACCCCAAAACCTGCCTTGTTTTTCCTTGAAGAAAAGTGAATCAAAATTTATTTCAAAATGCTCTGAAGTTCAGCATGTAAACCAGTAACATTTCTGTTTTTCTTGGTCCTTCCCAGCTTTGGCCTCCACCTGTTCCCAAAGAACACAGCCTCTCTCTGTGGACTGTGTGTCTGAGCGGAGAGAAACAGGACAGGAGGCAGGAATAATATTCCAGACTGCTTTAATGAAATCTGGATAAATTAATAAAAAAAATTCAGCTGCAATGAGGGCTGTGGGCTAATGGCTTGTTTGCTTCATTGCATGAGGAGCCAGGATAAAAAAGAACTATTTGTTTTTATTTGAAATTCTATAAAAAGTAACAGGCTGAATTATTGTATATACATTGGAAGACTGAAGCCCAAGTCATCTGCTGCTGTTTTTGTCTCTAGGCCATGCCTCATTTACTGGGATGAAATTCCTGGGGAAGTTTTTGGTCTGGTCTACAACTCTGCTTTCTAAAAGTGATGCCAGTTTGTACTGTACAACCAGCACCGTGTTACACTCCAGGCTTGCTTCCTCCCTCCTGTTAGCTGGTTATTAGGGAGTGCAGAGAGCACGGTGACATTTTACAACCAGGGAAATAAAGAAGACATTTCTTTAGCAGCAAATCTTCTCCTTTCCCCCTCGATTAAAAAAAAAAAATCACAAGAAAACACAGACTTGGTAGATAAATACACAAGCACTGTGATCAGAAAGACCCTGGAAATGCCTCTAAATACACTATGAGAGGGGAAAAAGTTAGTTTAAAAGTGCTGTGGATACTCCTGGTTCACAAAGGAAAGCCACTTTTGTTCCTCCTCACAACCAGCACCTCATGGAGAAAAAGAGATTTTATCTGTAACTCTCACTGCAGCATGATCCCGACGTGAAAATAAAAGGGGAGGCAATAGAAAAGCAGAGGGGAATTTGCACCACAGGCTTAGATTGTGATTACGAGGAAAAGCCAGACCTGTCGTAAACAAGTTGTGTGAAGACACAGGCAAAAGTTGGAAGACAATGCCTGAAGTTCTCCAACTCAGACATGTTTACATTCTTTTACACCTACCACAGAAAACTGACATTCTCTTATACACAAAGGTAACAGGGACAGGATAAAGTTCCTGGCAAGTTTTCCCACTATGCCAACGAAAACTGATTTCTGCATTGAAAAAAAAAAAAAAAGAGCAAGAGCTGGCTGAAAGTTATGATTCCAACACTCTAAACAGCACTCTGGATTTCTACAGGAAAAAAATCCCTGGCAGGCAAACAGTGACAAAGACAGGTTCAGCGTCTGTCCCCCTCCCCAGCATATAAAAATCTCAGTCCCGTGCATTACAAATCCCACATTCAGTGCTTTACATCAGTGGAAAGACCAAACTGTGACAGCTTTTGCTTCATTGCTAAACTGCCTCTATGTCAAAACCCAGAAAAAGGCACAATTCTATAAACATTTTGTCTTTTACACACAGTTTCTGAATCCTTAAACTACCAAAATACAGAAAAAATAGGAAAAGCACCTACTCCTTAGCTTCCAGTTCGGCACAGCTCCCAAAGCCCTGCTAAGCATGTATGGATTTTTGACAAATACCTCTTACCTGTAAAAGAGCAATGTTCAGATTCCTTACTAGATGTTATCGTCATGACAAGTCAAACAATCTTTTTTATAGAAGGTTGGGTGGCTTTTCAATAAAGCATGTGTGCATTTAAAAAAAAAAAAAAAAAACAAAAAACCAAACAAACCAGAAAAAATCCAACACAAAACAAACCCCTAAGAGAGTCTCCCTTCCCTCGCTGTCAGTCAAAAACAAGTTGAAATAAGCCTGAGTTGGAATTACCTGAATAAAGAAACTGGAGAGAGGGAGGGAGGAGAGGGAGGGAGGGAGAAAGAGAGGGGAAAAAAAAAAAAGAAAAAGAGTCCGAGAGGAGACTCAGTGATGTCAGCAGTGTGTGTTAAGGAAATCTACAGCTGAGCCCAGCAAACTTTATAACTCCCCAGCACTCGACACCCAGTTACGGGTAAGCAAATACCTGCTTCAGAGGAAACTGATTTACTTCTAAAGAAGTCAGTTAATCTTTGAAGAAACTTCAGCCAGGCTGATCAAAGTCCCTGAAAGGCCTCATTTCCTAAATAAATAAGGTTATGAGTGGTTGTATAATGCTAAGGAAAGAGGAAGAAGGATAAAAAGTCAACATTATTGATTACCCTTTTCCTGTTGGCAAAAGGGAGATTGAGCCTCATCTGAAATAAATTCAGGTTGTGGTTGTCACCCACTGAGCTGCAGCAGCTGAAATCCCTGACCACCAAACTGTCCAATGTATTTATCCACACTTTTTCCCTTTGATGGCTTTTTCTGGGTTTGCCTGGGTGCCTTTCTAATTTTGCTCCCCAGGTGCAGAGAGCACAAGTAGGGATGATTTGAGCAGGGGGATGTCAGGTACCTGGAACACAGGGGGTGGATGTAAAGCCTGTGCACTGCCATTGGTACCACGCTGGAATTCGATGGGATTCCCTGGGAATGCAAACAGCAGCAGGGAAAGGGGAGTTGCTGCAGCACCAGCCAGGCTCATGTGATGCCCTTGGATATCATTATTCTGCGTCCATATTCCTGTAATTCCTGGGAATTCCATATCCCAGCAAGCTACTCCAGGACGGGATAGCTCAGCATCACCTGCAGGCACATCCCGCAGCGCCGGGATAACTTCCTTCCCTTTCACTTGGGACAAGGAGCCCATCAAACATCGGGATGAGTATTTCACCAACCAAACTCTTCCCGCCCCAAATTCCCAGGGAACACATCGGCCTGAGCAAAATCCCTGCTAAACGGGGATCTAAATGCCATGAACAGATATGAATAATGCCATGATATGCGACCAGAAGAAAGCAGGAGCTGGAATTCTGCTGTCAAGTGCAGCATTCAGGCAGTGCCAGGAGGCAGCAGCTGTTTTGCATTTAAAAGGGCAACACTTAAGAGGTGATTTTTTTTTTTTTTTCCACTTTGCGAGAGACTAAAGAATTTCACACGACTTGGATTGTTCCCCCAAATCCATGAACCTGTTGCACTGGTGTCTCTTTCTCTATATTTACTATGAGGGAGATGGCAACAGCTATAAATATATTTATATTTATATATAAAAATGCTTGTGAAGGTATTTTTCTGCTTTCAGATGAGCTGTTCTGTTTGCAGAGCTTTGTCATGGGACGAAGCACCTACAGCAGGAATTCTCTTTCACTATCCAATTAAATCATGTTTGGCTGTGATTATTCATTATTAAAAATCCCCAATCAAAGATTTCCCCTTCTTTCTTCTGGGTAAAGTTGGACAAACTGCCCAAATCATAACTAAATATAAATATTCTAATGTGCTGGTCCCACATATCCCCCAAATCAGGATTTGTGGCAACATGGTGGCCATGAAATTCACTGAAGCATGAGGGGAGATTGCAATATGAATATACTCTGAAAGATGCATTTCACACTGTGCAAATACACAACAGTTCGGTTTTTAATCTTTTGACTAATGCTCTGTGGATTCTTAGTCCATTCTGGGAAACACAGCAGAGCAGAGAGTAGAATTTGAGTTGCATGGGCATTTCCCAGCTTTGTGTGCGTGATTTAGAAGTGCAAATACCTTTCTTTGCACAGTTTTCCACCTTAAACAAGTGTCACTTCCTTGTGGGTCACCACAAGCTCTGGGGCTGTTCCCACACTGCTGCTGAGGTGGGCCAGAAGGAAAAGTAAATTTGTCAGTTCTCACCCTCCAAAATGTATAAATTCATATTTTTTAAATTCAGATTTCCCTCAGTACCAGGGCTTATAAATCTCTTTGCTTGCAGCAACAACAGGTGAGTTCAAAAGCATGGGATAGAGATGTTGAAATACTGATCCAAACTGCTCCAATCAACAAAGCTGAGCAGGAAACCCCATGGTGATAAGAGGCTTGCTCAGGGCATTTTCAGATTTTATGTTGGCTCTGGATAAAGTTAAGTGAGGAAAAGAGACAATAAAACTGGATCCCTGGCAGAAAAGTTAGTCCTCTTCCTAAAATCTGCACCTGCAACTTGATCCAAAAATCAGTTATTTTACTGAAAAAGTACTTAGGGCTTCTCATGTGGAGCATGATCCAGCTCAGAAGGATGAGTGCAGTGTGAATGGGGAAAAGCCACAGGCACCTTTAAACCTTATCTCTTCTTCTCTGCTCCTGGGAATCCAAAGTTCTGAGTTAAAAATCAGACCCAGGATTGGGGTCTGATTGAAGAAATTGACATCATTATAAAAACCAGACACAGAAATGGTTCTTGCACAGAACAAGTTCAGGATGTCCTGAGCAGGCAGAGCTGTCACCAGAGAACTGCTAAACACCTGTTTGTGCTTTCACACAACTAAACCCGTGTGTAAAGCTGAGCCTCATCTTGTTGAACACAGATATTTCTGCTTTATGTACTCCATGTTTTCTTAATTGTTTGAAGACAGTCCTCTATTTTTTGTATTTCTCCCACGTGCTTTAGAGTATTCATCTATTCATCAAACCATTCACCTGATTCTTATTGATGAAGTTCTTGGTAAAAAGGAATTGAAAGGGTTACAATTCATTACGGAGGTTCCCGTGAGATGGGGTAAAACATTGGCACTGAAGGAAAAGCAATTCATGGAATCACAGAAGGGCTTGGGTTGGAAGGGAACTTAAGGATCATCCATCTCCACCCCCTGACACCATCCCAGGCTGCTCCAAGCCCCAATGTCCAGCCTGGCCTTGGGCACTGCCAGGGATCCAGGGGCAGCCACAGCTGCTCTGGGAATTCTATTCCAGGGCCTCCCTGCCCTCCCAGGGAACAATTCCTTCCCAATATCCCATCCAGCCCTGCCCTCTGGCACTGGGAAGCCATTCCCTGGGTCCTGTCCCTCCAGCCCTTGCAAATTGTCTCTCTCCATGGTTCCTGTAGCTCCTTCAGGCCCTGCAAGGCCACACTGAGCTCACCCCAGAGCTTCTCCTCTCCAGGCTGAACAATCCCAGCTCTCCCAGCCTTTCCTCCTAGCAGAGCTGCTCCATCCCTCTGCTCATCCTGGTGCCTCCTCTGGGCTCTCTCCAGCAGCTCCACGTCCTCCCTGTGCTGGCCAAGCCTGTGGATGCTAACGAGGACGGGAATCTTCACACTCCAAAAAACCAGACACCACACTCTCCCCACTTACATGTGCTCTTAGCACGCTCAACACACATTTTTCCATCTTTTTTCTTTCGTCACATCTTTGTTGACATTGCAGCAGTGGCCACAGTGAGGAATTTACAGCCCATTTTCCCAGCCTGCTCCGGGTTAACGCCGTGGTTTGAGTACAAGCCCTCCACAACGTGCTCTTTGCATTATGAGAGGTTGTGGCTGACACTGCTGCTCCTGGGGGAGATTTGTGCACATGGAAAGCACATAATTGGAACAGGATTTTATTCTGCTTGACGAGCTTCACACAGAAGGATCTGGCTGAGGAGAGCCCAGCTCTGTTCTCAATGAAGCGAGCGGTGACCTCTGTGGAAACCCTGTTACCACAGCTTTCCAAAACTTCATCCCAAGGAGTTTGGATGTGAGAAGGCTGCAGTTGCTGAGATTGTGTCTTATCTGCTCATATTAGGGAAGGTGGTTGTTCTTGATCCAGCTGGCTCAGGGTTTCAGACCCCCAGCTCCACTGCTGTCCTGTGAGGGATGGAAGGACTTCGACAGCTTCCAAATTTAAGGTTCTGCCCAGAATTTTTGCTTCTCGATGAGAGAAAAACTGATATGTTGCCACCCAGGACAGCAAAAGGATTTCCAGGTAGCAGAAAGCTCTGGTGGAAAACAGCCTCCTGAGAAAAGTCACTCATTCCCAGGCACATTTGGCAGCCTTCTCCCTGGCTGTGGAAATGAGCATCTTCTGGGTTTGGTTCTTGCCCAGAGACGGAGCAGATTCACAAGCAGGAATTCAAATCCAAGCTGACTTTCCACACCAGAGTGAAAATGACAATGGGCTTCAGATCCAAGAGGGGTTTTAATTTCCTCTCCCCTGCCAATCTGGTCAAAATGTCCAAAGCAGCAAAAATTCACCTCAGATTCCTGGAACTGGTCCTCATATCTTTGCTTTGTGATACTCTGTGGTGGGTGCACACTTGGTTTGCCACAGCATGAGCCAGCAGGATGCATGAATGTCCCCCTGGGGATGTTCTGCTCACATTACTGGGAGCTTCCCAGCAGGCAAAGCTGCTTCCTGCAGCACTTCCAAGAGCAGAGAGCTCTCCAGGTCCCTCAGGTCGTAGCTGTAACATGATGTTGGATTTGTTGCTATAGGATTGGATCCACGCTCATGGAAAACTGTGCTCTGCAAGACATAATCCTGAATATTGTTCCCAGCTACAAGCAGGATGTCTGGCCCAAGCAATGACCCAGGGTTATGGTCTAGAAGAGCTGCTCCAGGGGATGCTGGAGAGGCAGGGCTGGAAGCTGCGAGAGCCACTGACCACAAGAGACAGAGGCAGCTTTGCCTAGTCTGTCATTCCCCTCCCCTTGACCCATGGTGGTCTCTCTCTCTCTGGTGTTCCGTGGTTTCTCCTCAAGTGTGAATTTCCCTAGTTAAGAGCTGCCCTGATGACCAGAAATCCTTCTGGGAACTGCTGGGAAACCCCAGCTCCTCAACCACTGGATCCCTCCTGTTGATGTGGCACAATGAGCATTCCTCAGTCAAAGAGAAACCTTCATCTTCAAGTCCACTTCAATTCCAAATATCTTCAGTGGCACACTTTGGAGGACAACAGTGGGAAGGGAAATCTCTCCTAATCAGATTTCAGGTTGTTTGGATCACTAAATCTGCAAAGTCCACTCTGAATTCTCCAACTGTGGGGACACAATCTCTAATTCTCAAGCACATTTCACTGTCCAGCAGGTAGCTTTAGGTTTTTTTCCTTACCTTTAAAACTCAGGGATATTTTAATGGAGCTTTGCTTTGGAACAATTTGAGAAATAATGGTTTATTTTTCTTGGAAACTTCTTTTCATGAGCAGCAATAGGAGTCCTGTGAAAATACCTGTTTGAAACTTTCTTTACTGAATTTCTTTGAGCTGTAGCTATTTGGGACAAAAATGTGGCATTACTGCTCCCAGTTTCAGATAGCCAGACTAGATGGCCTCTTAGGAAGCAGAAGTAAAAAGGCAGAGCAAATTAAATGAGTACCTCTGGGCATTTTAAACGTGTCTTCCTGTAAAAATAACTTCTGGCTTGAATGAAAGGAACTGAAGTGTGTACTTTTGCCAAACTTTATCCAAGAGGATTAAGAAGTGAGCCTACAGACAACTCCTGAGGTTGACAGAGCACGGAACACTACTGAAAGTGCACAAAAAGTGGGTGATAAAGGGAAGGGCACAGAGTTTTCAGTACAGGGTGTGTGTACAAAGACTGTCCTGAAGTTTGCTATCACCAACAGAGATCATGGCACAAGAAGATATGGAAAGTGAGCTTCCAAACACCAAGTGCAAACATTTGTCCAGACAGCGCTGAAAAGGCTCAACTTCAAGATCAAATTTTTGCAGAAAGCAGAGCTGTCATTGTTTATCTGCAGAACTCCACTTTGAGAGGAAGTAAAATGCAATCCATGACATGACAGGTGATGGTTCCATGACAGGAAGATGGACAAGGAGTGCTGGCTGCACCCGTGGTCACCAGGATTGCACCACAGTTTCCATCACAACCCCCTATTTTCATATGCCACGAGCATTGCAAAATGCTGACCTTTGGGGCTGCATTTTTCCATGCTTGCTCCCTGCCCCAAAGGTGAATTCTTTCAGAAAGTCTGAGCAGAATCTTTTCAGGGACCATGGCTATTATTTTTGGCTGTTGCCAGGGCGGCTTGCCTGGGGCAGATTGAATAACAACTCGTTTGCTCCTCTGAGCTACAATAAATCCCACCATCCATCATGTGAAGGAGAAAATTAAAAGCATGAAAAACAAATCAGAGCTCTCCCAATTTTAATGTTTGCAAGGACTGTTTAGGCTTGCAAATGGCAGCAGGTGAAGAAAAGAGATTTAACTGGGAGATACTGCCCTGACCTAAAGTCTCCTTTAATGACAATTAACTCCACCATATTTATATCAGGAGTTGGTTTCAGGGATAACTGTTGAAAATTGGTGTTAAATACAATTTTCAAGATAACAGAAGAGGAGGCTGGGTCTGTTTTGTCCCTCTGACTGTCTCTAACATGGGACACTTGCTTTTCTCAAGCAGTTAATTAAGAATTGAAGGGCTGCACATTCCCATCCATTGCCACAGGCTGGGTCAGTCAGTGTCTAGGGCATTAAATATTCTGCATTTCTCAAAAGCAGGACACTTGAAGAAACCTTAAAACATGGATATAGATGCTGAACTACAGGTACCCATGGCTCAAAATATTCTCAAGGGGCTTTAAAGACCGTAGACAATGCATTAGGATTGAGATGCTGAGCAGCACTCAAAGCCACAAACAACCCCAGAACAAAACCCCACATCTGCTATTAGGAAATAGCACCCAGGTGGCCTCATATACCCCCACACATTCTCCTGATTTTATCATCCACGGAAAATATGTCTGAAAGTTACTGTACAGACAGGAAAAGCCAGTCTCCCTACGGGCCCCAATAAAGACTAGAGCTGTCCAAAGGTCTCTGGGAGTGCAAATGTGTTTGTTCCAGTAGGTCTGGTCTGAGGCTGCACACCCTCCAGACCACAGCTTCATCTGGGGACAAGTTGCTGGAGCAGGGTCATCCCAGAGCACAGGGTGCAGGACTGTGTCCAGGGGGCTCTGGAATATCCCCAGGGAGGAGGCTCCAGCCCCTCTCTGGGCTCTGTTCAGGGCTGGGCCCTGCCCAGGGCAGAAGTTGTGCCTCCTGGGCAGGGAATTGCTGGGCTCAGGCCCTGCCCGTTCCTCTGGGGCCATTGCTGGGCCCCGGAGCAGAGCCCGGGCCCTGCTCGGAGCCCTCCCTGCAGCCAGGGACACCCAGGGACAGCCAGGGCCGAGGGCCCCTCTCAGCTGGGGCTCCTCTCCAGGCTGAGCAGCCCCGGCTCCCTCAGCCTGTCCCGGGCACGGAGATGCTCCAGGCCCTTCCTCAGCCCCGCAGCCTCCGCTGGCCCCGCTCCAGGAGCTCCCTGGCCCTGCTGGGCTGAGGAGCCAGAGCTGGGCACGGCACCCCAGAGGTGCCCCCAGGGCTGGGCAGAGGGGCAGGGTCCCTCCCTGCCCTGCCGGGAATGTCCTTCCCGATGCCACCCAGAGCACCATCGGCCTTCTGCACTCTGCTGGCTCAGGGACAGCTCGTTGTCCACCAGGACCATCAGATCCATCTCTTCAGAGCTGCTTTCCAGCAGTTTTGTTTCCAGATGATTGTATTTTACATCCAATATTGTTCCAACTTCAGCATTTGAGTGCCTGATTATCTACTTTTATTGACTGTGTCGTTCAGTCCACAAAAAGACCCCATTCATGCACTGCCCTGATACATTCATATTGGACATTGAATGTAACATTTTAACACCACACTTTTAACCTCAAGCACAACAAAATGCCTGGCTAAGACGAAGCTTACAGCGCTCACATAACAATCTGCTTGTTTTATAACTTCCTTTTTCTAGCTGCAACTAATGCATCCACCTGCCAATTATTGCTAAATAATTCCTCCAGGTTTCTTTGCTACCTAAGAATGTCTGGCAGATCTGCTATTGCACCTCCATGTGGACCTTAACATCAGACTTGCAGCGACTTTGTTCTCTAATACATCCAGCTTTTATAATGCCTGATAAAAAACAAAAGGATGATGGTGAAATCAGACTGGTTTGTCATCCACTAAATTTAGGGATTTTTGAATATATGAAGCAATTGCTTAACCCCATAAATCCTCACAGCTGGGTGGTGTAAGAGTTCAAGTAGGTCTTTCATCAGTGCATTAAATGGCTTCAAACTGACAGAGAATAGGTTTAGATGGGATATTGGGAAGGAATTGTTCCCTGGGAGGGTGGGCAGGCCCTGGCACAGGGTGCCCAGAGCAGCTGTGGCTGCCCCTGGATCCCTGGCAGTGTCCAAGGCCAGGTTGGACACTGGGGCTTGGAGCAGCCTGGGACAGTGGAAGGTGTCCCTGCCCATGGCAGGGGTGGCACTGGATGAGTTTTAAGGTCCCTTCCAAGCCAAACCATTCTACAATTCCATGTTTTTTCCTGTGTTTCTTCTGCTTCCCACAGCATATCTCAGCTGAATCAGTGACAATGGACTCACAGGGAGTGCCTGCACTCTCCGTACTTTTCCATGTATTCCTGGACTGCTGAAACCTTGGCCACTGCAACATCCCCTGATTTGAAGCCACTCTGTCTCTTCCCCCTGTTCTGTGGCTTGAGTGCAGCCTGTTGACAATCGATTTCATCAGGACGATGAATTATACCTCTGGATTGCTTGGAATGAAAGGAACTCTTTTCCTCAGGGTTCATTCCACTATTTTCTTTGCTCAGCTACCTCGAAGCCCCACTTGCTCCAATGTACCTTTTCAATTTCTGTGTCCCTCAAGGCCAGCTGTGCTATTTATCCCTTCCTGGAGGAC
Organism: Edolisoma coerulescens; assembly: GCA_013397115.1. Taxonomy (NCBI): domain Eukaryota; kingdom Metazoa; phylum Chordata; class Aves; order Passeriformes; family Campephagidae; genus Edolisoma; species Edolisoma coerulescens. Next base: position 150,550 of record VWZW01001437.1, read on the forward strand.
CTCTGCTTTTAACTCCTTCTTGGAGCAGAGTTTTCTGCTGGAGGAACCGAGCCCTTTCAAACCTGTCCACAGTGTTTGCATTGCAGGGAGGAACTGCAGTCTCCTAAAACTGGCTAAGGCAGGCTTCAAAATATTTCTTCCATATTTACTTCACCTTTGGGCTATGTGGTTCACCTTTTTTTTTTCCCCCCTCTAACTGTTGGTATTATTGGCCCAACTGCATTTCCAGAGAAGTTAACCCTTAGGACACTGCTCTGCACCTTGCTTTCCTGATCTTCCCTCAGATCTCTCCCTGCTTGCCCAGTCTCAGAGAGATTTTCTCAGTGCTCTGCAAGATACTTTTACTTCTTTTGTTTCCCTTCAGCCCTGGCTTGTTTACATTTTCCCCATATTGCCTTGTTTTATTGCTCATCTAGACCGACATTAACTATGTGTACTTTTCAATAACTTCCTTCACTCTGTTTTTTATCACTTCCTTGAATATATCCCAGCAGATCTGCAGGGAGATTCCTTCATCCTTGCAAATCAGTGGCCTGAAAATCACCCAAACCCACCTTAGAGGGCTGATAAGAGCTATCCCTTAACACAGCCCTGCACTTGGACACAGGAGGTTTGAGGTCCTTCCCACAGGTGAATCAAAGCAGGAAAAACCTCTGCTGTGACCAAAGCCATAAGATTTCCAGTGAATATCATGGATAAGATTCTACTGAGCCAGGTGAGGCGGGGGATGACAACTCAAGAAAGCCACACAGGTGAGCCTGGCTCAGAAAACACCCAAAATTCCCACCTGGATGGTGGAGATAGGCTGGTTTTGGACAGCAAGAGGGCAACACCTGGTCCTGGCCACACCGTGATGTGACTTTTCCTCCCTGCTGCCCAAAAAGGCACCCCCTCTGTCCAGAAGAACTCACTGAGCCACACTGATTTTTTTTCTGGAGCTTGGCCATTGGGCCTAGGCCATGGAAAGGGCTCTGGATTTCCAATAAGTTGAACCTCCAGGAATCTGGAGCTATCAAAACTGAGTGAGACAATTTCATTCCAGCATTGGCAAGACAGTGTTTGGACGCAGCACATTACAAGATGTCCTGCCAGTTCTGGGTCTGAGAGCACACTCCAAAGCAGGTGAATCCTTCCTTGACTGGAGTTCCACAGCAAGGAAAGCATTTCACAGAACTCCAGCAAAGATGAAACCAGCTGGCTGATGGAGAGGCCTAAGAGAAGTGGTCCTCTCCGAAGAGCTGCCAGCAATTTCTGAAATGAAAGTCAATTAAACTAAAATAATTGCAGTCTATATCTGCATTGAGACAGGCACCTGTGTGTAAATATAACCTGAATTTGTACCCACATGCTGGTGCTCGATGGCAAATGTGTGCACACAGAACAGAGGTACTTTCTAGAAGGCAGCTTTTCACACATTCCTTGGCAGACTGGGTCACTTTCACCTCCTGTGATCCCAGACTTCCTGGTGTTGGAAAAGGAAGGGGTCCTTTTCTTGTCTTGGGTTTCTGGAACAGCCTCACACAGATTCCCATTTTTGTATCTCTGTTCCTGACACATTTGCCAATCAAAGTACCTCTCTGTCTCCCTCACTCTTCTTATCTCAAGAGCTTTGTTATAAAATAAAGGAAGTTGGGCTGGATGGTGTTGCCAAACTTTGAAAAGCTTCTGTAAAACCCTACATTTTCCTATAGTGCTGCAAAGCCCATATTTACCTAATAGACTGTCCAGAATCCAAAGGAGCTTCTACAAAATTTCTGGTAAAGAGTATTTGTTTTAAGAATTGATACGCATGCCAAAAACAATGTACTGCATTTATCAGCCTGGAACTGTTACAATCTTTTCAGCAAATAATATCCCAGTTTCTGAAAAAGCCTAAAATGTGTATCTAATCCAATTGTGTCACCTCTCATTTCCTTCAAAGAGGGGGAAAAAGGCAAAGCTAAGCCTGAAATTCTGGTTTGAATTAACTGCCACTTTATCTCTAAGTGACCTCTTTGTGCAAAGCTATTACTGCAAACACAGTCTCTGAATCATTCAGTCGTCTCCAATGCCTGAAACACAGAGCTACAAGGTAGTTAATGCTATCAGCACTATCATCTTGCGTTTTATGTAGGGCTTCTCATCCAAAATGTTCCAGCTCCTGACAGGGTGATCCCTTCCCCTGGGTGGGCTCCTAATGTGGGTGCTGCATTCAGCATTGTAAAGGGTAAGGGCAAATGGGAGGGGGCAGGAGGGGGATCTTACACTTTAATTCCAGTGCCACTGTTAAAGAAAATAACCTTCCATAAGGTGCAAAGCAGCAACCAGTGCTCTGCAGTACCACACAGCCATGGAGAGAAGGAAATGAAGAATATTCCAGGTGTTATCCTCAAATCCACTCGGTTCTCTCTGGCAGTATGAAGGGACCTAAGTGTTAGAAAGGTTCAGACCCTCTGACAGAAAATGAAGAGCTAGAAAAGGTATTTAAACAGAGAGACTTGGTTATTCAAGCTGTGATGGAGCCCTGCTTCCAACCAGGGCAATCTGGTGTGGTAAAAGCTTTAATTGGCGTGATTAAAAACCCAATTAATTTCCTTCATTGGAATAAAGTTCAAAATTTTAAATTTTAAATTCATTTTGCTATTCCTTGTGGCCAGCCATGCCAGCCCCTCACTGTCTGCCCACTCCGCCGTGCACCCACAAATACCTTTGTGTGCTTTTATTCCCGGTCCTTCCTCAGCAGCCAGGGGCTCCTCTTCCCGATGGCATCTCCTGAGGGTGTTGGCAGTCAGCTGCTGAGGGTTGGGAAGTTCATTCCACCCCTGTCCTGTCCCTCAGGCTGGTTCCTCAGGCTCCGTCGTTCCCCCCAGCCCTGACTGCTCCTGCAGCTCCCTCACTCCCAGCTGCTGGAGCAGGTTGAGGTGGTGAGCCCGAGGGCTGGAGAGCAAAGAAGAAAGGAGAGAATTTATACTTTGGTATTTTGGAAGCTGGAATCCAGGGAGAAGCTTAAGAACGTGACTTGAGGCCAAAATGTTTGGCTCTCCAGTTACAGAGTGGAGAGGGGCAGGTTTATTCCTATTGCAACACTGTGGCCCGTGTCCTGTAGGAATTTTCCAGCATCATGGATGTGTGGTGGGTTCAGAGCAACCTCTCCTTCACTCGTCCCCTTCTTGCAGCTCTGTGGGAGGACAGTGATAACAGAGGGATCAGCAGCACTGCAAGAAACTTGTCTGAGCTGGAGCTGCCTATGGAGGGGCCTGGGAGTTATTCCTGGGACATCCCGAGGTTACAGCTCCTCCTGCCACTGTCCTCCTCAACTGTCCTTCCGTACCCTCATTCCAGCAGAATCATGGCCCTCAAACTGTTAATTTGGTCCTTGGCTGCTATTTCATTTATTCCAGCTGCTGAGTTCGAGAAAGAAAATTAAAAAAGCAGCATCTCACTGAAAACAGATGCTGCCTCTGTACGAAGCAGATAAATTAAATACATAAAGCATGGCTTGCTTACAGTGCTGATTCTTTGTAAAGTTTTGCTGGTTTTATCCTTGATATTAAAATTCCAAGTATATTGTATCACTTTGGTTTTGATGCATCTGGAGTATGGCAATAGCCCACTGGCATTTCTCAGGAATACTGTAAATGAAAAGGACTAACAATTTACCACAGAATTGACAGTACAGAGAAAAAAAACTGAGCTCAGCTTTTACTCCTGTAGAACAGACACAGCTTTTCTGGCCTTCGTTTCTCCACAGTCACTTACAATTCTGTGCAATTTTTCTCTATATCCAAAATGCACAAATTTAATACATTGGAGTAAAACACGGACTTCCAGCATGGATCTGCGCGTACACACACAGGGATACAAGTAGAGATCACAGAATCACAGAATCACCAAGGTTGGAAGAATCCTTCAGGATCACCCAGTGCCACCCCAGCAGCACCAGCATCACCCCAAACCCTGTCCCCAAGGGCCACATCCAGACTCCTCCTGAACACTCCCACAGACAGTGACTCCACCACTCCCTGGGCAGCTCATTCCAAGGCCTCACCACTCTTGTAGAGATTTTTTTTTCTCATATCTAATCTGAACTTCCCCTGGTGCAATTTGAGGCCATTTCCTCTCCTCCTTTCCCTTGGGACATGGCAGCAGAGCCCGACCCCCCCTCACTGCCCCTCCTGTCAGGGACTTGTGCAGAGCCACAAGGTCCCCCCTGAGCCTCCTTTGCTCCAGGCTGAGCCCCTTTCCCAGCTCCCTCAGCCCCTCCTGGGGCTCCAGCCCCTTCCCAGCTCCCTTCCCTGCCCTGGACACGCTCCAGCCCCTCCAAGGCTCTCCTGCAAGACCCAGAACTGGACACAGCCCTCGAGGGGCCTCTCAGTGCCCAGCACAGAGGGACAATCCCTGCCCTGCTCCTGCTGGACACACAATTCCTGATCCAGCCCAGGTGCCAGGGGCCACCTTGGCCCCATGGACTAAAGCTGAGCCAGCTCCCTGTCTGTCTCAGAGCCCACTGCCTCCCCACCAAACAGTGATGGTTTTGCTCTTTGGTGTGAAGAACTAAGACAAATACATTTGTTTTAGTACAGTGCAACAGGCAAACTTGAGCCCACATCCTCTGAGGTGAAAACTGATCTTTTGTTGAAATCACCTTATCAGTGTTTATGGTTCAATGAAAATACAACAATGCACAGAGTCCAACAACCTTGAAATGAGAAGTGCCAGTGATTCTCAGGTGTCAAAGTTAACCAAGGGATGGTCTTTGCAACTTCATAGATCTATTGAAACAGTCTTTTCTTAGGAAAGACAGGCAGAGAGCTTGTGGTCTGCCAGTGCCGGCAGGATTTGGAATTTCTAAAGAGTTTCAGGATTTTGTGACTCAAGTTATATTAAACAAAATGTGTGTATGAAAGAGTATCAGTGTCTGCATTGATGCATGTTGATTTTCAGCTCAGGAATACGAAAAAAAATAAATTACAACAAAAATGCTTTGGCAGCAAATCCGTCTTCAAACATCGTTAGGGAGATGTGATGAAGAAAGAGCTATGGTCAAAGTCAGAGCACGACAAGTGCAGAATTTCATGTTCTATGTGTTTATATAGATTTTCATCTCCTTCTCCAGATATCTTGGCAATCGCTCCATCTGGGGGTCCAGTTTGGGGTGGTGGTGGGGTTTGGGGAGGGGGTGGTGGCAGATCCTCACAGTGCAGGGCAGCCCCAACACAGATCCTCATGGGCTGTTTTGTTCCTCTGCACGGGACAGAGATGGCTCAGTCATTTTGCCTGATTTCTGTGAAAACTGAGATGTGAAAAGGAAAGTCTCCCACTTTTTTCACCACACAAAAGGGAGCAAGATCTACCTTTGCATTGTTTTCCTTGGAAAACGTGCAAAAATGTTCCCCAAGAGGGACATTTGGCAGGTTTCAATTTAAATGTAGGCACCTGGTTTCCTGTGTGCTGCACAACTCTGACATCATGGCTTTTACTGATGTTAAAGAACCCAGGAAAGCCCCCACAAGCACACTCTTGCATGCTCTCTGATAATCCAGAGGTGAAGAAACAGGGAAAAGGAAGAAGCTCTGATCATTTGGGTTCCTCTTAGGCAAATCACCAAAAATCTGGAAGTAGATCTTTTACTGGAGCCTCAGAAATTGCTGCGGCCTGGTTGGAGATGTCAGGGCTGCCTGCTCTGTCCTGTTGCTTCCACCCCTGGTTTACGGACAACTTACAAGGATGTGCTTGTGGGGGCACCCAAAATTTAACCCTTGGGAACACAGGCACTCTGGAGAGCCCTTCTGCAGATTCTTCCCACCACCTACTCCTTTTGAGGGAACTAGGCCAGGCTTTTGCAGTGGTACCCATGGTTTATATCAGATCTCAGCTGATTTATATCCTCCCCAAGGAAATGGGATGCCTTAAAGGTTTTCCTCAGCCACAAAAGGCTCTCCTCAGGAGTAATCCCAGACCAGGCAGAAGCAGAGCTGTGAGACTGAGTTGTTCCAAACTGATTGGAATTAAAAGCCCAGCTGAGGTTATGGATCACCAAACCAGTGTTTGCATCACTTCAAAAATTACTTCTCTGCTTGATTCACTCTGAGAAAGGGAAATGGATTGCCAGGAAAATGATTTCCTGAAGTTTACTCTCAATGGTCTGACTTGAGAGTGGTTAATGAGGCTCAGGTGATCAATATGGATTTTCCTTGTGGAGAAATTAATTCTCTCCTATTTGTATTGGAACAACTGGCATTGCATTTCCCATAGATCACTTGGACATAAAATCAATTATTTAGCCCACTCCTGTAGGAAATAAAACTTTTTATTTGGTTGTGGCCCCCCTGTCACTGTCACTGGACAATTGTTTTTAGCTAAAAGTGCACTTAATGAGGCTGTAGCTGTAGTGCAAGGACTCTGACAGATCCATTAACTGCAGGGGTTGTTATAAAGTCCCTTTTTCTGCCTCTTGTGAAAGCCAAAACTCAGTCCCAGTGTGGCACCCCAGCAGGCAAACTCAAGAATCCAAAGAAGACTTCAGCAAAAAAAATGAAATCTTGTATTTTTATTGATCAAACCACACCATGCTTTCCAAAGAGAAAAAATACTACTCTCATTTTCTATAAAACATTGTGCCAATGGTAAACCTTGTGACTGAAAGCACATGACAAATCACTTCTGATATCACAAGGGTCAAGATTCAGCACTCATTTGTCAGAAAACCTTCGATCTTCAAGCACAGAAGTTGTCTGTGATGCAAAGGGAACCCCTGTGCCATTAAACCCTTGGTTCAAGTACATCATCTTCCACAATGTTTAACACCTCATTAAGGCTCTGATTATGTATGAACCCTATTCAGGCTACTTTTTAACCATTCCTGGTGAGAAAAATCTTGAAAATGTACACAGGGTCAGTTGTTTTGTAATCAGAGGGTGAATTCCTACCCTTGAGTAATTGCCCTCAGAGTTCCTGCATCCTTCTGCAGCAGCCAGAGGTCCAGAGGTGACCTGAGGATCCAAGCAGCTCCTCAGAGGAGCAAGGGGACAATTCCTGCTTGGTGGCCCTGCCCATGGCTCTGCTGTGGCACAAGGTGCTGCTTCAGGCCTTTATCCCGGGATAAGAGAGCACCAGGCAAGGGAGCTGGGGAATTCCATTGCCAGTTTAAAATCATGGAATCATTGAATGGTTTGGGTTGAAAGTGACTTTAAAAATCATCCATTCCCACCCCTGCCATGGGCAGGGACACCTTCCACTGTCCCAGGCTGCTCCAAGCCCCAGTGTCCAACCTGGCCTTGGGCACTGCCAGGGATCCAGGGGCAGCCACAGCTGCTCTGGGCACCCTGTGCCAGGGCCTGCCCACCCTCCCAGGGAACAATTCCTTCCCAATATCCCATCTAACCTCACTCTCTGGCATTTTGAAGCCGTTCCCCCTTGTTCTGTCCCTCCATTCCTTGTTCCAAGTCCCTCTCCAGCTCTCCTAGAGCCCCTTTAGGCACTGGAAGAGGCTCTAAGCTCTCCCTGGAGTCTTCTCCAGGCTGAATATTCCCAATTCTCCCAGCCTGGCTCCAGAGCAGAGGTGTTCCAGCCCTCTGATCCTATTAGTGGCCCTCCTGTAACTGCAGTGGACTGATTATTTAATTTGACAGCTTTCAAACTCTACATCCTGTAACCTTCAGCAAAAAAACCAAGACCTGACTGTCACGCTGAGGTCTTGGAAATGTCTCTCAAATAACATCAGGAATAATTGGAAAGTGCAGAATTATAGTTTGCACTAAGAAAAAAAAATAAATTAGGGTATAGTGATCACATTTTCTCAGTGTCAACATGAAGATCAAGGTCAGAAAACAGAGCCAAACATCCTCAGCTATCTTTTAACACAAGGGCCTTTTTTTCTTGTAATGCTGCCACAGCAAAACAGATGCTAGAAATTCTCACTCCAAAACTCTTCGCTTTCCATCCAGTTTTAAAGCTGTGGTGACGTTCCAAGTTAAACTCACAAAGGAGAAAGAAATATGCTAGTGTTTGCATTGTAATATGAATTTTCCATTGAAGATGTGGTTGAATTAGCAGTTCATTTTTTAACTATTGCTTTAATTTGCTCCTTGTGGTTGAACTCTTTTTTTTTTTCTCTCTATAAAAGTCATGCCTCAGTCCTGTGCCTTTTGAGACAACTCCACGTAAAAAAATTTTAAAGGGAAGGGAACTGTCTAATTAAATGTCTGTAAAGTGGCTGTTGAGCTTCGTTTGTGTGGAGCAAAAAAAAAAATAAGAGAAAATGTGGAGGAATGTGCTGCTGATTGGAAGTGGACATGCCCACCTTGTTCCCACACATGGGCAGGAATATCAAGGTGTTGGAAGTGACTCTGAGCCTTGACATCCATCACAGGTTTTGTATTTTCAGCCCCTCTTTTAACTTGTGCCTGGAGTGGCTGGTGTGCTCACACACTGGGACATTTAAAGCAAAGCAGAAGGAAACATTTTTTCCTCCCTTTTTTCCTCCTTAGCACATGGAAAATAAAGAGAATTGTGTGTTTTTTCATTAGAAACTTGCCCACGTTTTAGTTACCTCCCAGGGGCTGTGTTTTAGGGCTTCTGCTGTGGGCTTTCAAATCCTGGGAAGCACAAACCCGTTTGGACATTTTGAATTGTGGATCCTTTTTCCAGGGGCTAATTTGTAAGGAGTTCAAGGCTGGTGGGTCCTCTTTAGCTGGACAATCACTGCTGAATTTTAATCTTAATGCCAGCGCTGGCCGCTTGGAATATGTGAGAGGGACAAATGCAACTCATGATCCCTTTTTTTAATGGAAGGTAGTGGAAAACAGGAGAGGTTTAAGCATCCTGGAAAGAGGGAAAACAGAGAGAGAGGGAGCAGGCTGAGACTTCCCTCTTGGAGCTGAGCAGAAAAGATGGAGTAAAGCTCCAGAGTAAGGCTGTGGATTTGGAAAAACTGGGAGCAAAGCTGGCTTTTCCCTCTGTTTGCAACAGCAGTTGCCTGCCTGTACAGCACAGGAGACAAACTTCCAGCCTGCCCTATCCCAGGAAAAGCTGCCACGGACATCCTGAGTGCCAAGGCAATGTGGGGAAACCTCGGGTGCCCTGTGCAGACCCTGGGGAAATGAAAATTTCAGCTGCACTTAGTGAGGATGAGGCTCTTAGAAACAGCAGCAGTTGTTGGAGACTCGGAATGAAAGCACAGGCCAGCAAACCTTAAAAAAAATCCCAAAACATGCAGAGGATGCTTTCCCCAGGCTGTGGGAATGATGCTAGACAGGAACTCACCAAACAAGACTCTTTAGTGATGCCTGGATAAAGTTGCCTGGGGGTTCTGTTTTTCTTGCCTAAGGCAGCACCAGAGGGAGCCCAGATAAAGTTGTCTGGGTGGTTTGCCTGGGTGTTTTCACAGGTTTGGGTTCTTTTCAGCCAAAAGAAGTTCCAGTCTGTATTTCGCAGATGTTTAAAAGTTTCCTGCAATCTGCAATGCTGCTTCGGGAGCTTTCTTCCCCAAGCAATAGCTGTGCACACTGGGAGAGCTTTCCTTAACTTGATTGCACTGGAGATTTTTAAAGTGTTCTTGAATTCAGATTGTGCTTGAAAGTTATTTCCCTTTTCTCAGCGTGCAATTGCCAAAGAGGAGTGTGAAGGAAGAGCCAGACTGCCCTTATGCCATGAGCACAGACATTAACTTTTAACACTCTTTAACAACTTTTTAACTGTTTTTAACAACACTTTTTCAGCCACTCCTGCCACAACATTTAACCTGGGAAGAAGCAAGGCAATGCTTTTAAAATGTATGAAAACACCACACAGTGCAACAACTTGTGAAGTGAAAAATATCATTGCCGGGTTAAAAGTAAGTTTTTCAAAAGAAACATCTGCTACCTTTTCTATCATCTGTTCTAAGGGATGAAAGTTTCTGCATTTTTAAGTGTATAAATAGGTGTACGTAGCCCTGACAAAAAACAGCCTCTTTTGCTTCCAAAACTTACCCATCTTTCTGATACATTTGAATACTATCCAAATCCATCACATCTTAATCTAAATTAGGTCAATTATACTTCCCTAAACAAAATATAAATTGTTATCAACAATGTCAAATAACCTCGGTCCCTGAATGCCACTCAGAACCACTTCAGCACTCAGAAGCCCCTAATTTTGCATCCCCCTTTTAAGTCTCTGTCCATTCCTTCTTGACAGTTAGAAAGGAGATTTTCAAGAGCTTTTTCTGAGGGGTATCCCTGATTTCTGGGACTGGAGAAGTGTTGAAGGCTGGCCACTCTCCTGGCAGTGCCTCTTCAGCTGTATTTCCTACCCAAAAATCCCCCTCTGGCCCTTGTAGTCCATAGGTTCAGCTCCCACCCCTGTCATATTTTATTTTTTCCCCTTAAAAAGCAGAACTTGATTATGTTTTTAGTGCAACTCTGACCACGAATGATCATTTACAACTATTCCTGGTTTCACCAGAGGCAAACTGCCCTCATGCCTGGTGATTTTGACATTATTTGAGTGCAATAAGCAGAGCTGCTCTCAGGGAGCTGAGGCTCATCTCACTTCAGCCAAAGTGGAGAGAAAAGCTCAAGGCAGAGCTGTAGATTTTAAATTATTTTCAATTCAATTCAGCTCCTGATTCAGCAACAAATTTAAGCAGGTATTTCATGTGCACTTTATGCATCTCCTTGTTGATAGATGCAGAAGTTTGTGACCCTCTCCTCTGAGAGAAATTCCACAGAAATACAGGCCTAAATGCTTCGCTAAACATGTGGACTTTGAATATCTTCATATATTTATCAATATCTGGGCATCTCAAGCTGCAGAAAACAAACCAATTTGAATATGGCAGAGGTGCATGGGGGAATGTTAGAAAATCCTGGAATACCCTGAGTTGGGAGGGACCCACCAGGATCATGGAGTCCAACTCCTGGCCCTGCACAGACACCCCAAAAATCCCACCCTGTGCACCCCTGAGAGCGTTGTCCAGCTTTAAGGAGGACAGGCATGAGATGACAAGAAATGGGATGCAGGCTTTGTCCTGGCCATAAACAACTCACCAATGGCCAGTGGAAATGACAGACCCAGAGCTGAACAAATACAATTTTGCGAGTGACAAATGGTATCTAACTTATGTGAAAGGCCCTGAGTATGGGAAACTCAGATTTAACAGGGCGCTGCAGCCCAACAAGACAGAGCAAAGGTGGAACAACAGCATTTCAGCAAACGTAAAAGTGATCCCAAGTGGATCTTGGCATGAGGAGAAGCATGAATTCCTCATGGAGAAGGACTCTGCAAGCCCACAGCTCTCTAACCCCACTGCTACAGCCCCAGAACTGCTGACTTTAGCACCCATCACCAGGAAAATGGGCAGAAACTAAAAATTACATGGATTCCAATTTGAATTCAAGCATTATTTTTCCCGTAACTATTAGATCTGGACTAATCATGATTATATTCTTCAGATTTTAGTGAATTCATGGCTTTATTGCTACATGAGGTGCACTTTCCCTCTGCCATAAACAGGATTTTAAGAGCAACTTTGTCAGCTTTGCAGATCTGAGTCTTTTACAGCCAGCACTTAAATCAAGAGAAATGAGAGCTATGAATTTAAATGCATATTTCAAGTTTAATGGAAACCAAATGGACATACATATATATATAAAAATATATAAAAATACATGTTTGGGGATAAATGTTTCCCTAGCAATGTCAGGTTAGAGATCCAATGGTGCATGAGGTGGGGCAGGGTTCATCTNAAAGAAAGTGGTAGAGAGAGGAGGGGTTTTTTTTCTATGAAAATCAGCATTTTTTTAAAAAAACACGTGTGACCTATTAAATAAATAAATAAATAAAANCATGTTTGGGGATAAATGTTTCCCTAGCAATGTCAGGTTAGAGATCCAATGGTGCATGAGGTGGGGCAGAGTTCATCTCCTGAATGGTTCTCTGTGCACTGAACCCACTCACAGGGACTTGTTTTGATCAAATTTTCCTCCCCACATCTTTTATGTAATTGAAAACTTGCTCTGTCTAAACTCAGTCTTCTCTTCCATGACACAAGCACCTAACTCACTTCGAATTCTCCCTTATTTTTATCTCCCTGATAATTNCCAATTATGCATGGGAAAAGAAAAGACATGCAGTCTCTGACAATGCAGTCAGTGAGTTTTACTCCAAACCATCCCAGGGCAGTTGCTTTACTGTTCTGACCCTTCCAGGTGAAAAGGCATTATTCTTGGTGATCCTACAGGAATTTTCCAGGTAATGACAAAAAAAGGGCAAAATCAGAGTTGGTATTAGGGGTTTTGTTTAATATATATTATATATATATATATNTCAGCAGTTTGATTTATAACAATAAATTACCTCAAAGGGTGAGCAGCATTCCACTTGCTATGGAGTATGTGCAGCATTCTGGCCAGCAGAAAACACAAAATTCTTGCGTTTTGCCAAAGTTTAAAACACATCAAGAATTAAGTGATTGGAAAGATGTTTGCGTTTTAAAACTCTGCGTCAAGTTACTGTTTTAATCTTAAAGGCTGCTTGAGGAGGAGCCTGTGTTTAAAATCCAGGCAGGTTAAAATTCAGAGCCTATGTCTGAGGAGAAATCAGCATTAAAATTTTTGTATGTGCTGCTCACGGGTTAAACCTGACAAGAAATGGGAAATTCAAAACATGAGCCAAAAGAAGAGACTTCTGAGACAAGGGACTTCTCCAAGTGTCATTTCAGACAGAACAGCCGAGTCTCCACAAAGGCAGAAAGCCAAAACGAAGAGCTTTGCTAATGTTAATAAAACAATCAGTCTGATTTGTGATTAACTAACTGAGCGCTGAGGCCTCTGAGTTCAGCAAAAAGAGATGTGGTTACGAAACAGTTATCTCCTGGCACGGCTCTTTTGGGTTTCACAAGGCTGATGGAGAGGTGGGATAATTATTTGTGGCATGAAGTGCTGGCTAAGCTTCTGCAAGTTCACCCTGACAGCTCCAAAGGCCACCACAGGAACAGGCAATTAATGGCAGGAAAACCAAACCTGCTGGAGACCCTCGTTAGTGCCACATCCATCCCACAGTGACACCTCAGAGGGATGTGGGACTGGGCTCAGGAGCTCTCAGCTCCCTGCTTGTGCCAAACAGAACTGGAACAGATTTCCCAGAGAAGCTGTGGCTGCCCCTGGATCCCTGGCAGTGTCCAAGGCCAGGTTGGACATTGGGGCTCGGAGCAGCCTGGGGCAGTGGGAGATGTCCCTGCCACGGAACTGGATGATCTTTAAGGTCCCTTCCAACCCAAACTGTTCCATGATTCCATGAGAGAGAACTGTTCCCTTCCCAGTCAAACTCTGAACACCAAAATGAACACACAGCACTTGCTCTAAGCCAGAATGTTCCAGGGAATGTTAGAGATAAGCCTGAGGTCTCCATAAGGGCAGCTACATTTATATGGAAGAAACTACGATTCTTCTAGAACATGGCCATTCATTAAGTTTTATTTCATCATTATATCTTTAAAAGAACTTTTTGGCATTTCTTTTTCTGCCAGCTGCAAGATAATAAATCGAAGATTCTTTTATACATAAGAATTCTGGGCAAAACAAGAATTTTAATGCAAGAAGGATTTTTTCCATAACTCATGGTTAAATAGCTCCAGAACTAACTACTTTATACCTGTTGGACAAAGAAGTTGAAATTTATTTCCTCTTCCATGAAACAAACACGGCATTTTTGCCTCCTGAATACAAAACCAGGTTTTGCAGCCCTAATTATTAACAATTTTTTATCCTCACAATCTCACAATCTGTAACGCGTTCAGTAACAAAAAATAGGCAGATCCCATACTGAAAGTTTCCATATTCATGGTGGATCAGGACTGCTGGATTTTCGGGAGTCTGGCATCCTACCCTGAAAATGGAACTGTGCTTTGTGGAAGAGACTCCTATTGTCATTCTTTAAGAGGACGCAGAAGCCACCAAGCAGGAAATCATATTTTAGAGCAATGGGTTTGCTACTAAAATAGGAGAAGACACCGTCAGCTTTCCTCTTTTTTTCTCTAATTCTTCACAGAAATTGTGGTTTTCACCTCAAACTAGACTGGCTCCTCCTCTACCAAGTATTTTTAATTATTTACCACAGAAAGTGCCACAGGTCAATCAAAGATTGGGATCTAAGTGACTTTGACACCAGGAGAGCTGGTTGGTAATTGTCTACTGACACCATATTTTGTGGGGAAAGCTTAATTTGCCCAATGTCTTCTGATTTCCCAGCTGACGATCCCAAATTGAGTATTTCATTGTGGTTGACCTTGAGCTATTGGCTACAATAATTTTTAAAATAGTGTTTTAATCATTATATTTATATTATTAATAATTATATTGTATTCTATTCTATTATATATCACTTTGTATATTATTTATATTTATATAATTTAAATTATTACGTTTATATTATTTCATTATTAAAATAGCATTTTAATTCTTTTTGGAATACCAGAGACTACAAACACTAAAATCATACTCGTTCCACTTCCCTGTCAATCCAAAGTAGATAATAGCAGCACACTTACTAATATCAACTTAATTCAATAATACCCATTATTAACACCTAATAAAAACACTGTGACAATAATCCACATTCATAACATCTCAATAACATCCAAAGAAATGGCCTTCCCTTTCCAAGTCCTTCAGGAGCTATTGGCAGGCCTCTCCCCTCGTGTTTTCCTTACAGATATCCTAAATTTTGGTTCTTCCCCTCCACTCTCGCAGCCTCTCCCAGCCACCTCGTTGTCCCTCATTTTTTATAGGTTTTCAGCCTTTCCAGGAGGCTCCATCCCCTCTCTGTCACTGCCCACAGCACTGCAAGTCCAGCTCCTCACACTTTTTCCTCAAAAATTGGTTGCTCCATCCTTTTCTGTCCATGTATTGATATTTCCTGGAGTAGCCCAGTGAAGATTTGCGAAGTTTTTTTCCTTCTTTATTTTTTTCCCCTCCTTCCCCACACGAGGCTTGCTGCATCTATGCCATCTTCTGGATGTTCTGCGAATCTTTCTTATCCCAGAGTATGTTCTGAGTTATGTGCAAATCTCTTTAGCAAACGTTCCCACTTCCTGATTGCTGATATCGGGAGAGGGACAAGGTTTTAGGGCCAGGGTCACAGCTTCAGATGTGCTTCCTTTGTTTGCTGCCTGCACACCAGGAAAAGGGTTTGCTCTCTTGCTCTGCAAACTGTCCATTTCTGCTAAGAATAGTTATGGAATGTGGCAAAAAAAAATCGCCTTCAAGAGGGAAGTGACTTTCACTCAGTTAAGAATTTATTAAATGCACTTATTTTTATGCACTGAAGCCCTGTTTACAATTTTTTTCCTTGTTTTTTTTTTCCTAGCTGCGAAAAGTAGAAGTGATCATTTCCTTTCCAATATTTTCTCACTTTTTTGCCTGGGTTTCATGCCACTGTTTCATCAAGATCTACAAAAACCTATTTTTCAGCTGTTGCATAACATTTGTCCCTGAATGATGTACAATCTACGATTTCTCCGGCTGATGAAGAGACATCCTCATTTTTAACCACTTTTCTACTATTATTTACACATAAATTCGAGTTAAAATAATATTTTTGGTTTTTCTGAGGAAAGCTAGAGTTCTTCAATAGTCCCTCTTATATGGAGCCCAAAATTAGTGAGGACTTCCATCAGAAAACTAATGCTTTCCTGCATATTTAAACGTTAGCAACATGCTTAAATGACTTGTGAAATCACAGCCTGGATAGCAAAGACTCAGGGAGATAATTTCAGCTTTAATCAGAGAGACAATGGATAATACTTATTACTTAAGGTTTCCAGTTAATCTCCCCCATTGTCTAAAGAAGTGCAAATAATTCATTGGAAAACCAGAGAAACAGTAGGATGATTCATTATTTTAAATGCTGCTTTAACCAGGCAATTCTGGACTAATCAGTGAGGCTGGGCTGCTGGGTAATAACTGCTTGATTTTAAAGGCAAACACTAAAGAATTTTTCTTAGAAATCAGTATCACAGTTACCACAAGGCAAGATTTCTTACAAAAGTCAGCTATCTCAGATATTCAAGAATAAACATATTAAGAATTCAAGCTTTCATTGCCAGAAAGGAATTACAGTAATTTATTGTTCAATAGTACTTTCACAGACTGGTAGTTCTTACAGTCAGTTTAAAAATAATCATTTTTGCTCCATCATTGATTCAGATTACGGCCAGGAGTGAAAATGTTGAAATACCTTGCCGAGAGTTGTGCTTTTCCACAGGTTGGTGAAAGTGGGAAGCATTGAGATGTTACATTTCCATCCTTCTTTTGTAGGTGAAGGATTTGAACCCTCAGAGCCCATAAACTTCTGAGCAGCCAGAACAAACTTTCCCTGCAAGGAGCAGGTCAGCACCAGGCTGACCTCTCACACGTTGTGCGAATTCCTGGTAATGAGGACCTTGGCCAGGCTGAGAGAAATCAGGAGGGCAAAATTCAGATATTCTGGCTGCTCTTCCCAATGTGCACAGCTCCAACCACGCTCAATCTCTCCCTGAGCAACTCCTGATTTCACCTCATGGTATTAGGAGTAGAAAAAATGTATTTTGCATGAAGTATGTCACCTGTAAATGAGAGAGATTGCCAAGGTTATTCCAAGACTTGACCACCCTTTCCAGGAAGAAATTTTCCCTAATATCCAACCTGAGCCTCCCCTGGCCCAGCCTGAGGCCGTTCCCTCTCCTCCTGTCCCTGTTCCCTGGGAGCAGAGCCCGACCCCCCCGGCTGCCCCCTCCTGTCAGGGACTTGTGCAGAGCCACAAGGGCCCCCCTGAGCCTCCTTTGCTCCAGGCTGAGCCCCTTTCCCAGCTCCCTCAGCCCCTCCTGGGGCTCCAGCCCCTTCCCAGCTCCCTTCCCTGCCCTGGACACGCTCCAGCCCCTCCAGGGCTCTCCTGCAGGACCCAGAACTGGACACAGCCCTCGAGGGGCCTCTCAGTGCCCAGCACAGAGGGACAATCCCTGCCCTGCTCCTGCTGGACACACAATTCCTGATCCAGGCCTGATCCAAAGAGATGTGAGAATGAAGATGAAACTGTAGCACAAGTGTTCAGGATTTCAAATTCCCTGAAAAACACCAATTTAACTGTCTGAAAACTGTAGATGGAGAGAACAGACTGAGGTTAAGGCCAACATTTCTGAAGTGTCTCCTTCTTTTTATGGTCTCATTATCCTTCGAGCTCACATTTGGGGTCACACGCAAGGGACGTGGGCAGAAAAGCAGAATTCACTAGTTTTGAAAAGGGCTGAACCTCCAGCCTTCATTTACAGATCCCCGTTTCTGTCTCTGGAGATCAAGCAGCTCCGTGGATATTTTGGAAAGGTGAAGCATGAGCCATCCTAGCAAAGTGCAAGGAAGGCAAGCTGGCAATTTCCCCTCACAGGCCGTACCAGGGTGGGATTTATCTTACCTAAAATATCCAATTAACTGCATAAATGTGTGATCTTTGCTTTCTGCAGAGGCAACGTGGACAGGGAACTCCAAGGGGCAATTAACTCCACCTAATTAAGACATGTACTCCAGTGGGAGTTCACCAGCCTGGTCTAGAAGCTTATTTGGTGTTTGGTGGAATTGGGTGGAATGGGGCCTGCCTTGTGCAAATTCCACCTAGAGAATTTAATGTTTTGCAAAGATTAAATTGAGAAAAGAAAAGGATAAAAGTCGGTGCAGAGCAGGAAATTTGTTGCACTTACAGGGAAATCTGGAGAACTCAGTGAACTCCCATCTTCTTCTGCCTGTGAGACAGAAATGGGAAAGGGGGCAGAAGATTCATAAAAACAAGCTCAGTGTAACTCTTAAAAAATGCTAATCTCTCTGCTCTTCATTGTGTATTATCTTTACCCAAAGTGAAAGAGTCCCAGTTAGCAATCCACTATGAAGATTTGTGTTGCTCTAAGAGTAAGAACAATCCACCTCACTCGAAAATGAGTCATAAACTTCCAGGACCCTTTGATATCCACCCCTCTGTGCACTGTTCTGGAAAGAACCATCTTTAATCCAATGATCTGGACCAGGATATTTATGGTGCTGCTCCCAAATCCACTTTGTGTTGGAAACAGATTATTTCTGTCTAAGTAATGGGGCTGTCTCTTGTTTGCTGCTCACTCATTATTCTCAAGTAATTAATGTTAAACCCACAGGCTTCTGAGTGATAAATTTCCTCCAGGTTTGCAGACAAGTGTTATAATCCCCTGAATGCCCTGTTATTTTCAGTACCCATAAAAGAGCTGTGCAGCTATCTCGAGCATGATCCATGTTTTTAATATTCATGCAGCAGGAATCGGTTTGATCACAGCTGGCTAAGCACAGAAATTCGGGTGTCTTGCCCAAGTTCCCACAGTGAGGGCTGGATCCCGGGAGGATTTAGGCAGGTCCTCACAGGCACTGCAGTCACATGAAGCAGCAGCTATGCTGAGGTAAAGGCTCAACCCAATTTAATCTTTCTCTTAGCCTAAAATGCCCAGAGCACTGGCAGACTCTGGCAGAGAGGAAAAGTGAGATTTCTGTGAGTGAGGAGCGGAGATTCCCCTCCTAGGAAGGTCTGGATTTGTCTCTGGTCGACCAAAGAGATCAAAGTCCCATTAAACAGAGGCTGTTCTCTAAAAAAAAAAAAATGCACAAAGAGGTTTCTTGTACTGGTGGGAAGGGAAGGTTTGGGCATTGTGCAGGAAGACAGCTCCTGACTGGGGCTCCTCGTTGCTCTGTTCCTCAGGGAACCATTTCTATCCAAGCATTCTCTTTGTTTTATACCAAAATGGGCTGGATTACACAAATTCCCAAGCCAGGCAAGCTGACACAATGTTAAATTCCAACCACTTTTATTAACAAACCAATTCTCACCTTCCTGTGAGGATCCAAATGGCAAGAGCAGCTCTACACAGAGCAAGTTTGGTCCAAAATTGCCAATTTCTGGGAGCAAAGGTGGGATTTAAAATTAACATTCATTTGCCCTTTCTCCAGAAGGTGAACACGTGTGTGTAAAACACTTGGTATATCCGTGCTGATAAATTCCAAGTGCCCAGGACTATTATTTGTCATCAGGGCCCAAAGGCAGGGACCAGTCACATTCATCCTAAAGAACTCTCAGGCTCTCAATAAATATATTATTTATCAGGAACTAAGAGATTTTGGAGAGTCCTATCTGTCTGAGACTGAAACCATATTAAGGACTGTTCTAAAAGTTGTACTGAACAGGAAACAAATTTATGGCAGCTGAGAACGTTCCCTGACACCCTTTATTTTACTGGTAGAGATGTGGCCTCTACAGAGACACATGGTCAGTAATCTAAACAAAATACACCCCATAAATTTAATGTCACAGAAGGGTTTGCAAGAAGAGATAATTGTATAGAAGGAGTAACAAACTGTGTCCAAAGGGATTGCTTTCTGCCTCTTTTTTAGGGTGTAATTTCCTTCCAGTGATGTTTTCTCCCCATGGAAGATGGGATCCTGGCTGGATTTTACATGCTGCAGCACACTGAAGCTCCTTGACTCTTCAGCACTGATAAAAAAAGAGAAACTCAGCTCATTTTAGCATTTTCCAGTGTATTTTCCTACAAACCTGCCCAGACATTATGGAATAACTAGATTGTGTTTTACATGGCTGTCTCTCCTCATTATCCAGCATGGACAGAGTCATTAATTACCCAGGACTGCTGTGCTCCCGGGTGAATTGTTCCCAGCTTGAAGTTCCACTGTTTTACTGGGATTTGGAATGAAAAACCAGGAGTCTGCTGCTCCCCATACCAGGGGCAGACTTCAGTCACAGCAAAACTGACATATTTTATGGTGAAAAACTTAAAATGCAGGAGGAAAGAACACATACACAGCTGAGGTTTTATTAACACCTTCAACCACTGGGTAAGATCCAGAGAAATTCCTGTTTAGCAGCTACAGGGCTAAGGCTACTGAGGACTTTTTGGCAAGGAATGGCTCTTAAAACACTGTTATTCCATTTTTTATGGGATAAACAGAGCCAGAAATCCCATAGTCTATGCAGAACAGGGAAAGGAAAGCAGCACCTGCACCTCCCAGTGTCCTCCTGCTCAGTTCTGTTGGCTCAGCAGAGCTTGGAGGAAGTCAGGTGAATGAATTATTCCTATTATTTTTATTCTGAAAGCCACCTTCTGATTCATCTCTCTACAGCAAGTGTGAACGTCTGTGTAATCCTGTGGAGAGCAGAAAGAGTAATATTTTAGTAAAAGTGGGGGTTTTTCTCATCTTTTGGGGGTTTTTCTCATCTTTTTAGTCAAATCATCTGGAGGCCAAAGAACCTGTTATTCCATAAACTCTCCCTCCTTCTGCATTGACTTGTAGCTGGAGGATAAGATTACTTCCTACATGCATTCTCAAAAATTGATGGAAAAATCACACAGGCATAATACCCACCTTTCCTGCACAACTACACCCTGCAGTGCTGGGAAAGGGCTCAAAAGCACCAACAGGAAAATCTGCAAGGCTCGGAACACTCATTTTTCACTGCAGCCTGGCTGAGGTCAGGAGATGACCCTGCAGTGACCCTTGCACAAGGTATGAAAAGTTGTCATACCCCAAATGAGGGACTCCCACTGTTTCTTTCTACCTGGAATTCCACCTGTGTGGTTGCACTGAGATCAGAAGGGATGGGAAGGGCTCACCAGGGGCAGATATTCAAAAGTGAGCAGACTCCATCAGCCACACACACATAACCAGGCAACAGTGTCCAGGTTTAAAGATTATTTTATTTCTCAGTTGTAGGAAATGGTTCTGAAGCCAGTGGCATTTGGTGACAGTGCCCTGACAGTGCTGATAACAAACCTGAAGCAGGCAAAGCAAAACTTGCAGTTCTCAATAAAAAAAGCCTCACATTCCTCTCACCCTCAATTCCCTGTTCATTATAAATTGTTTTTCTACCTGACAAATAAAATCAATTTACCATGTTTTCTTCCCAGCTTATCTGTGTCCATGGAATGGGCTGAGGGGGAAAATAGGAAGCACACCAGGCAGCTGCTGGTTTGTTTGCTGCTCCAGGGTGGCAGGATGTGAATTGCTGTGGTAATCATGGGCAGAGCTCTCATCAGAGAGGAAAGGTTCCTTCTATCAAAGCCAAATCCATAAGGAAGACAATCTACCAGAGTGCTGGGATAGCACTGTTCACCTTGAGGAGAAAGTTGTGAGCCCAGGGTTGTGAGACTGAGGAAAAGAATTTGGTGTATTGGAGGTTTCTATGAGCCAAGTGACTGGGAAATAAATCCTGGATAATCAGCAGTGGGTGTGGAAGTGGATGGGGCAGCAGCTGCTGAGGGGTGTCAATCCATGCTGGCATCATCAGGGAGTGCAGTGCTGTAGGAGCAAAGCAGCTGTGGCTGAAAACTCCCAGATCCATGAAAATTTCAGCATCCATGTGCAGCTTCTCCTTCAAAGCTGCCTGCTCTGACAAACTCGCTGGTGACTTATGGGAATTGTTTTATTACTGCTCCTTTGCTCCCGGGGTCTTTTCCTGTGGATTCAACGTGGTCCTTGTCCCAGCTGGACAGACTGGGCACAATCAGACACGTGGCTTTGGCTGCAGGGAATTCTGGCTTTAAAGTCATTTTGCAAACTGAGGTGTTGTTTTCTTTTCATTCTCATCAGCATCAGCTCAGGCTTGACTGCTGCTATTTTTTTGGAGCAATGTAACAACAACAACAACAATAACAACAGCAACAATCATGATGACAATTACTCCCTTATATTTATGCCCAAAAGTTTTCAGAGTTTTCAACTCATGCCCAAATTTTTTTTCAAAAAAAATTACATTTTGTCTCGTTATTTTTCTCCCTGCACAAAGTGCTAATGATCAATTCTGAAATAAATGACCTGAAAAACATCTTGGCGAGTTTCTGACCAGGCCAAGCATTGATCTGCTTTCAGCAGGGAAGGAGGAAGAAAGACCTGGAGAAATAACCCCAGAAGGAGCGAGGCAGAGCTGTATTATTGCAGAAGGAAATAAAGGAGGCTGAGGGAAGCAGTCCCTGCTGTCCAGACAAAGAATGAAGGACAAATAACACCTCTCCCACAGAAGGAGCCTCCTGCAGGGTGAACTGCAGCAGGCACCGACAAAACAAAACTCTTCACTGAGAACTGGAAAAACAACATCCAGGTCTGTCTGCTCTTGGCAAACAACCTGCTACAGATGGGGATATCAGCATCACAAATCCCTCCTTTCCCACACTTTGAGTATTTCCCCAGCATTTTCTATTCAGCTGGTGTGGACAGTGACTTGGTTGCTGATGGAAAGGGATGGGAATCGTGTTCACCTCTCTTGCAGGAGTCTCTCCAAGCAGAGCAGCACGTAGAGCCCTTAATACTCTTCAATCTCTCATAGTAACAGTCCAGCATTCCTCCTGTGCCAGCTCTGGGGAGCCAGGGGATGAATCCACACCTGTGGGTGAGTTCTGCAATCCAAGGAGTTGGGCAGCTCCTGCATCATCAAAATACATCCAGCTGCAGGGATAATTAGGGACTCAATCAACCTGAGAACACAAGGGCCAACTTCCACCAGGAATTTCACCCTCACGAAGACACAAAAATTGTTTCATTTCTGATTCCCACAGGTGGGATCTGGAACCCTGGGTTTGGGAGAAAGGTGCACCTCGACAGGGAGGCAGAGTCCTGCTGAATTGGGCAGTTTCCTGTGAAATGGCCTCACAGAAGGATCCACACAGGACCCCCAGTGCCAGCACAAGGAGCCTGGGGATCTCTCCCGGGTAAAAAGGCAGAGCCAGGCCATTTCCCTCACATCCAGGTCTTTCTGCAGCTCAAGTCAGCACATTTAAGCCCTTGGCAGACAAAATGATCAGGCTTTGCTGATAATAAGAAGAGCTGCTCCAGCACTGCTTTGGGACCAGGCACTCGAGCAGCTATTTATAGATGAAGAGAAGAGCAGGAACAGGGAAAAGGAAGCAAAAAAAGGGAACTGGCTGAATGTGTGAGCAAAAATTTTCATTTTTAAATTATACATCTGCGAAGTGATCTCAGGAGCTGGAGACTCACACTCTGTTCTCCGAGCACCGAGAGGTTTTAAGGACATTAAAATCCCTTCATTCACAAATGTGGATTGAGATAAAGGCTGAATGTGTGCAAAATGCTCTGGATCTTCAAAGCCCTCTGTGAGTGCTGGTGCAGCGACCCTCGCTGAAGTCTTTTGACGTTGGAAACGTTGGTCCTGTTTAATCTTCAGGAATCCCATGGAAAGGGTACAAGAGAGTCTACAAGACTCTCTCACCTCAGGTCTCCAAGAAGTGGCAAGTCCTGATGAGCAATTCAGAGCAAAGCCTCTGCTGCTCTAAAGTGAAGATGGAGCAGAGACTTATCTGGAGAGAGGAATGGTGAGAGAAGAGATGAACTCCACCGTGCTTTGTCCCAGCTCTGGAGCCATCCTGCTGTCCCTCACCCCTCCCACATCCCTGCTGCCCATTGGGGGCCTGTGACAATTTCCCTCCTGCCTCCTGAGCAGTGCAGCACAAGAAGGAGCTGCATCCTCAGCACCTGTTGTCTTATAAATAGGTGAGACAGCTGGAGAAGAGAAGGTTCTGTGGAGACCTCATAGCATCTTCCAATATCTGAAGGGGCTACAGGGAAACTGGAGAGGGACAATTCATGAGGAACTGGAGTGACAGGACAAGGGGGAACGGCTTCCAACTGAAAGAGGGGAAATTTAGGTCAGATATCTGAAGAAACTGTTCCCTATGAGGGTGGGGAGGCCCTGGCCCAGGTTTCCCAGAGAAGCTGTGGCTGCCCCATCCCTGGAAATGTCCAAGGCTGGGTTGGATATTGGGGCTTGGAGGAGCCTGGGGTAGTGGAAGGTGTCCTTGCCCATCTTTACCAAAAATAAAAGATGAAAAATGCCATACTGAGATACTGATGTGAGGCTGAAATCAGCCCCCCATACTCCTTTAGGTTCACAAGGTGGCTCCTTCCCAGCCAGCTCGAGGATCTCCACATTTCGTTTCATTTCATGGAATACACCTTCACTGCCTATCACCTCATCTGAGATAATGGGATGACTGAGGTGGACACACCTGAAGAACCTGTTTCACTTGTCACCAGCCCAGAGGGACAAAGCAGGAGAGGGAGGGAGAGAACATATGGAGAAGGGTCTGGAGGGCAAGCCATAGGGAGGAGCAGCTGAGGTCACTTGGATTGTCCAGCTGGAGCGGAGGACACTGAGGTCAGAGCTCCCCGGGGGCTGCAGCTCCGATCTCTGCTCCTGGGACAGGGACAGCACCCAGGGAGCGGCTGGAGCTGGGCCAGGGCAGGCTCAGGCTGGAGATCAGGGAAAGGTTCTTCCCCCAGAGGGTGCTGGGCACTGCCCAGGCTCCCCAGGGAATGGGCACGGCCCCGAGGCTGCCAGAGCTCCAGGAGCGTTTGGACAGCGCTGCCAGGGATGCCCAGGCTGGGATTGTTGGGGGGTCTGGGCAGGGCCAGGGGTGGGACTGGGTGATCCCTGTGGGTCCCTTCCAGATCAGGATTTTCCATGATTCCTTGATGCTATGTCTCCCTCTGTCTGAGGCTGGACTTGCCCAAACTCAGGATTCCCCTCTCAGCCCCTGGTTTCCAGCACAACTTTCAGTTCAAGAATCAAGGAAAGCACAAATCTCTTTTTTTTTTTTTT